>JBBMKD010000085.1:3797763-3810860 GCA_037834095.1 Argya squamiceps | reverse complement strand
ACCCCTTCCTCTGCAAACCCACCAGCCCCCTCCTGCTGCTCATGATTCAGCAGTAAAATGAGATTTTATTTACAGAGGCCAAGAAATTCACAGCACCAAGAACTCAAAGTACCTTCAGCACGTTTCATACATCCACCACATCCCCCTGCGCCCCTGAATTTCTGTTTTCCCTCCCCCCTGCCCCTTTGTTCCTGCAGGAATCATGCAGTCGGTGGGGGCCTTTGTCACCTATTTCACCGTCTATGCTGAGCAGGGCTTCCTCCCCTCCACGCTGCTGGGAGTGAGGGTGGACTGGGAGAGCAACAGCATCAACGACTTCGAGGATTCCTACGGACAGCAATGGGTAAAGCAGCCCTGAAAACTCCCTCTCCTGTCCCTCACCCACCTCCTTGCTTCAAAAATTCCCCCCACATGAAAGGACAGGGAATGCAAATGAGTTTTAAATGGAAATAGAGTTAGTTTTCACCCGATGTTCCCTCTTTAGGGCTTCCTGCCACACGGCTTTTTCATTCAGCCTCTGCTCTTTCATTCCTTTTTCCCACAATTTGCCACCTCAGCCTCTGCAGATGCACCTTCCTCACTGGTCTGGGTGTTTAAACCCCTCAAAATCCATCACCTCTGTGAAAAATGAGTTCCACTCTCTCTTAAAAATCTATAAGTTTAATAAAAAAAATAAAAATAGACAATTAGGTGATGAAAAGGGCAAATGTTCCAGCTGGGGTGCCTCACCAGAAAAGCACACCCTTCTCTTTCAATTACTATATTTTAAGGATTGCTGTTTTACATCTTCAATAGATATTAAAACATTCTTTTCTGTTTCAAGTATCCCAAATCATCTTATTTGATAGATTTATTTGTGGGTGCCCCCACTCTGTCTGGTAACACGGGTCTTATAAATCTTTTTCTTGAGGTTTTTTGGCTGTTTTTATTTTGATAAAAAAACCCAGAAATCCAGCAGCCTTCATGCAGGGCCACAAGGTGATGACCTCTCCTCCATACTTTTTGGCCTGGTCAGTTCAGAGGTCACAAAGGAAGAACCCAGTCCTCTTCCCACTTATGTCACAATCAGAAAATGCATTCATCACCTTTCTAAACTCCATTAACAAAACATAATACAGTACAATTATACATATAGTATTCATTCTAATATTTGCAAAAAGCCAACTTTATAAAATGCATTTATAACAACCTCCCAGTGATTTATTTTCACCCTCCCAGCCCTGCTAATGATCAGCACCTCTGCCAAGTCCTTTGCAGCCTCCCCCTCTCATCCTGCAGCATCACAAGGCACAGGAGGCATTGATAAATCCACACAAACACCCCTCACCCCCAGCTCGTGCTGCAGCCTCGTGACTCAGTCACGGAATAAAACCAAGCCCAAATCTGATCATTCTGTGCCTAAATCTGGAGTGACTCTGCATTCACACCTCGGGAACTGAAATAAACTGAAATAAACCTCCCACCGAGGCCCGCAGGCTCCTGTGGGAGATGGCAGGGGCTGAACTAAATCTTTTTTTGGTGTTTCCTTGGCTCTGCAGACCAAATACCAGCGCCTGTACCTGCAGTGGACTGGCTACACGGCCTTCTTTGTCAGCATCACCATCCAGCAGGTGGCTGATCTGATCATCAGGAAAACACGCAGAAATTCCATTTTCCGCCAGGGCCTCTTCAGGTGAGTTGTGCAGATGCACAATCAAACAATCCCAGGATGGTTTGGGGTGGAAAGAACCCTAAATATAATTTCATCCCCCCCCTGCCATGGGTAGGGACACCTTCCACTGCTCCAGCCTGGCCCTGGCACTGCCAGGGATCCACAGCTTCTCTGGGCACCCTGTGCCAGGGCCTCATCTGGGAAGAGTTTCCCCCAGAGGGAAGAATTTTTTCCTATCTAATCTAAACCTTCAGTTCAAGTTAGCCTCCTGCTCTGCTCAGCTCAGTGATTTGGCCCTCTCACTTTCAGCCTTTGCACAAAGATTAAGTCTGGCCTTAAACAATCACAAATCTCAGGCAAATATTTTATTATGCCTCCCCTTTTCTACTTCAGGATAGGGATTTTCTTTAAAGACATTGTGCTGGTTATTCTGAAAATGCACCAGCTTGAAACCAACTCTCCATTCATTAAAATGTTTACTAGAAAAAAAAAGAGTTTCTGTTCCAGATTACTTTCTGAACTCCTTATCAGGAGATAGCAAGTCTGGATTTCTCTGAGATAACTTGTGAGAACAACACAACTCTCCCAGCCAGAGCTGGCCGCCCTCTGCAAACCACCCTGCACCCTCCAGCCCAGGGAGAATTCCAAATATCAGCTGGGACAGAGGCCAGCAACAGGGCTGCCATTCACTCCCGGCGTTTCTGATAGCACAGCGATTTGTTTTCCATCCTTTATCTGCGGGTACAGGGCCTACACCTATGTGTGCTTCCTCCCTGCATTGACACCTGACTCACCCTGAGCACTACACCAGCCCGGAGGAGCTGCTGCTGGGTGTGATCCCACAGCTGGAGTTGGGCTGGGAATGCTGCCAGGAAAGGCAGGAGCACTGGGGAAACAAGGCAGAGCTGCCCCTGCGTGTGCAGAGCTCACCTGGGGCAGGGATTGGGGAAATCCAGAAGGTTCCTGAAGGCACAGAGGGGTTTAACTATGGGGTTAATTCTCTCAGGGGTTAACTCTGGAGTTAACTCTCTCAGGGTTTGACTCTCTCAGGGTTTAATTCCAGGGTTAACTCTCTCAGGGTTAACTCTCTCAGGGGTTAATTCTGAGTTTGACTCTCTCAGGGTTTAATTCTCTCAGGGTTTAATTCTCTCAGGGTTTGACTCTGGGGTTAACTCTCTCTGGGGTTAATTCTCTCAGGGTTTAACTCTCTCTGGGTTTGACTCTGGAGTTAACTCTGTCAGGGTTTGACTCTCTCAGGTTTAACTCTCTCAGGGTTTGACTCTCAGGTTTAACTCTCTCAGGGTTTGACTCTCTCAGGGTTTGACTCTCTCAGGGTTTAATTCCAGGGTTAACTCTCTCAGGTTTAACTCTCTCACGGTTTGACTCTGGGGTTAACTCTCTCAGGGTTTAACTCCAGGGTTAACTCTCTCAGGATTTAACTCTCTCAGGGTTTAACTCCAGGGTTAACTCTCTCAGGGGTTAATTCTGAGTTTGACTCTCTCAGGGTTTGACTCTCTCATGGTCTAACTCTGGGGTTAACTCTCTCAGGGTTAACTCTCTCAAGGTTTGACTCTCTCAAGGTTTGACTCTCTCAGGGTTTGACTCTTCCTCTCTGCTCTTCCTGCAGGAACAAAGTCATCTGGGTGGGGATATTTTCCCAGATAGGGATTGCTCTGATTCTCACCTACGGCCTTGGACATGTCACAGCCCTGAACTTCACCCCACTCAGGTGAGTTCTGGTGCCACTGAGCTTCCCCTGCCCTCCTTGTGGACACAAAGCAGGAGCAGGAGCCTGTGCAGCACCACTGCAGGATAAATATTTTTATAAAAATCATTATATTCATCACTATTTCTTGGCCAAAAAGGCCATTGTTGCCATAATTTCCACATTATCCTACTGGATTTCCTACTGAGGATCCAAAATCCCACTTGTGTAAAACCAACATTTAAATATTTCTTCCGGCATCTCCAATGTTTTGTTGAGCACGGACAGCATTTAATTTTTAAATAGAACAGTCAAGTGATTTATTGCTGTGATAACACCAGGCAAAGTTTCCTCCTGAATGGGACCTGGAATTAATTAATCAATCCAGTAACTACTTAACATTGGGAGACTTTACAGGCACATCATCAATTGGAGAGATTAATTAACACAAAGAGAAGAGGCCCAAGGGGGCAGATTTGTTTTAGTGGCATTAAATAGCACAGACAGACACCCAGAACTGCAGCTGAGCTGTTTTAAGATGGTTAAGATGTTTCTGAATGAGACTTTTGCCCCCACCCCCAGGTTCCAGTACTGGTTTGTGGCTGTGCCTTTTGCCATCCTGATTTGGGTCTACGATGAAATCCGAAAGCTGCTCATCAGGAGATACCCAGGAAGTGAGTGCATTCCTTGTTCTAATCCAATTTTAATGTAATATTTTAATTTCATGTAATAATTTAATTTAATTTAATTTAATTTAATTTAATTTCTATTCCTACCCTTTCACTCCCACCCCCACCTCAGCTCCCACTTGCAGGTGACTGCTGAAAAATGAACCTTTTTTTTTTTTCAATGATTACTTTTCCTTTTTGAGCAAAAAATAACTGATTTTTTAAAATTATTGTCCTCTCCCTTCTCCTGCAGGTTGGTGGGACAAGAACATGTATTACTGAAGAGCCCTGAGCACAGGAGAGCTCCCTCCCCACCTGGCCCAGCCTCTGCTGCTTTCAAGTCCTGTCTGTGCAATATCAAGCCTGGATCCACCCCGTGCCGGGGTGAAGAGATTTCATGAATTCAAATGAAGTAATAAGGACTTTAGAGGCTGAGAAATTACCTCCCACTGTACTGTAAAGCCTAGAAATTGAAATGCTACCTATTTTTGGAACTACTAGGATTTTCCCTCATTCCAAGATGGAGTTGGAGAGCACTCTGAGAGGAAAACAATCCAAAGACAGGAATTCCACACAGTCCAAGGCATTAATTTGCACTGAAGGTGTTGTTTGCTGATTTTTGTGCTGGTAGAACTGAATTCCAAGAGAGTGCATAACTAGATCTGTTTTACCTTGCCACGGGTAACTGTGCTGTATAGAAATAATTTGATAATAAAATAGTGGGTTTTTTTCCAGAAAACTGTTCTCTGTCTTATTTTATTATAAAGATTGAGAGAAACTGAGTGGGGAACCCACAGAGGAAAGAAGTGCAGCCCTGCTTTTTTGTTACTCCCATTAACAGACCAAACACTTGACCCATTCTGATCAAGGTGTCCTGAAAACCAAGCCACAACCAAAAAAAAAATTTGAACGTTTTGAGATCCCAAACTCAGTGCTCACTTCCCAAAGGTGACAATCTCCGGGGCAAAATAAATATTAGAGCCATTAATTTTAGGATTAGTTAGGTACAGGTAAAATTCTTTTTGAAACCAGGCTAATATGGTCAACTTAGCAAGAACCATGGGTCCCACTGCTTGTTTAGACAAACGATTTCCCAATTTGAAAGCAAAAAAATAAATATTTCATTGATATTGATAGATATTTCACTTGATTGATATTGAGTTGATATTTCACTTTTAAATACACGTTTTACAAAAGAAACGGGGCAGAAGGAGAGTTCCTGTTGGGAAACTATCCAGGGAAGAGCAGAGGGAGGGGAAAGGGAGGGGAAAGGGAGGGGAAAGAGAGGGGAAAGAGAGGGGAAAGAGAGGGATGTTTTCCAATCTAAAGCTGTTCCCAAAAGTCCCCGCCCTTCCCTGCTAGGCGACAATTTGCATTTTGCGACCTTCTTTCCCTTCAAACCCCAGTCAGGTATCCATTAATTAACCATCCCAATATATCAATCATCCCGAAATCAAACATCCCAATATCAAACATCCCAATATCAATCAATCAATCATCCTGATATATCAATCATCCCGAAATCAAACATCCCGATATCAATCATCCTGATATCAATCATCCAAATATATCAATCATCCCGAAATCAAACATCCCAATATCAAACATCCCAATATCAATCAATCATCCCGATATATCAATCATCCCGAAATCAATCATCCCAATATCAAATATCCTGGTATCAATCGTCCCGATATCAATCATCCCGAGTATCAATCACCCCGAAATCAATCATCCCGATATCAATCATCCCGAGTATCAATCACCCCGATATCAATCATCCCGATACCAATCACCCCAATATCAATCATCCCGAGTATCAATCATCTCGGTATCAATCATGCCGAGTAGCAATCATCCCAATATATCAATCTCCCCGATATCAATCATCCCGAAATCAATCATCTCGGTATCAATCATGCCGAGTAGCAATCATCCCAATATATGAATCATCCCGATATCAATCATCCCAATATATCAATCATCCCAATATCAATCACCCCGATATCAATCATCCCGATATATCAATCATCCCGATATCAATCATCTCGGTATCAATCATCCCGATATCAACCATCCCGGCTATCAGCGCGTTTCCCGGAGGGACACGAGGAAGAGGAGCTGCCAAGGAAGGAGGAAGAGAGGCAGAAAAGGAGCCTGGAAAACAACGGGGCGTGTCCGTACACAAATTGCAGATAAAGGCGCTGTTATCTCCGCTCCAGCAGCGGGGCTGAGCCGCCAGCCTGACTCATTTCACACCTTGGCACTCGCCAGCAGCCAGCGCTGATTGGGTTTATCTCCTGTTTAAATGATAGCAGAGATAGGAGAGGAGCTGCGGCACAGCCCGCTCTGCAGCACCTGCAGAGCCAAAATTCCTGTTCCAACAGGGGCGGCAAGAGGAAAGGAAAAGAGGAAATAAAAATTGGAAAAAAAAAAAATTCACCGAAAAAATAATAAAGTACTGGGATGATCTGCCCGGGGAGATGGTGGAGTCACCATCCCTGGATGTGTTTAAGGACAGATTGGATGTGGCACTCGGTGCCAGGGTTTGTTTAGTTGAGGTGTTGGGGCTGGGTTGGACTCGATGATCTTAGAGGTCTCTTCCAACCTGGTCAATCTGTGATCCTGTGAAATTCAGGGATCCTGTGAAATTTAGGGATTCTGTGACTCAGGGATTCTGTGACTATGATTCTGTGACTCTGGGATTCTGGGATTCTGTGAAATTTGGTGTGAGAATTTCACAGAATCCCAGAAATTTGGTGTGAGGGGAATGTGACTCTCCTGCACAGAGCCAGGAGAGAATGCAGCTGCATTTGGTTTATTTCTAAAGCAAAGCACGTTGTCTTGAAATCACTTGTGGGAAAGATGCCTGGAGAGGTTTTGTTGAAAACCTCTGGAGAGGTTGTGTGGAATATCCAAGATTAAAAGCACCGTGGCTGCTCTGTAAAATCATCTCCGGAGTAAAAATCTGTTCTTTTCCCGCTGGCTGAAGACCAAATCTACAAAGAATTCTCACAAAAAATGACTTTCTCTTGTTGTGCTCTATCTCCTGGCAGTTATCACCTCATAAACACATCCCTGGGAAAGGACAGCACGGTTTTGGCTCCTGATTTTCTTCCTGGCTCTCCCCTTGGTCACCTGGATAAAACCTCAGCACTGCTGGCTGCAGCCTAGCCAACAGATTTCGCTGCCAAAACTAAAAAAAACCCCAACATAATCAAGAGGTTCTATCCACAGGACAAAACCACAGAGCCACAGGAAAGGGATTTCCCAGGATTACAGGGCCAAGGGACAGCGTGGCAGCTGGAACACTGCAAATCATCTGGCTTCATCGTTGTATTTCCAGGAATATTCTTTCAAATACCACAAACCATTCGGCCCCTGGGAAATGCAGCATCAGAGGGAACTTTGGCTGCTCTGGGCTTGAGGAAGAATCAAATGAAGAAACAGGAAGAAACAAAGCAATGCAAGCTGGAAAAAAAACCTCAGCAGCAGAAGAGGGGGGTGGGAAAAATGAAAATTTGAGAGGAAAACTTAAAAGCTGAGTGTGATTCATCCATTTAAACAGCAACATATGTTCCTGAGAGGGGAGCAGAAGAATTCTGTCTCCTGTCATGGCAACTGTGGGGAGGACCTGCAGGCTCCCATTTCCCATATCTAGAATGAGAATTCCCATATTCTAGGGGGTAAAAGCCACTTAGAAGATCAGTAACAGAAAGAAAAAAAAAAAAAAAAAAAAAAAAAAAAAAAAAAAAAAAAAAGGCAGCTGATTATCTGGAGCAAACACCTCAAACCCAGCAAATGCTCCTGGAACAGTTTGTACCTGTAGGGTCAGTTTTGTTTTTAACAAGGATTGACAACAGATGCTCCTTTGTGTTTCAAATATCTCTTTGTCTTCAAAGGCTCAGAGAGATCTGTATTCACCCTGAGAGCTCTGAATGTTCCCTGAGAGCTCTGGAGCTTGGCTGCCCGTGACTCAATCACACCAATATCTCCCCGAGATGACAAAATGTTCTTTGCCATCTGCTTTACCCTATCCACCCCGGAGCGGAAAGCTCGGAGCAGAGGTTTGCAAAGAAATCAGAATATTTACGTCATCTTCAACAAGGGCAGAGCCCGTGAACGCCTAAAAGACAGATTGGCTGTCTCTAAATCTCAGAGACTTTCCAGAGTTGCAAAAGGAGAATGGACAGAAAGGAACTTCCTGGAGTTACATAAGGAAAATAGACAGAAAGGAACTTTCCAGAATTGCAAAAGGAAAATGGAGAAAAATGAACTTCCCAGAGTTACAAAAGGAAAATAGACAAAAAGAAAGTTCCCGGAGTTATAGAAGGAAAATGGACAGAAAGGAACTTCCCAGAGTTATAAAAGGAAAATGGACAAAAAGGAACTTCCCAGTTATATAAGGAGAATGGACAGAAATAAACTTTCCAGAGTTACAAAAGGAAAATGGACAGAAGGGAACTTCCCAGAGTTACAAAAGGAAAATGGACAGAAGGGAACTTCCCAGAGTTATAAAAGAAAAATGGACAGAAATAAACTTTCCAGATATATAAAAGGAAAATAGACAGAAAGGAACTTCCCAGAGTTACAAAAGGAAAATAGACAGAAAGGAACTTCCCAGAATTACAAAAGGAAAAGAGACAGAAAGGAACTTCCCAGAATTACAAAAGGAAAATGGATGAAAAGGAACCTTCCAGAGTTACAAAAGCAAACCAGGCCAGAGGTATGGGAGGAATGACCCCTGCACTTGCCCATGGGGTTGTTGGAAGCAGCAGGGCTGGGAATGGCTGCCCAGGACAGCACAAACAGGGAACGGCAGCAGGACCTCCCTGCCCAGTGTTGACACCTGATTAGGGCAGGAGGTTGTGGGACCTGATGCAAGAGAATGTGGGAGCGAACCCAATTTTAACCCCATAAACTCAGGGAGCACTGGAGTGCTCAGGTGAATCATGAGAAGTGCAGAGAAGATGATAAAATCCAGCTGCAAAGTCAAATACAGGTGACAAGGGAAGGTACAAAGGCACCTTCCCCCAGCCTCAGAACGGGTTTTTAAGTAGCAGCATCACAAATCAATTCTCACACTTAGTGCTGCATCATTTATTCCCTTTAATCTGCTTTGCCTCCCATTTGTGAGCAGGTTAAAGATGCTCACTGTGGCATCTGCACGTCCTGGTGGCTCCCAGGATCAGAAATCTTAGAGAGGTTTAGTTAAATTCCAAATCTGGGCAGAATAAACACATTATAATCCAAATTCGGAATAACTGAGCTGGCAAGCTCCTTATATGATAGCTGGGAAGGAAGAGAAATTGTTTTCCAGGTCAGGTTGGTGTTTTTCATTCAGCCTCACACAGAACATTCAACCTTAGATGGGTTTTTTACTACTAGACTTATTATTATTATTATTATTATTATTATTAAACACACATGAACAAATGAATCATGAGAAATACTCCCGTGCTAAATAATAAACAGCAAATGCAATTCCTCCACTCATTTCTCACTTGTAAATCCCTCAGATCAGTTCTGCAGCCTCAGCAGGAGCAGACATTGCTCTCAGCCAGGTAAAAGCAATTTATTTATTATTAATTTGTTATTAAGATGTGCAATGGAGTGCAGCAGATTTTGAACCCTTCAAGCAAGGTGGGTTGTTTTTTTTTTTCTGCTACAATTGCAGTCCAAGCAAACCAAGAGTTAACTCCCCAGCTCATAAAATGAGAAATATCTACTGAACACAAGACCCTTCCTTGCTCCAGCCTCAGCCAGACTGGGCAGGTCTGATGTCCCTGCTGATGCCCTGAGCTTCACATCACAGCTCTCCTTCACCTCCTTCTGCTCAACAACATTTTCCTGCCACAGTTTCCTCCAGTCTGAACCAGCTCTCCCCTCCCTCAGCTCCAAAAAAATCCCAGCACTTTCCCCTTTCACCTCAAAAATCCCAGCACTTTCCCCTTTCACCTCAAAAATCCCAGCACTTTCCTCTTTCACCTTGGTGTCCCTGACAATTCCTGCAGGAAAGGGAGAGCTGGCTCAGGGCAAAGGGAAAAGGGAGAATTGGAGACCAAAATTTTGGGCAGCTGTAAAATTCTGTGTGGGGTGGTGAATTGTGCTGGCTGCTCTTGTGTCTTGACCCTCAAAAATCTGTTCATGGCAAGGCTTCATGCTGGAGTTAGAGGGATTTTAGGTTCTCCTTCCTAACACAGAGGTTTGGGGTGAGTCAGAGTTGTTGGGGTGTTTATCCTGGAGTGAGTCAAACTCCAGCAAAATAATTTCTGCCCTCAGAGCTGTGTGAGGGCTGAATTCCCATGTGTGGCAGGGCTGGATTTCCCCCCTGAGATCAAACCCCAAACTGATTTTGGCAGCAGCAACAGCAGAGCCATGTGTGTTATCTCTGTGGTGTGGAGAATTTCCAGTGGCACCTGCAGGGCACATTCTCTCCCCTGGAAATCAGCCTTGTCCTGTGAGTCACTAAAAATGACCAAAAACTGGGAATGCCCCAGAATGTGCATTTTTAATGCATTTTTAACCACAGATTATGATTCAAGAGGTGATGAACTGAGAGAATTTGTGATGTTGAAGCTTCAGAGAGAGCTACAGGAACACAGGGAGGGTTTGTGTTCTATAAAGTGAGAGTGTCATCAGCTTGTAAGGAGGAGTTCACCTTTTCAAATAAAAACTGCAGCTGAATTATACATTGAAAACTCCTCTTTTTTTTAATGATGCAGCGCCTCCGGTGCAAGAAATCCCTTTGGCAGACACCAGGGCACTCCTGACCCGTGTTTATCTGTGCCAGGGGAGGAAGGAAAACACAGAAATTTATGTTTTCATGCAAACATTTGCAGACAGCAGTTCTCACCACTGGAAATGGGACAGGTCACAGGGACGCTGAAAAGTCACACCCAGCTCACAGCCTGGATTTACTCCTGCAATTCCAGAGGGCACTGGGGTGGCCACTCCTGGGGGCAGCCCCTTCTCTGAGGGTGTGTGGAGCAGCAAAGCAAACTCACACCAGCACACAGGCAAGCTGTGAGAGGAGAAAGAGAGCATTCCATGGGAAAAATGGGATTATTTTGTCACTCTTGGGCCTTCACACCCTGTCAGGGATTTCTTTAGCATTACACCCTGCTCTGTAGAGACCCCACTGAGCTGTTCCTGTCCATCCTCTGACAGCTGGCTCCATTAATTCCTTATTAATTCCAATTAATTCCATTAATTCCAGAACCTTTCTCTGAGGGAAAACCCCTCCTCCTCAGCCATGCCCTATTTCACCTGCCTGAACTAGGTCAGTTCATGGACTTTTCCCAAAAACATTCTTTTGCAACGAGTGAAAAACTGGTGCAGACCCACAGGCAGGAAGGACCTCCCCAGGAGCAGGTATTTTCTGGCAGCTCTGCACACCCATAATCACCCAGCCCATCAAATTCCAGGCAGCAGCAGCACAAGATTGCATTTGTGACAACACTCAACTCCTTGCTCAGACCACAACTGAGCTGCCTTCAACTCCACTGCAGCCCTGGTTTGGTGCCTGAGGTGTTTTGGTTTTCTGAAATTCTTTTCCCAGGGAATTTTCTGTAAAAAGGAGAAATGTTTTTGTAACTGTAACTTTGTTATTAATTCCTTTTCCTAGGAGGGACTTCTTGTTGTCCCTCTGCTCTGACCAATGTGAGTGAAGAGGTTTTGCCTTTGTGTCACCAATCCAATTGGTCTGTGTAAAACAGTATAAAAGGGAGACACATTAAATAAAAGAGATATTTTCAGCCTTCTGAATCTTGGAGTCTGTGTCGTTGTGGTGTGAAACAGCATCACTTCACAACACAAAACTCTTCTTCCAGCTTGAAAATGAATTTCGATTCTGGAGGTGCAAAATGAATGAATGAAACCCACATGAGCACAGAAATTGCAGGGGACAGAGCCATTCCCAGAGAGCAGCAGAGATGGGCAATAAGCAAATTCAGCCTCTAATTCTGTTTAACTCAACCCCCTGGAGGTGCTGCAGGGCCAAAATCAGAATTCTCACTCCAGCAAGACTCACCAGCCCTAAAGGAGAAGATTTTCCTGTTGCCAGAGGGAATGGAATAAATACTGTTCAGCACAAGGGATGTGTAGTGATGTGCAAAATAGGCAGAAAAGATTAAAAAAATATATAAAAATGGTAACAGATTTCTCTGCCAAAGGAAGTGGCTTGGGCAGCTGGGAAATCTCTGCCCTGCAAAGCACCAAACAACACCTGGGATCTGTCCAGCTGAACTGGGCCTTTTATAGCACCAAGAAAAACAGATTTATAACAGCTCTGACAGAAATTGCAGGGCCTTCAGCTCCACACAGAGCTCAGTTTATTGCTCAGCCTTTGTCCCTACAAATTTCACCCCAAAAAACCCCAATAACTGCCCTTTTATACATTATGGTATTACCCCACTGTTAGGTCAACAAACTAACCTCATTCCAGGCTCAGGGGAATAAAATAAAAGGTATTTTATCAGTCACCTGCTGCCAGCAGGTAAGAAACCTCCTAATCTCCTTATCTTGACAATAAAAATATTGGTGGTGGCTGCATTATTTATTTTTTCCAAGCTCTGATTTCTTCAGCCATTCCAACCCTGCATATTCTCCATGCTTCTCCAGCCACCACTCTCGTAAAACTGGAAAAAAAGGAGAAAACTTTGTGGGCTGTGCAACTGAGAAACGACAGGAGAAACCACATTTTTGTCTGCAATTCTTGCAGGAATTCCTACCCTGGCCAGACCTGAAGCCCTGGGAGAATTCTGCCCTCTTCCAGAGCAGGATTTCTGATGGAGCAGTCAAACTTATCCAGGTGTAAATTCGAAATCTCACTGATTTTCTGAGAGGTTTGTAAATGAGAATGAGCACTTCAACAGCAACTGTCCTGCAGTGTGAATCCCAAATAAAGCATAAAATGCATTTAGCTGAGTCCTGGCAGCTGTGGGGAAAGAGGGACAGAGGGACGATTCCAGATGATGACTTAAGTTTTTGTTTTTATGTATTTCAGGTTCTGTGCTGCCCAGGGGTGCAGCTCTGAGCTCACAGGCAGTGTCACTCAGCTCTGCACACAGCA
>JBBMKD010000085.1:3770398-3785045 GCA_037834095.1 Argya squamiceps | reverse complement strand
ATCTCCTTGGACTACTTTGTGCCCAGGTCACATCAGCAGATGGAGGCCAAGGGAGAACAAGAAGAGCCCAGGGCACCTCCCTAAAATCTCCATCTTGTCCCCAAGTCAGCTCCATTCTAAGAGCCCCAAAACTACCAAATTTTCCACCCGGTGATTAACTACACTACTGTCTGTCACACCTTTGTGACTTGTAATTCTTCTCTCAATGTCGGAAGATTTTTCCATGGACTAAAGTCAAAGCCTATGTCTTCCTGGGCTCTGTGCCAGGCACCTCCCTGGACAGACCCCCCTGTCCAGGATCCAAACCCTCCTTCTCGGGTCCCAGGGCTCTGTGACCTTCCAAGGCAACCAAAGGAATGCCCTGGATTCCGACAATTTCCCACCTGTCCAATATGGATTTTGTGCTCTGTGAGGAAGGGAAAAGGATGAGGCAGGAGATGTGAGAGAAGGTCTCGTTCCTCAGCGAGGGGGAGGATGACAGAGCGTTACTATCAGCTCCTAAACGCTCCAGGAATCTGCCGGGATGTCCCCAGAGCTGCTCCCTGAGCTGTCCCCAGCATCACCTCCTGCTGCCATCTGCTGGGCTCGGGCTCTGAACATCCCGAAATTCCCGAGCCCGGCTCATTCCCAGAAAGCAAACGGTGCCCAGGAGTCACATGCCTTCAGGGAACAGAACTACCGGCAGACCAAGCCAAGGAAAACACTTGTAAATCTTTATTTTCTTCACCTGGCACCTGAACTCGCTGCTGTTTTGGCAAGGCTGGGAATTCACTCTCTTAACTCCCCAGGGAAAAAAAATCTCCAACCCATCCCGATGACAGGGTTAAATGCCCTGGAATAAACCCAGGGTGGAAGTGTGTGGCACACAGCAAAGTGCCTGTGTGGCCTCCTGGGAGTGCAGGAAATTCTGGGGGAGCAGGTGTCAAAATATTGCACCTGAGAGAAGAAAATGAGGAAAAAAAAAGCAATGGGAGAACACCTGGGGCTGGCCCAGCACTTCACCTGCATTGGGCACTGCTCCTTTCTCTCCAGAGCTGGCATCTTCTCCAGATCCACGAGGACCAAGCATCTGATAGAACTTGAGGCTGGAGAGAATGGCAAAGAGGGTGAAGAGCACCTCATTCCTCTCAGTGAGGTCAGACCCCAGCCCAGCTCAGGCAGAGGATGGATTTCTTGGGTGGATTTTTTTTGTAGGACCATGCAGAGGCTGGTCTTTACCTGTCCTTAAGCAGGATGTACTCTGGTGGGATGTGTGGCTCCCCCAGGCTCCTCCATCGTGGCTTCCAGCTCTTCAGGGGGCTGATTTGGGGGCCAGCAGGTTGGAACACGATGGCCAGGGTGGTCAGCACCACCACGAGGAAGCCCAGGACAAAGAGGATGGCTGGGGAAGGTGGGAGGGAGGGCAAGAAGTGAGAAACACACACAGAAAAACCATTCAGCACCTTTCCTACTCATTTCACTTCTGCTTCTTCTGGGAGAAGCTGGGGCACGTGGATGAGCAGCTGTGGTTTTGAGAGATTTCAGCCTGCTACCAGCTGCTAACTTTTCCCAAGGAAAAATTTCTCAAGAAAGCTTCTTCTCAAAACAATCTTGGCAAACAACTCTCTTTTCTCCAAACAATCTTTCTCCAGGTGGTGTTTTGCTGTTCCTCTGGTTTAACCAATGGCATTAGAGAGGTGTTGTTCCTATTCCTCAACCATGTTCAGTCTGTATGGGAACACCTTATAAAGGGTAGTAAGAATTTAAACAATAAAAGCCTTTTTTCTATGCTCTTTGCCTGCTGAAATATTTGGAGTCTTTCATGTCCTACAGTGACAAGGAGCAAAGTGTTTTCAAGGACTGAAGGATCCAGTTTATGAATTTTATTGATAATATATAAAATATTTCTATTTTATAGAGTCAGGATCGTGCTTGCACACCACACTTCCATTTCTGTTGTTTCCTGGCCTCCCCCTGAAGGACTGGTGTGTGCACACTGCTCACACCCACACCTGGCTTGGAGCAGAGACCTTACCTGACCTCACAGTCAGCTCTCAGTCAGCTTTGAAATGATGGATTTCATTTCAGCTGGGTTTATCATGGAAATACACTGACATTTTCTGCCTTCCAGCCAAGGAAAACAAAGCCCTCGTTTACCTGGGCTCCTCAAACAGGGTGTGGGGAGAAGCACGACTGCTCCTTCCCTCTGTCACCACCTCAGCTCCTGGACAGGCAGGTTCTTGGTCAGAGAGCAGTAGACTTTGGGAAGTTACACAGGAAGAAGGGATTAAAGCTGACAATGCAGCCCTTTGGTGGTATTTCCAAAGAAAATGCTTGTTTAAACACACTTACAGAGGACACACACTTCTGGGTCTGAGAGATTTTAGCCTGCTAGCAACTGCTAACATCTTCCCAAGGAAAAAATTCTCAAGAAAGCTTCTTCTCAAAACAATCTTGGCAAACAACTCTCCTTTCTCCAAACCATCTTTCTCCAGGTGGTGTTTTGCTGTTTCTCTGGTTTAACCCATGGCATTAGAGAGGTGTTGTTCCTATTCCCCAATCATGTTAAATCTGTATTGGAACACCTTATAAAAAGTAGTAAGAATTGAGACAATAAGGCCTTCTTTTCCTATGCTCTTTGCCTTAAAAAAAAAAAAAAATATATATATATATATTTGAGAAGAAATAATTATTAATAAATAATTATTAAGAAATATTTGGAGTCTTTCCTGTCCTACAGAGACACACACTTAAAGAAAGGTCATGGGTAAGAATCAAGGCTGAAGGTGGGTGTCTCAGAGTTTTGTACCTGTGATAGCAGCCCAGTTGGGAGCCAAGTTCAGCTCCTGTTGTTTCCAAATGCCATGTCTGGCCAGCTGGAACAGGGAGGAGGGCTGGAAGGACACGGCCCCAGGGTCACAGCTCACGTTGGCTTCGTTCACTGTCACAATCAGGAAGTGTTCCTGAACAGAGCTGTCCCTGAAAACAAATGTCCCAGGCTCCAGGAAAACGTGGGCAAACCTGGGAGAGAGGAGTGAGGAAGGCACCAGCTGATCCAAGCTTCCTTCAGCCTCCATCCGTGAGGATGGTTAAACACAGGGGCTTGAACACAGCAAAATTTGACATTTTCACCACCAAGGACCTGCTGATTCTGTCAAAAACTCCCTCTCAGGTCCTGTTACCCAGGCCCAGGTCACTCTCAGGCCGACAACACTGTTACCTGTTGGGCCTGATATTCTGAGTCTGAGAGATTTTAGCCTGCTAGCAGCTGCTAAAACTTTCCCAAGGAAAAAATACTCAAGAAAGTTTCTTCCCAAAACAATCTTGGCAAACAACTCTCCTTTCTCAAAACAATCTTTCTCCAGGTGCTGTTTTGCTGTTTCTCTGGTTTAACCAATGGCATTAGAGAGGTGTCGTTCCTATTCACCAACAATGTTAAATCTGTATTGGAACACCTTATAAAAGGTAGTAAGAATTAGACAATAAAGCTGACACTGTTGTACATCGCAACGACAAAGATTCTGACTTCAGAAGGTTGAAAATGACTCCTCTATTTTTGGAATGTGTCTCTCTTTTATGCTGTTTTACACAGACCAATTCAATTGGTGAAATAAAGACAAACCTCTTTAATCACATTGGTCAGACCAGAGGGACATCAAAAAGAAGTCCCTCCTAGGAAAAGGAATGAAAACAAAGTACAGTTTACAAAAACATTTCTCCTGTTTACAGAAAGTTCTCTGGGAAAAGAATTTCAGAAAGCCAAAACACCTCAGGCACAAAACTAGGGCTACATAAAGCCTTTTCTTCTATGCTCTTTGCCTTCTGAAATATTTGGACTCTCTCATCTTTCTTTCAAGTCCTACAATGACAGTTCCCCAGAGCAGGTTTTACCAGGAGATGTTGAGCTGGGTCTCCTGGATCAGGTGGTCCAGCCTTCGGAAGGGTCCGAAATCCCAGCCTGGGTTGTTGTTGTAGAGATGCTGCTTCTGGTACACGGGGTAGTGGCTGGAGGCACGCTCTGGGGATGGGGCAGCACAGGGTCACAGCCCTGAGACACCCCAGCTGGGAAAGCAATAAGCTATGGAGCTGTTTTATAGGGCCATGCAGTGCCAGCTCAATTAATTGGGTTTAATTACTGCCCCACAAAGATTTGTGCTGTCTAACACGGGACCAGTTTTATCTCACCACACAGAAATCTAGTCCAAAAGTGAAAACCTGCAGGTAAGCCCTTGGCAGAGCCCAGACTGCAGTTCTGGGATCCAGGAGGTGAAGGGATGGATCCATGCAGGATGCCCAGTGTGGAGCCACTGCTCTGAAAGGGTCTGGACACACAAATGTGCTCAGCCCCAGCCACACTCACCCTGGGAATTGATGCTGAGCTGGAAAAGGATCGTGTCCCCTGCCTCCAGACACACCACTGGGTTAGGGATGAGGGGCAAGGCCTGGCTGTCTTTGGGGGAACTCCTCTGGGCTCTGCGCCCTTTCTGCAGCAGCTGGTCCGAGGAAAAATCTCCTGCCACAGGCAAGAGAAAAACCAGAATGAACCCTGAAAAGTGAGCAGTGAGTGACAACACCCAACCCTTGGCAAGGAAGAATTATTTATTTTGTATCTGGGGGCAATTACAGCTCACAAAGCCAAATCCAGCTCCAAAACCTGCCAACAGATTTGCCTCCTAATGGAGTTTCCTTCTAGTTCCTTGGAAATCCATAATCCTGCAGCCTCTATCTGACCCATTCCCAGGGAGCTACCCATGCAGGGAATTCCCCACTGTTTATTCCAGACAGAGCAAGGTATTTCCCTGCTTTTTGAATCATTTGGAGCATCTAATAATGAATTCCCTCTGTGCCAGCATGGGAGGAAACGGATGGCTTGGTGTGGCTGGAATTTGGGTTCCTTCTCAAGCCTTACCCATGAGAAATGCATCCAGAACTTCTGTGCTGGAGACAATGAAACCCAGCACCCCCTGGGGGCTGAACAGAACCAAATGCACCCTCTGGCTGCCCTGCACGTGCTCATCTGGGCCCAGAACATTTGACAGCTCCTGTGGGGAGCAGAGGGAACTCTGATCACTGATTCAATCAACTCTGGGCTGTGGGCTTGATATTTCTGGGTCTGAGACATTTTAGCCTGCTAGCAGCTGCTAACTTTTTCTCAAGGAAATATTTTTCAAGAAAGTTTCTTCTCAAAACAATCTTGGCAAAAACCTCTCCTTTCTCAAAACAATCTTTCTCCAGGTGCTGTTTTGCTGTTTCTCTGGTTTAACCCATGGGATCAGAGAGGTGTCTTTCCTATTCACCAACAATATTAAGTCTGTATGGGAGCACCTTATAAAAGGTAGTAAGAATTAGACAATGAAAGCCTTTTTTCTATGCTCTTTGCCTTCTGAAATATTTGGAGTCTCTGATCTTTCTTTCGTGTCCTACAGTGACACTGGGGTCTGCCCAACCTTCAGTGCAGCTGCTCTAGGAGTTTTTTCCCTTATGATTCAGGAATTATTGTTTCTCTGTAATGCAGCAACACTTAGGCTCACCGGGAGGAGTCCCTGTGATTTCTGGGTTCTCCCTGTGATTTCTGTGCACATTACACAGCAATCCCTCCACACCTACCCTCACTTGGCCCTCACTCATCCTCAGCAGCAGCTCCCTGTGGCTGCCAAAGGCCAGGGAGATCCGTGGGGCTCTCAGCAGGCACAGCTGGTCACAGAGCTCCTCAGCAGAGATGTATTGCTTGCAGTGACATCTGGAAAAGGGACAAACTCTTGGTCAGTGCTGATCCCTCAGCAAACAGCTACAAGAGAGCCCCAGTCTCTCACAGCCCACAGGGAGGATGGTCCTACTCTGTATCTGTGGAAAAAGGGATGGGGAAAACTCCCTGTCCATCTCCTCAGCACCCTGCCTGCTCTGCAGGGCCAAAATGTGACACCCTGATGCTGTTTTACACCACAACGACACAAAGATTCCGACTTCAGAAGGCTGAAAATGACGCCTTTATTTTTGGGATGTGTCTCCCTTTTATACTATTTTACGCAGACCGATTTGATTAGTGAAACAAAGACAAACCTCTTCACTGACATTGGTCAGAGCAGAGGGACATCAAGAAGAAGTCCCTCCTAGGGAAAAGAATGTAAACAAATTTGCAGTTACAAAAACACTTCTGTTTACAGAAAATTCCCTGGGAAAGGAATTTCAGAAAACCAAAACACCTCAGGCACAAACCAGGGGTACACCCCACTGGCAGTGTTTGGTTGGTCTAGCAAAGAGCACCTTCAGTCCTGGAACAGAGCATTGCACCCCGCCCCAGAGCTCAGCTCCAGGAAAATGGGTGAAAGAATCAGAGTATGATTTTGACATATCAGATTTCTGTGCAACTCATGCCAGGGGGAGATTTTGCAGCACAGAAATTAATTCATAAATAGGGAAAAAGTGATATCATGTGGATCTATTTTGTGACCATTTTGTGACCGTTTTGAACCCCTTTTGTGACCATTTTGTGTCCATTTTGGATCATTTTGTGACCATTTTTTCACCATTTTTGATCCATTTTGTGACCATTTTGAGTCCATTTTGTATCCATTTTGTCACCATTTTGGATCCGTTTTGTGACCGTTTTTGATCCATTTTGTGACCATTTTGTGACCAAGGGTGGCTGTAGAGAGAAAACAATGATGGGACTTCATAACCTGCAGCTGTAATTGGACAATTAAACCCCAAGATGCAAATGGACCAAAACTTATAAAAGTGTGAGGCCCTTGTGACTGGGCAGCCATTTTGTGCCCATTTTGGGTCTACCTCTGGTGTAGCCCTAGCCAGGCCCTGTCCTGCCCAAGGTGTACCTTAAAGCCCTTTCAATAAACATCTACTTTATCCTCCATCTCAGCCTCCCCAAGGTGTTACCAGCCCTCACTCACATTCCCAGCAGTGAGTGCAGCTCCCCTCCCTCAGGCCCGCAGGCCGGGCCACAGTCATGGAGCTCGGGGGCGGCACAGCGGCGCGTGGAGGCCAGCCGGACCTCGCCGGGGCCACACAGCTCCTCCACCTGCAGGGAAACACACCCAGACACGCCCCAGAGTGATGCTGTTGGGCACTACAATGAGGTTTTGATTTTAGAAGGTTTGTTATAAATGCGTATTATAAAGTTGGGCTTTTTCACGCAAATACTGGAATGAACGTTATATGTGTAATTGTACAATACTGGAATGAATGCCATATATGTAATTGTACAATATTGGAATGAACACTATATGTGTAATTGTACCATACTGTGTTTTGTTAGTATAGTTTAGAAAGGTGAGGAATGTTATTTTCTGATTGTGACATGGTATGAATAGTGGACACCAGCTGGACCTCACCGGGGCCACACAGCTCCTCCACCTGCAGGGAAACACACCCAGACATGCCCCAGAGTGACCAACGACACAAGGTTTAGATTTTAGAAGATTTGTTATAAATGCGTAATATAAAGTTGGCTTTTTTGCAAATATTGGAATGAACGCCGTATGTGTAATTGTACTGTATTGTGTTTTGTTAAGAGAGTTTAGAAAGGTGAGGAATGTAATTTTCTGATTGTGACATGGTGTGAATAGTGGAGGCCAGCTGGACCTCACTGGGGCCACACAGCTCCTCCACCTGCAGGGAAACACACCCAGACATGCCCCAGAGCTTCAGCTGAGCTGCAGCAGCCCTAAAGCTCTCCTCCTCCCCACTGCTGTGCATCAGACATTTGGTGTAAAGACAATCCTGATGCCTTCAGGTTTAGCTTGCATGTTTTCAGATTCTGCACTGCATTGGTACATAATTCTGGACTTCATATAAAGTGTTGGCCAGTTCTCCTCATAGCTCAGTCAGACAGAACAATCCTTTTCCAGCCCCAGAACCAAGGGCACCACTGCAGCTTCAGGCCCAAAAAGTGCAAACAACAGGGAATTGAGGGGAGCAAACTGGGAGGGTGGGACTGAATAACCTGGAGCTGTAATTGGACAATTAACCCCAATATGGAAATGGGCCAAAACTTTAAAAAGTGTGAAAATTCATGACCCCTGGTCCATCTTGGGTGTAGCCTTGGCCAGGCTCTTGTACTGCCCAAGGTGGATCCTTTAAAAGCTTTTTAATAAATCCCTATTTTACTCCTTTAACACTGCCTGGCCTCTGTTCCAGGCAGCCTCTCAAGGCACCGATCCAACATGGAAAGCATCGAAGAAAGCACACAATAATTTCCCCTCCCAACCCCTCATGAAGTTCTAATTTTCTTCAGGTGAAAGAACCAGAGTAAAATTTTGGCAGTCTAGATTGCTGTGGAACCCAAGGCAGGAGAGAGTTTTGCACTACAGAAGTTCATTGAAAAAGAGGAAAAAAGGGGCATCATGCAAGATACAAACAAGAATTGGTTTTGGTGTCTCCCTGCCCATGGCAGTTCTGAAGAAGAACTTCATATTAAAGGAGGCTTAAATTCATGTGTCTGTGATCCATGGGAGGCACTGTGCTGCTCCCATTGCCCCAGCATGGAAGGATCCTTTACTTCCACCCCTTATGAATTTCAATTTCACCTCACAAGGCCCTGGTAAAGAAAACCTCCCACAAGAAAGGGCCAATAAAACATCTAAAATATTTGTTTGGCTCAGCTGAAGGCCAGAACATTCCCCCTCTCCTGCACATCACACAGCAATTTTGGTTGGGAGCCTGATTTTACCTGAGGTCGGCAATCCTGGTCGCTGTTGCTGTCAGGGTCTTTCTTGCCTCTCTCATCATAATAAACATAACCTGCCTGGCAGATGCAGGAGGCATCTGACTGCTGGAAAGCCCTGTTCAACCCATGGCAGGTACAGCTGGTGGCACCTGGGAGAAGAGGTTGGATTTAGGGTGGGGAATACAGCCTGGAACGAGCGTGGAAAGGAGCAGCTCCTGTGCTCAGAACTCTCTATCAAATCCTGTAGACCTGATATTTGCTGAGCCTGAGAATTGCTGAGCTCTTCCCAAGGAAAACTTTTCAACAGTTTTTCTTTTTCCCAAAACAACCTTGTGTAAACAATATTCCTTTCCCATGACAACAGGTGTTTTTTGCTATTTCTGTTACTGAGCCAATGGGAGAGGTGTCAGCCCTATGGATCAATAACGTGACTTTTTAGCACAACATGTTATAAAAAGGCTGAATGAATTGTAAATAAACCTTCTGATTTCTACTGCCTCCTGACTGGAGTCAAGCATCTTTATTTCATGTCCTATTGCCACAAGATCCCACTGCTCATTTCAGTGGCACTGCTGCAGTCTGTGCCCCTCTCCCAGGGCAGAGCTGAGCCACAGGACAGGCAGCTGGGGCCAGCCTGCACCAACACAGCCTTGGAGCATCTGCTGCAGCACCCACTTAGCCAGAGATGCAGAAAGGCCCAGCTGCTCGTTGGCAGCAAGGTTTTGACAAACCCTCTATTAAACTGTAGATTAAAGCCCTGGATAGGGTAAAGACCCAGCCAGGCAGAGCTGCCAAACCCCTCTCTCATGCCTCAACAGCCTCAAATCCACCTGATTTAAAACACTGGGGCACTGCTGCACACACATTAAGTGAGGAATAAGCACTCTTTACTTTCCCAGTTTCCAGCCTTATCCCACTTTATTGTGCCCTCAGTGCCAATTTTGCCTCAAAAGCACCCCTAGATTTAACACAATCCCCCCAAATCCTGGCTAAAGTGATCTTGGTGAAACTCCACCACTTTCAAAGCAATATTAGAGCAGGAATTAGTAGAGCTGCTCAGCCCTCCTTTCCTTTAAGGAGATCAAATCCCCATGGGTAAGAGTGTAAGAGGGGAAAAAGACAGATCTAAAGACAGACTCGGAATTTAAATCCTCCTCCTGGCTGGGACAGGAGGAAGAGCATCTGGGCATGGGCAGCACCCCCAGCTCCAGGAGCATCCCAGGGCTTGTGGAACATCAGGAAACACCTTGACAGAGGGGAAAACACACATAAAAAACTCACCTGGCTGGGAGGAAGAGGAGCTGCCACAGGGGAAGCAGGCAGCCTGGGCAGGGAGGTGGTTGAAGGTGCCAGCAGGACAGGCCTGGCAGTCCCCGGGGTGCTTGGCAAAGTGGCTGCTCCCATGGGTGCCTGGGGGACAGGGCAGCGGGGCAGGGGACAGGGCAGGGCAGTAGTGGCCACGGGGACAAGGCTGCTGGTGGTAGCTGTCACTGCCTGCAAAAAGGGGTGGCATCAGCAAATGCAGAGAGACAGGCAGAGAGCACTTTCTTGCCCCAGTGATCCATCTACACACGTCTCTCTATATATAGACACCAATCTATATAAATACACACGTGTGCAGAGCAGCGTTTTCCACTCTAATTCATATTTAAATAAAAATCTCAGTTTTTTTCTTTCCCCCCCAGCTCTTCCACCTGCTAAATCCAGTGGCAAACCCACGTGCCAGCCCACACCAGGGTTTTATAACTGCAGAGGATTCAGAGCTTTGCCCACACACAACTCAAAACCTCTCTGCTCCCAATCTGAGCTGCTATTTCTTGCCTCACCTCCCCCGTGGCAGCTGAATTTACCTGGTGGGCAGGTGAAGCCAGCTGGGCAGGGCTGGCAGGGTGCTGAGATCAGGGGGTCACTGCGGAAGGTGCCTGCAGCACAAACCCTGCAGAACCTCTCAGCTGAGCCCCTGAGGCCAGGCAGGCTGAGGGCCATGTGCCCTCCCTCGCAGGGCACGGGCTGGGCACTGCCCACGGGGCAGTAGTATGGGAACACACACCTGGGAGGAAAAACAGGGGGAGGAAAAGGGAAAAAAAACCCTCTGAAAATGATTTCTGATTTAGTGATCGGTGAAAACACAGGGTGAAACTCAAAGTGGTTCTTGTCTGGTTCCAAGTGAAGCAGAAACTACAAAATGGCAGAAACTATAAATCCCCCTCCCTGTTCAGTCACCAAACCCGTGACTGCAGCCCAAAGATTCCTTTGCTCTTGCCTCATGCACAAAGGCCATGGTTTGGGTTGGATCCTAGGCACAATTCCCAATATTTGGTATTTTTGGGAACTGGAGGTTGGCTGTACCAACCCCCAGGTACTCACAGCTGCTCGGGGCTGCTGTAAGTCCAGGATCCCTCAGGACAGTGGTAGCCAGCAGGGCACAGGGGAGGCTCTCCTGTCACAGCACCACAGTAGGAGCCAGGCCTGCAGGGCTTGGGACTTACTGACCCTGGGGGGAGAAACAGGGAACAGTGTTGATGTGACATTCCCACAGCAGGAGAATCTCTGTTGGGGCTTATCCCACTTTGTCATGCCCTCAGTGCCCAATTTTGGCTCAAAAGCACCCCTAGATTTATCACAATCCCCCCAAATCCTGGCTAAAGTGATCTTGGTGAAGCTCCATCACTTTCAAAGTAATGACAGAGCAGGAATATTTTCAATATTTCTTTCAAAGCAATGATTGAGCAGGAATTAGTAGAGCTGCTCAGCTCTCCTTTCCTTTTAGGAGATCAAATCCCTTAAGAGAGCAAGGAGGCTTTCCCATAAACTCCCTGTTTTTCCTACAGCTCCCAGAAGGGCACAGAACTTCTGGGAAGCAGTTTATCATCTAGCATGGCATGCTGACACCTCAATGCCCAGCCCTACATGAAAATACTCCTCCTTCCCCAAGCCCAGACCACTTCCTTGGCAACCTCAGCTAAACAAAAACAGGGAGGGCTGAGAGGGACCACGGGCTGGGAGAACGGGGTAAGAGTGACTGCTAAATCCCTGCTGATCCCTCATCCAGGCTCAGAAATGAGGAAAACAAAGGTGGTGTCACCTGCTGGGCACTCATAGCCGGGTTTGCAGGGTATCCCCTGGGTGTTGGGCAGCCCTGTGTGGGCTGGATCCGGGCAGTAATATCCAGGAGAGCAGGGATCACACTCCTCCAAGGATTTGGCACCAGGTTGGACTCTGGAAGTGCCAGCTGGGCAGGGGAAAGTGTCCCCATTGCCAGGGCACCAGTACCCGGGGGGGCAGGGATAATCCTCAAAGCTGGTCAGGCCTGTGGGGGAGAGAAGGGAGTGAGGGAGGAAAGGAGGCTGGGGGGTCAGGGAGGGGTTTGGAGAAAGAATTCCAGCTCAAGCCACCTCAGAGCCTTTCTCTCTTTCCTTATCTCATCGTGGGGAATTTTGTCACAGAGAGGTGGGAAAGGGAGGGAACTTTGTCACCAAGATATGGAGAAGAGAAGGATTTTTTTTTTACTCAGAGGAGGGAAAAGAAGGGAATTTTGTCACCCAGAGAGGTTAAAGGGAAGGATTTTGTCACAGAGAGGTGGGAAAGGGATGAACTTTGTCACCAAGATATGGAGAAGGGAAGGAATTTTTTTACTCAGAGGAGGGAAAAGGAGGGAATTTTATCACCCAGAGAGGTGAAAGGGAAGGAATTTTGTCACAGGGAGGCAGGAAAGGGATGAACTTTGTCACCAAGATATGGAGAAGGGAAGGAATTTTTTTACTCAGAGGAGGGAAAAGGAGGGAATTTTATCACCCAGAGAGGTGAAAGGGAAGGAATTTTGTCACAGGGAGGCAGGAAAGGGATGAACTTTGTCATCAACATATGGAGAAGGGAAGGATTTTTTTCACTCAGAGGAGGAAAAAGGAGGGAATTTTGTCACCCAGAGAGGTTAAAGGGAAGGAAATTTGTCACAGAGAGTAGGGAAAGGGATGAACTTTGTCACCAAGATATGGAGAAGGGAAGGAATTTTTTTATTCAGAGGAGGGAAAAGGAGGGAATTTTGTCACCCAGAGAGGTTAAAGGGAAGGAATTTTGTCACCCAGAGGCAGGAAAAGGAAGGAATTTTATCACAGACAGGTGGGAAAGGGAGGGAGTTTTGTCATCAAGATGTGGGAAAGGGAGGGAATTTTGTCACTCACAGGCATGAGAAGGAAGGAATTTTGTCACCCAGAAAGGTTAAAGGGAAGGAATTTTGTCACCCAGAGGAGGGAAAGGGAGGGAATTTTATCACAGAGAGGTGGGAAAGGAAGGGAATTTTGTCACCCAGAGGCCGGCTTTGCCCCACATTCACCTGAGAAGGGACAGTGGCACCCCAGTGGCATTCACCTGACAGGGGACAGTGACACCCTGTGACATTCACCTGACAGGGGACAGTGACACTCACCTGAGAGGGGACAGTGACACCGTGTGGCCCTCACCGTGAGGACACTCACCTGACAGGGGACAGCTGTACCCCGGCGGGCAGGGCTGGCACTCTGCCCGGCTCCGGGCCCCCGGGTGCCCACGGAAGGTGTGTGGGGGACACTCCTGCGGGGACAGGACACTGCCCTGGTCACTGCCATTGCTCCCGAAGCAGTAATGTCCCAGAGGGCATAGATGGGCCTCAGAGTCTCCTAAAAAAACCCAGAACAAATGGATTTAGGGGTGTCCCCAAATGCCACTGGAAGACCTTTGTGTTGTCCTGTGCCATCCTAGCACAGGTGGCACCCAGGGGTGTCGCTGGATTAACAAACAGATCACTGTCCCTTTTCTATGCAGAGCTCATCCCTGCCAGGATTGTCACACAATTCCACATCTGACAGCCAAGCCATCCTCTGGGATGGGGAGAAAATGGGGTGGGAATGGTGGAAAATGGGATGGGATTGGGAAAAATGGGAGAAAAATGGGATGGGGTTGGGGGGGATGTGGGGAAAATGGAGCTGGAATGGGGGGAAATGGAATGGGTTTGGGAAAAATGGGAGAAAAAGGGGATGGGATGAAATGTAGGGAACAACATGACTGGATTGGGGGAAAATGTGGAGAACACAGGGATGGAATGTGGGAAATGGGGCTGGAGTGGGGGGAAATGGGGCTGGGATTGGGAAGGAGGAGAAAAAGAGGCTGGGAGGGGGGAAATGTGGGAACATGGGTCAGAATGGGAGAAAATCTGGGAAAATGGGACTGGAATGGGGGGAAATGGGTAGGGATTGGGAAAAATGGGATAAAAGGGGGCTGGGATGGGTGAAAAACTGGGGAAAATGGGGGGGGAAAGGGCTGGAATGGAGGAAAATGGGGCTGGGAAATCAAGGATACACAAAACTCTCCCAAAAAGCAGCTCCCATCCCCTCCCCTCAGGGATTGCCACCCAAACCTGCTTTGCACCAGTGGCCTGGTGGGCAGGGCAGGCAATCCTCCCTTCTCCCAGCCCCTGGGAGAGCCCTGAGGGTGTTGGCAGGACACGGTGTGGGCGCCTCAGACCCCTCCAGGCAGTAGTGACCTACAGAAATGGGTGGAAAAGAGACAAAAGTAAAACATCCAAATCCTCCAGTGGCAAAAATGACTGAGCCAGAGTCTGCTGTTGCTGTGGCATGAAATTTTACATTCCCATATTTCCCAACACTTTTACAGCTGTTGGGAAGCCAGGAGCCTTCAAACTCTTCTGGAGTGGCAGCTCAGCACCCTGAATTCCAGGTGGCCTTTTTGGTCTGACCTACTTTGGTTTAAAAAGATGCAAACCTGAGGAAATTGATGAGCAATGATAATTTTAATTAAATGCAATGTAGTATATTATGGAATATATTATATTCTCTGTTGGCCACTGAGAATTTCAGGCTTTCTGTGCTCACAGGCACTGGCCCCCAGGCAAACACTGCATTTGACCTGAGGACATGGAAAAGGCTCCCAAAATTGAGTGACAGCACTGGGATTGTGGGTGTGGAGTTTGGATAGAAGTGTGTGATGTCA
>JBBMKD010000085.1:3755058-3767510 GCA_037834095.1 Argya squamiceps | reverse complement strand
AGGACAAACCCCTGGGGTAACACGTGGCCACTGACCCCAGGGGCAGCTGGCCACCACTGATGTCCCCACAGGACAAAGCCCTGGGGGAGGTGACACTCACCAGTGGCGTTGTTGAGGGTCCCAGCTGGGCAGGGAACTGGGAAGGGAGTTCCCTCTGGACAGTAGTGCCCCAGGGGGCAGGGCCCGCTGAGAGGGGACCCAGGTGTCCCCCGTGGGGTGGCATCAGTGGCTCCTCTGTCACAGAAGTACCCCGGGGAGCAGAGGCCTGAGCAGACAGAGGGAGGCAGGCAGCACCCACAGCACCCCTGACACCCTCCCAGGGGCTGTCCCAGCCCGTCCTTGTCCCGGGTTATCTCTGCTGATAGCCTGGGCTGGTCACCTCTCCTTGTCCCCATTAACCCTTGGCCTCCATCCCTTTCTTTACTGGCACTGACCTCACCCGGTGTTTGCCCTCCTTATCTCCCCTCTGACTGCCTCCCTGCCCTCTGCTGCCCCGGGGAGGATCCTGCCTCTCTGCTTTCCAGGTATCCAGCCTGGAGGTTTGGCCAAATCACTCTGTGTGTCAATGGGAGGGGAGGGATTTTTGAGGATGGAAAGAGAAGAGAGAAAATGTTAAAGCAAAGGAAGAGAAAGCAGAAAAAAAAAAAACAACCAAAAAACAAAAAAACCAAACCAAAACAAAAAAAAACAACTAGGCAAGAGAAGGAAAAGCAATGCAGTAACAGAAATAACTGTTGAATTAAAAAAAAAAAATTATAAAACCAAATAATAATAGAACCAAAAATACCAACATATATAATCAAATATTAAAAGGAACCAAATATAAAACCAAATAAATTTGGTATAAAATTTTGGTATAAATACCAAAATATATAACCAAATATAAAAAAACCAAATATAAAAAATAATAATAAAACAAACAAAAAATCACAATAATAAAAATAATAAATAAATAATAATATATAATAATAAAGAACAAATTATAAAACAACATGACATTAAATATAATGATATAATACTAAATAATATAATGAAAATATTATAATTAAATAATAAATAATAATAAAACAACCAAATAAAATAATAATAGAACCAAACTAAATGCTCAGTGAGAAGAATGAAACAGAGAAAAAGAGGAGGCTGATAAGCACAGCCCCAGGCTGTCCTGCAATAGCCTTTACCCCATTCCTGGAGCTGTTCCCCATTTCCCCACATCCTCCAGCCCCAGTCTCCCCCTCTGTGCTGGGGCAGTTCTGTGATCACCCAGACTCACCATCAGGCTCCCAGTTGGCCTCTCCCCTGCAGTACCTGCCCACGGGGCACTGCCTGCAGGCCGTGTGTGCCACTGCCCCCTCCAAGGGGCTCAGTGTCCCCTCAGGACAGGGCACAGGGACAGCAGTGCGGCCTGGACAGAAGTACCCTGTGATGGAGAGGGCCAGGAGATGTTATATATAGCCTTAGAAAAGAAAAGAGAACACAGACTTAAATTGCACCAAGGAAAGCTTAGGCTGGATATCAGGAAAAAGGTTTTTACAGAAAGGGTGATAAAACATTGGAATGGTCCTGTCCGGGGAGGTGGTGGAGTCACCATCCCTGGATGTGTTTAGGGACAGACTGGATGTGGCACTCGGTGCCAGGGTTTAGTTGAGGTGTTGGGGCCGGGTTGGACTCGATCTTGAAGGTCTCTTCCAACCCAGAGATGTTTTCTCTACAATTCTGTGTGTATGATTCTGCATGTGTAAACAACTTTGGCAAACAACTCTCCTTTCTCAAAATAGCCTTTCCCTGGTAGCCTAGTGGTTAAGATTTGGTGCTCTCACTGCCACAACCTGGGTTCAATTCCTAGACAGAAAATCAGCAAAACAGCACCTGGAGAAAGATTGTTTTGAGAAAGGAGAGTTGTTTGCCAAGATTCTTTTGAGGAGAAACTTTCTTGAGAAATTTTTCCTTGGGAAAAAGTTAGCAGCTGCTAGCAGGCTAAAATCTCTCAGGCCCACACTCCACAACTTCTGCAGGGAGGCAACCAGTGCCAGCCTGAAGGCTTTATCCATTTTGACAACACAGCTATGAGATTTGGGAACACGGAATTGTCAACGAAGGGATGGAGATCCCCAGCCCCCCTCCCACAGCTGTGCTCACCTCTGGGGCAGGCGAGGGGCTGCACGGTGCCAGCACTGCCACAGGACGTGCCAGCAGGGCAGGGCAGGCAGGAGCTGGCCCCAGGCACGGGGCTGAAGGTGCCGGGCTCACAGGGCAGCGCCAGCCCCGAGCCCGCCGGGCAGTAGGAGCCGCTGGGACACGGGTACCCGTGGATCCCATCCGAGGGGCAGGGAGAGGAGTTTCCTTCCAGGCAGACATAGCTGGGGAGAGAGAGAGAGAGAATCCATCTGGAACAGGGAGCTCCCAGCCCTGCTCAAAGGTGATGGTGGGGTGTTGGTTTTATCTTCTTTTTCTGTCAAGAATCAGGATTAAATGCTTGGGAGATGCAGTTCATGTTTGGACTCAGATGTTCATTAATTCTTATCTATGTTACTAGATAACAAACTAAAAAAGGCCCTGTTTCTCTCTCTCCACAAGGCCTTTTAAGGATAAACTGTCCCATTAAGAAATGACACCTAAACTATTTTACTTTTAACCCAATAACCAACCACCCGTGGCCCACAATGCAGATTTTTCTACCCAATTACAAAACACCACTCAGAGCCATGGAGAAGAAGGTGAAAAAGAAGGACTCAGCCTCTGCCCTAAATCCTCCATCTTGCTTTATATATATATATTACTGTATTCTAAACCCTTAAACTCTGAGTTTTCCACCCTCTGATATCACACACTTCTATCCAAACTCCACACCCACAATCCCAGTGCTGTCACTCAATTTTGGGAGCCTTTTCCACGGCCTCAGGTCAAATGCAGTGTTTGCTTGGGGGTCAGTGCCTCAAGATCACACAGATCATCATAGAAAAGGATTCAAGCCATGGAGTTTCTGGAGGAGAAAAGATTCCTGAAGGTAAATGACTGAGTGTGAAAGGAACAGCTCTGAATGAAAACCAGAAAAGCAGCTCTTTTTTTTGCTGGGAAACAAGATCAATTCCAGCTGAGCAGCAGGTTCTGAGTAGTGATAGATGCTGTGTGAAAAAGGCACTGAAAAGCATCAAACTGCTCCCTGTTGAGGGACACAGGTTTTGGAAGTCGAGGGTCGTTTAAAATTTATTATTTACATTTCATTACCATCCAGCTCAGAAAATTTTGATTGTTACTGTTACAGCTAAGCTGTAGTAACTTTTAGGGTTAAAGAAAATTTTGGGAAGGCTTAAAGTTCAACTAGGACAGGTCAACCCCCTTATATTCCCAAGAATAATTCTTTTCAGTCCTCCTCAATGTATCCCTGATTGTATTCCCAGCTTAGCTTCAACTTCTAAACAAATTTCATTGTGATTTTCTCTGCTCCCTTCAAGAGCCAGTTGCTCTCAGAAATCTCATGAAATCTCATTACCCTGCACTGAAATCACTACTAAGACTCTCTTATTCTTACTAAATAAATCAAATTTCTGTAGCCCCTGGCCCTGAGGCTCATGAGGTGGACAGACACTGCTCAGGGCACCGTGCCCAGGCTGGGAATGGTGCCTTGTCCCTGGTTCTTGCACCACCTTGTGGGAGAAGAGGACTCAGAAAGGGAAAAAAAGAAGGTTAAATTCCCAGCAAGTGTGATCGTGGGGCTAAATAAGGGATTTGCAGCAGTAATTTATTTATAATAATGATTTTTTTTCCACTGAAAACAGAGAGAAGAGATTTATAAGAGTGTCAGGCAGATGTGAAGGGAACAGGAATGTCTCTGAAACACCAACAAGGAGATGCCACATCCCAACCAAAGGGCTGAGAACAAGCCCAGGATCTGGAAATTTGGATTACAATGCACAGCAAGGCTGTGTTTGTGACTGACCAGTTGTGAGAAATAGATTTGTAGAGGATTCTCAAAGCCTGACTGAAAACTCACAGAGTCTTGTGCAAACTCTGAGACAAAATACAGTGACTTAGAAAAGAGAATAAATGGAATAGGACAGGCATTGTTGAGAGAGAAATTGAGCTGGAAACAAGTTTCAAATGATGGCCTTGCAAACAGAGCAGATATTTTGGGGAATTAGAACTGTGAAAGATGCATTGTAGCAAGACCACGTGGGGTACAATATTAAGTGATCACTGTTAGGAGTATTAGCATCATTGTGTGGCAAAAATTTTTAGGCTGAAAAACATTTATAAGGTATTGTAACAAATAAATAGTTTGGCTTCTGCTAGAATGGTGTTGAGTTTTCCATCTCTTGTGTCTCACCCTTCTACAGGATGGATATAAAACCAAAAATTCCAATAAATCAAATTGGAATAAAATCTTTTTAAAACCCCTCTCAGTTGCCTCATCTCTGCAGAGCTGTGTTTTCCCACCCACCAGTGCCACTCACCCTGGGTCACACGGCGAGGTCTGGGCCAGCTCAGCCAGCCCTGGGGCACTGCAGACCCTCCCAGCTGGGCAGGGCTGGCACTGCTGCTCTGCCCCCAGCCCCAGGGCACTGGACAGGGAGCCCGGGGGGCACGGCACGGGGTGCCCACTGCCACGGGGACAGAAGTGACCCACGGGGCAGATGTCATTGCCAGCCAGGGCAGGGCTGGAGGATTCCACCTGTGTGAAGAAAAAAACAATACAGGGGGAAAATGTTATCAGGAGGAGGTTTGGCACAGGATTTATATAATATGTATATAAATACATATTATATATATATTTTTTGCAAATATTAAAATAAATTCTATACGTGTAATATTGGGAAGAGTTTGCTGTATGAATATAGGGGGGTTTCATTCTGCTATTAACAAAACTGTGATGCCTTCAGTTTTAGCTTTCATGTTTTCCAGATTCTGCCCTGCATTGGTACAGAACTCTGCCCTTCATATAAAGTGTTGGCCAGTTCTCCTCACAGCTCAGTCAGACAGAACAATCCTTTTCCAGCCCCAGAACCAAGGGCACCACTGCAGCTTCAGGCCCAAAAAGTGCAAACAACAGGGAATTGAGGGGAGCAAACTGGGAGGGTGGGACTGAATAACCTGGAGCTGTAATTGGACAATTAACCCCAATATGGAAATGGACCAAAACTTTAAAAAGTGTGAAAACTCCTGACCCATGATCCATCTTGGGTGTAGCCTTGGCCAGGCTCTTGTACTGCCCAAGGTGTATCCTTTGAAGGCCTTTTAATAAATCCCTACTTTATTCCTTTAACTCTGTCCAGCCTCTGTTCCAGACAGCCTCTCCAGGCATCACCTGCAGCTGAGGGAGCAGAAATGCTTGGAAACATCCCACCAGCAGCCAGGGGGTTGTGACAGGCCAGTCCTGGTCCCACCAGCAGGCAGGAGGTTGTGACAGGCCAGTCCTGGTCCCACCAGCAGGCAGGAGGTTGTGACAGGCCAGTCCTGGTCCCACCAGCAGGCAGGAGATTGTGACAGGCCAATCCTGGTCCCACCAGCAGACAGGGGATTGTGACAGGCCAGTCCTGGTCCCACCAGCATCCAGGGCATTGTGGCAGGCCAGTCCTGGTCCCCAGGTGCCCAGATGACTGTGCTGCTGCTGCTGCCTGGCACTCACCCTGTGTTTGAAGGGGGCTGGGCTGACGGCTCCCTTGGCACAGTGATAACCTGGGTAACAAAATCCAGATGGCTGGGACAGCCCTGGAGCTGAGCAATACATCCCTGAAACAGACAGAAAACCATGTCACACTGCACAGAACAGCAGGGGAGGGGTCAGTCATGTGAGAACAGAAATCATTCACACATTCCCTGTGCCCAGGGAAAATTCCCCCCTCACCTGCTGGGCAGGGCTGGCAGTCAGACTCGCTGGTGGCACCAGCCCTGGGGCCAAAGGTGCCCTTGGGACAGGGGTGCTCCGTGCTGAAGGTGGTCCCTGGCAGACAGAAGTGCCCAGCAGGGCACAGCTCAGGGGTCTGTGCTCCAGGACCTGGGATAGAAGGGAAGAACCTTGCTCAGGAGGTGTTGGGACAGGTCATGACATCCTCCATCAACAGAAGCAGCTTCCCTCCCCTGTTTGTCCAGCCAGACACAGGCCGTGGGTGTTGCTCTGATCTTTTTCAGCCTTCTGATGTTTGCATTTTTGTAGTGGAATTTCTCATGGATTTTCATGTCAACAAAAGTAATGTTTTGTAAACTGTTCTTCCTGTTTACATTCCTCTCTGGAGGAGGAACAACTGATGGACTTCTAGTCTGACCCATGTGGTTAGAGAGGTGTCAACCTCATTTATCCAATCCCTGGTCATTGTCCAGGATCTATATAAATCGAGGTCAAAAATAAACTGCCTCCTCTTTTTTGCCCTAACTACTGACTGTGTGCATGTCCTTCATTTCGTGTCCTCTAGCAACACGTGGGGACAGCAGATCCCATGGGGCAGGAGGATTCCCATGGATAGCAGTGGGCTCTGGCAGGTGATGATACAGAACAGGGTCCTTCAGAGCTGCTTTTGCTCAGATCAGAGACAAGGGAAACCCAAAATAATGATCTCCTTCCTCAGACACCTCTAGCAAGCATGAGGAAGTGCCAATTCTCTGAAGTTCAGCCCCAGAAAAAGAGCATTTTACCACCCAGGTGAGTCAGTCCTGAATTAAATGCCTGGAGAAAACAAAGGCTTCCCATTAAAAAGCTCAGCTGGGATTCTGAGTTGTGCTTCCAGCTCTGCTAAAACGCACATTAGCTCAGACAAGTAATTCCTTCCCTGCTGCTACAGCTGCTCACCTGAGAAAGGAAAAGCCTCTTTGTCCCCAGGAAGGTGATGGGTGAATTTGTCACTGTCAGAGTGACCACAGAGATCCCTGTGCTGCTGGGGGAGCAGATAAACATCTTGTGCAGGCAGATGGTGAGAACCTCTGAGCAGGAGCAGCTCTGGCTCCTGGCCAGACCAAGAGCTCCCTGCCAGGAATATTTGTTTCCCTGCCAGGCCAGAGCCATGTCAGACACGCACAGGAGGTGCAGAGGAGCTTTAACAGCAAACAAGGAGTTCTGCATCACCTGAGGCTGCTCCTGAGAACCCAACGGGAGCTTTGGAATTAAAATGATTTGGGGTATTTCTGCTTGGTGCTAGAAACCACAACTGACTAAAAATGATGTGGGGCCCTCAGTTTGCTCTTGCTGTACCCCAGGTTGTCAGAAATGAAGCTGTGGTGGGTGAAAATGAAGCTGTGGTGGGTGATTTTCCTTGCTCACTCTAACCCCAGCACATCCTCACCACTGCAGGAGTGCCCAGCTGGGCAGAGCTGACAGTCTGCTGCCTGACAATGGTCACGGGTTTGCACACTTTGATCAGTTTGGGCCATTTGCACATTGGGGTTTCAATCTTCCAATTCCAGCTTCAGATAATGAAGTCATTTACCCCAAGTTTGCTGCCCCCAACTCCCTTTTGTTTCCATCTCTCAGGCCTGAGGCAGTGAGGTGTCCTTGACTGCCAGGCCTGGAGAGGAATTGTTGTGTCTGAGCAAACTGGGGAAGCAGCAGCTCACACTGTGTGTGGGGTTTGGAGTTCTACACTAAAGAACTGCAGGATTACAAATATGTGAAAAATACAAAAGCTAAAATCCTAAGGCTTTTAGGAAGACTGATCCCAAGCCATGAGTGTGGCCCAACCTGCAATTTGTCACTGCTCTGACAGGTCCAGGCCATCAGGTGTGTCAAATACAGCTGAGGTGCCCCTGGGTGGGTGCAGCCAGACCCACCTTGAGGACAATCTGTGTAGTTGGAGGAGGCTGAGGGGCAGTAAAAGCCCTCTGGGCACTCCAGGCACTGTGTCCCACTCCAGGCCGGGCTGTAGGTCCCTGCAGGGCACGGCTGGGCTCTGCTGCTCCCCTCCTCACAGAAATGCCCCGGGGGACAGGGACCTCCACTGGCAGTTGGCTTGGAAGGAAAACACCACAGTTACAGCCTAAAAACTCTTTGTGTGCAGAAAGATCTGAGTCAGATTGTAAAGGTGACATTGAAAATCCTGATCTCACCCCTCGCTCCTGCAGGCTGCACAAAGGCAGAGCTGAGTCTTGTCATCATCTTTAAAAATTCCTGCTGAATTTTGCCTCAGAGGAGGGCTGGCAGATGCAGCCTTCTAATCAAACCCATGAACTATTAACCTCTGGAATTTTAATGGGATGTGGCATTTGCAGCATCAACATGCAAAGACAGAGCTGCTTTTGCTCAGATTTTAAATGTAAAGCTGAAGGAAAGCCAGATGTATTTTGTTATCTCTGTTCCCCTTTCACTAACAATCAACCAGGAGGTAATGTTGAAAGGGAGAGTTTAATCCAGGGCAGGAGAACTCAGGTGACCTTGTGGCCCTCAGTTCCACAGATATTTTATATTTTTTACACCATTTCCACCACACCTCAGCTTACCCTGGGAGGTCTGGGGGAAAGGCTGCCTCCACTGCAGTAGAACCCGGCCTCACACAACCCCGTGGGAGACACAAGCCCAGTCCCATTGCAGAAATAACCTGAAATTAAATTAAGAGAATGATGCTGGCAGCTCCAGACAGACAACAGCAGATTTGGGACGGGAAATGATGCTGTTTTACACCACAACAACACAGACTCTGAGCTTCAGAAGGCTGAAAATGACTCCTTTATTTTTGTGATGTGTCTCCCTTTTATACTATTCTACACAGACCAATTGGATTGGTGACACAAAACAGTAAAAACAAATTCTGATCATGAATCAATCTTCCCATCTCTCTCTTAATCCTCGATATCCTCTGAGGTGGAAAAGTGGCAGATTTAGTGTCCATCCTCTGCCCAACACCTCTATTCAGGAAATCTCTACCTAACACCTCTCTCCAGCAAAGCATTTGCTCAGGATTTCCTGCTCCAGAGCCACAGGAATGGCTGGAAATGGCTGAAATCAGGATTTTGCAGTGTTTTACCTGCATCGCACAGGAGGCAGTCCTGGATCCCAGTGTTCCCAGTTGAGCTGCTGTACTGGCCAGGAGGGCAGGGCAGTGGGGAGGCAGAGCCCAGAGGGCAGTAGGATCCCTGGGGACACATGTTTCCCACCACAGCATCCCTGGGGGTTGGGCTGGCAGCTCCTCCAGTGCAGTAAAACCCAGCCAGGCAAGGTCCTGACACCTGGGACTGCCCAGGGAGTGCACAGAAATGCCCTGAGAGAGAAAATGCATCAGCACAGGCAATAAAAACAGGGCTGGAATGGGAAACACAGAGTTGGAGTGGGGGGAAATGGGGCTGGGATTGGGAAAAATGGGAGAGAAAGGGGCTGGGAGGGGTGAAAATCTGGGAAAAACAGGGCTGGAATGGGGGAAAATAGGGATGGGATTGGAAAAAACAAGAGCAAAAGGGTCTGGGAGGGGGAAAATGGGTTAGAATGGGGGAAAATATGGGGAAATGGGATGGGATTGGGAAAAAAGGGAGAGAAAGGGGCTGGGAGGGGTGAAAAACTGGGACAAACGGATGGAATGGGGGAAAATAGGGATGGGATTGAGAAAAATGGGAGAGAAAGGGGCTGGGAAAGGGAAGAAGTAGGAAAAATGGGTCAGAATGGGGGAAAATTTGGGAAAATGGGGCTGGAATGAAGGAGAAATGGGATGGGATTGGGAAAAATAGGATAAACAGGGTCTGGAATAGGTCAAAACCTGGGAAAATTTGGGCTGGAATGGTGGAAAACAGGGCTGGAATGGGGAAAAAGGTGTCTGGGATTGGGAAATCAGGGATACACAAAACCCTCCCGAAAAGCAGCTCCCATCCCCTCCCCTCAGTGTTTCCCCCCAACCTGCTTTGCACCAGAGGAGATATTTCAGGGAGGAAAACACCCTCTGAACACCAAGAACACTCAGCAGCTCTGTCACACGCTGAGAGAGGCTCCTGAGCCGCACCTGGCTCACAGGGGCTGCAGTGGGAGCTCAGGCTGCTGCCAGCCCGCGGGTTGTAAGTGCCTTTAGGACACGGGAACTGAGCTGGAAAGGCAGTGCCTGCAGGGCAGAAGTGCCCAGGGGGACATTCGTTCTCCAGAATGGAAGAGGAATTCTTGGGGCAGAAGAACCTGGGACAAAGAGAGAATAAAATAAAATGAAATGAAATAAAATAAAATAAAATAAAATAGACTATAAAATAGAAAATAAAATAGAAAATAAAAAAATAAAAAATAAAATAAAATAAAAGGAAATAAAATAGAAAATAAAATAGAAAATAAAATAAAATAAAAGGAAATAAAATAGAAAATAAAATAGGAAATATAATAGAAAATAAAATAAAATATAAAATAAAAGGAAATAAAATAAAATAAAGTAAAACCCCCCCAAAAAATGGATAAAAGAAAAAAAAAAAAAGAAAGAAAAAGAAAAAAAAAAAGGAGGGTTTTGGCTCCTGTGCTGGATTGACCAGAAAAGGGCCCTAATTGTGCATATCACTGCAGCCTGAGTTGATTCCTCAAGTGCCAAATTGATGGCATAATTGCAAAAGCCACAGAGACGTAATTTTCTTAACTTGAATCACAACACATCCAAGCTGTGATTCATCAACTTGTAAAAGTTAATCAAGGCCAAACCCAGGCAGTAATTGGAGACAAATCCCCCAAGGAAAAGCCAGGCTCAGCATCAGGTGATTTTCAAGATGCTCTTCCCGTCCAGCAGGCCGGTGCCAGCCCGTTGCCAAGGGAACCAGCTTTCACTCCAGACATGGAATAAGGTGATGGTGCCAATGGTTTCTGTGCTCTGAACAGCCCAAAATCCCTCCCAGTGGGGCTGTGTGTGGGGCTGGGCTTTTTCCTGGTCCCATAATCACTGTGTGGTGATGTGGAACAGCTCTGCTGCCTCACAGCACTTCCTCGATGCCTGTCCAGTGGTAAAATAACTCGTTTTCTCCACACACACACACTGCTTTGGGGTGTGTGTGGGGAAAAATGATAAAGAAAAAATCATTAAAGAAATATAAATAAAGAAAATATTATTAAAGAAATATAAATAAAGAAAATATTATTAAAGAAATATAAACAAATAAACAAACTATTATTAAAGAAATAGAAATAAAGAAACGATTATTAAAGAAATATAAATAAATAAATGACTGTTAAAGAAATAAAAATAAAGAAACTATTATTAAATAAATATAAATAAACAAACAATTATGAAAGAAATATAAACAATTATTAAATAAACATAAATAAACAATTATTAAATATAAACACATTATTATGAAATAAATATAAATAAACAATTATTAAAGAAATCTAAAGAAACTATTATTAAACAAATATAAACAAAAAAGTATTAAAGAAATACAATTATTAAATAAATATAAAAATAAACTATTATTAAATAAATATAAATATATTAAATAAATAAAAAGTAAACAATTGTTAAAGAAATATAAATATATTAAATAAATATAAACAAACAAACAAGTATTAAAGAAATACAAACAATTATTAAATAAATCTAAAAAATAAACTATTATTAAATAAATATAAATATATTAAATAAATAAAAATAAGTAAACAATTGTTAAATAAATATAAATATATTAAATAAATAAAAATAAGTAAACAATTGTTAAAGAAATATAAATATATTAAACAAATAAAAAGAAATAAACAATTGTTAAAGAAATATAAATATATTAAACAAATAAAAAGAAATAAACAATTATTAAATACATCTAAATATATTAAAGAAATAAAAAGAAATAAACTATTATTTCCAGCAGTCCCTAAGCTGCCTGTGTCTCACCCTTCAGGACAGGGCAGGCAGCTGGTTTGGCTCAGTGAAGGGTTGTAGGATCCTGCTGGACAGGCAATGGGAAGAGCTGTGCCCTGGGGACAGAAATACCCTGGAAAAAGACAGAGCAGACCCGAATCAGCAGAGTTTGGAGAGCCCCAGATAAATCAGATATTTCTGTGTGACCTCAGCTCACCCTGGGGACACGGCCGCGGCTGCTGGGCGGACACACAGTAGTGACCCTGCGGGCAGGGCTGGCACTGCTCCCCGCGGGGATGGGGGCCGTGGGAGCCGGCGGGACACGGCACGGGGCTCCCGGAGCCGCGGGGACAGAAGTGACCCTCGGGACACGGAGCTCCGGACAGCCCATCGCCGGGGGTCGGGCTCTGCGCACCGCTGGCACAGTAGAACCTGCGGCCAGGACACACCTCTGGGTGTCAAACAGGTTGAAAAAGAAAAAAAGAAAAAAAAGAAAAAAGAAAAAGAAAAAAAAGAAAAAAGAAAAAGAAAAAAGAAAAAAGAAAAAGAAAAAAGAAAAAGAAAAAAGAAAAAGAAAAAAGAAAAAGAAAAAAGAAAAAGAAAAAAGGAAAAGAAAAAAGGAAAAGAAAAAAGGAAAAGGGAGAGAAAAAAAGGAAAAGGGAGAGAAAAAAAGGAAAAGGGAGAGAAAAAAAGGAAAAGGGAGAGAAAAAAAGGAAAAGGGAG
>JBBMKD010000085.1:3649847-3660229 GCA_037834095.1 Argya squamiceps | reverse complement strand
GTTGTGGCCTGTGATTCTGGGCTGAATCTAACAGAAATAAGGAATTCAAAACAATTTTCATGTTTGTCCCAAATGTTCTTGTGCCCTGTGATTCTGGGCTGAATCTAACAGAAATAAGGAATTCAAAACAATTTTCATGTTTGTCCCAAATGTTCTTGTGCCCTTTGATTCTGGGCTGAATCTAACAGAAATAAGGAATTCACAGCAATTTGCATGTTTGTCTTCCTTAGAGTCAGCCCAAAAATCTCTAACGATGATAAATTAATACAGGAGATTCTGCTGTGCTCATCAGGGGAGGTTTGAAACGTTGCAAACCAAAGCAAAATTAACTCTTATCCCCTAGAAATCATTTCCATCCTCGGGATGGAACTCTCATCCCACCCAACCCAAGTTAAAGGAGAAGAATCCCGTACTTCTGAGGAGAGCCTGGGATTGGAAAATGGAGATTTCAGCTCAAAGGAAAATGTGGAAGGGGTTGTAGTGCCCAGGTGCTGCTCCTGTGGATGGACCTGGTGCCTTGTCCTGCCTTTCTTTTTTAGGAAAAAATCCCTGATTCTCTCTCCCTCTGTAGCTTCCTTACACTTGAGGGGGCTGAGATTTGGTCTAACTGCAATTTACTGCAATTTTAAACCCTATTACCCCCTCAGCATGGTGCTGAATAAACCCAAGGCAGGGTTTTTCATTTTCTAGACAAAGGTATTGTTTGAGCTCCTTTCATGGCCTAATTATTACTTAGCAAATATCATGTTGTGATGAGCATTTATGGATAATTCTCAGATAATACCTAATTATATGGTTAATACTCATAATGATGGGAAAGCCTTAAATATTCAGAGTCCAGATTTTTTATACTATCTCAGAACTCCTTATATTTCAAAGCACTTGTAAGTTGAGGATTTATGGGGGTTTTTTTTGTTTTTTTTTTACTATTTCTAGCATGTAAAACAGCTTCTGCTACAATGTCTCCCACTGCTCACTGGAATTTGGATTCACAGGTAGGCTTGGACAGCTTTGAACTTCTGAGTGACCTGACACAGCTCTAAAGCTGATTAACTGGCCAGATAGCCTGAGCCTGGGGATAATTTATCTGACTGAACAGGCAGACATTTCAGGGAATGTACTCCCAGGGGAAAATGGGCTCTGCTAAATGGAGAGCAAGGCCTGACTCCATTGAAATTTCCTAATTTCCAAAAGCACAAATGATGGCACAGGCAGGGCATGGAGAAGAGAAATGGCTTCTGGGGAGGAAAAAGTCAGTTCTGTTTCTCTCAGTCCTTTGTCACAATAGGACACAAAATAAAGATGTTTGACTCCAGTCAGGAGGCAGTAGAAATCAGAAGGTTTTATTTACAATTCATTCAGCCCTTTTATAACATTTTGTGCTAAAAGTCACATTATTGGTCCATAGGGCTGACACCTCTCCCACTGGCTCAGTAACAGAAATAGCAAACAACTCCTGCTGTTATGGGAAAGGAATATTGTTTACACAAGGTTGCTTTGGGAAAAAGAAAACTGTGGAGAAGTTTCCCTTGAGAAGAGCTCAGGCTCAGAAAATATCATGTCCACAGTCCTTGTGGATTTATTACTGTCCCTCCTGTGGGCACCTCCCTGCAGGATACCCAGGCTGTGGCTGCCCCATCCCTGGCAGTGCCCAGGGATGGAGCTCTGAGCATCCTGGGCTTGAGGAAGCTGTCCCTGCATGTGGCAGGGGATTGGAATTGATCTTTAAGGTCCCTCCCACCCCAAACCAGGCTGGGATTGTGTGAAGAGCCCCAAACACCAACTGTGTTTGCTGTGCACTGGAGCAGAGCTGAGCCCTGACCTCCATCACTGCTGCAGCTCATTCATTAAAGCCCCCCTGACATCCCGGGCAGCCCCAAATGAAGTTTGGCTTTATCAGGTAACAAACAAACTCTGGCCCTCCTGGGCTGGAATGTGAGTCCTGCCTCTCCCAGCAGGGTCTGGGGACACAATGATGAATTCACTGCTGGCTGCCTGGGGAAATGGCCACATAAATACAGGAGAAATGGTGCCTGGACAAGGCAATCAGACACTGCAGGCTGGGAGACAACTGGAGAAAGGGAGGCAGGAGATTGTCAGGGCTGCTCTGAACGGAGCAGAATGCCCTGAATGCAGCAGTGAGAGCAGTGCCTGGGTCCTGGAGAGAGCAGCAGCACCTCTGAGCCCCAGGCACAATGATACAACAAACCTGACCATCGAGGGCAGGGATGGCCTTCCCCTTTGGGGATCCCAAAGCTGTTTTTTCAGGAGCACAGGCAGGAATAGTGAAAGGGTCCAGGGATGCAGGATGGAGGTTCAGGGATGCAACAGCCTAGAATAAAATCTGTTGGTTTCTCACCTTCTTTTCTTGGTGTTAGAGGCGGGATTAACACATGACAGTCACAGTTTTTGTATTTGGACTCAATGTTTATTAATTCTTATCTCTAGCACAGTCTCATGAGTTGTGAGCTCTAACTAACAAGGTAGAAAATGGCCCTGTCTGTAACTCTTTCCAAGGTTATATAAGTGCTAATCACCCAATAACAAGATGACACCTATATTATTTATACTTTTGACCCAATAATTGACCACCCAAGGTCTGCAGTGCAGACCTTTTCCACCCAGTTAGAAAAACCACCTGAAACCAAGAGAAAGAAGGTGAAGAAAAGGAACATAGACAACACCTTAAATCCTCCATATTACCCCATATATATTACTGTATACTAAAACCTTAAATTCTAAGCTTTTCACCCTGTGAGATCACACAATACCATTCAAACTCCACACTCACAACCCCAGTGCCGTCACTCAGTTTTGGAACCCTGTTCCACGGCCTCAGGTCAAATGTGGTGCTTGCTTGAGGGTCTTTTAGCACAGAAAGCCTGAAATTTTCAGCCTCCAGGGTTCCAACAAAAATCCAGGGATGAGAGTGAGGAGGGGGCTGAGGGCACAGGGTTATAAATGAGACAATAGGGTGGGTGTGAGGTCAGGGTCCAAGAGGAACAGGAAAAAGTGGTGCAAAGGAGTAAATATAAACTGGGGGACTAATGGAGTTAAAGAAGTGTAACATTGCAGCAAATTTAAGTCAATGGGGTTCAAGGGAAGGAAGAACATTCTGGCATGGGTGCATTTATGGCAACAGGGTGACACAAACCCAACAAACCAACAGAGCAATGAAACCTAAGAAATATCAACATGTGGGTGGAAAAGCCCATGAGAGGGAGGTTTTTCTCACCATGACCTAAAAGGGGATCTTTCCTCATGTGTCTCTCCAGGGTTGAGGCATAGTGTAGTGGTTTTTCTCACCTCCTGTGAGGTCCAAAGGCAAAAGAAGTCACCAAGCTTCTTTAAACCTCTGATTTAAAGCTGTGTCAGCCAGAGGTATATACCTGTATTTAATTAGCCAATCTGACCATCAATCTTACAAATCAGTTTTTACCATCTATGCCAAACTAACACACACAGCCTGGGGATAATCCCCTGGGCTTCCACAGGAGCCCTGACAGGGACCTGCAGTGAGTGTTTAAGGGAGAACAAAAGATGCTCAGATCAGCCCTGTGGCTCCCTTCAATCCCTGGCAACATGACTGCAGCTAAATCCCTGTATTTTATCATTATTAGTGAGCCTAATCTCGTGAGCACAAAGAAATGGGCAAGGCCAAAGCTCTGGCAGCTGTTTTTGTCACCTCCTGGTGTGGCCTCGTGCCAAGTGCCAGGGGATGGAGGAAAAGGGGCAGAATGTGGTTGAAACACACAATTTGTGTGTGGAAAGACCTTGGTTCCACTGGCAGCACCACCTCTGACTCCAGCAAGTGGCTGCCTATCTCTCAGCCTTGATTTACCCCTGGAAAATGAGTTTAACAGACTTCCTCATGAAATAGTCTCAATTAATTAGCATTTGTAAAACTGCTCTGAGATTCCCAGATGAAAGCCTGGCCTGGAATGGCAAATTGCTAATGATAATTAATAGTTGTTCATGGTCTCTTTACGGAATTTCAAATTATTTTCTGTGGGGGAAGGAAGCAGGGATGGAGGCTCTCTAGGCAGAGATCACTAAAAAACCCCAGGACAGCCATACCTTGCTGCCTGCTCCTCCTTCCTTCCCAGGATGAACAGAGAGAGCTGTGAGGAGAGGAAGGGGAGGGGATGAAGGCTCCATGTGCTCCTGGATTCACCACAGCTCCTTGCTGGGGCAGGGGGAGTGAGGTGGGAGGGGATGAGCAGGGCTGTCCCACTTCCCCCTCAAATGGCAGCAAAAGGCAGCCCTAATTAAACAGATGTTCTTAATAATGCTCTGACAACTGTCCCTGCTCTAATTTGCTTCACAGTGAAGATTAATATAACAACACAACACTGCTTTACAAGGGGAGAGAAGGGAGCTGAGCTAATAAAAGGCAGCAGCTTACACGGTATATTATTGCTTTTCTTTCTGCTTGTCTGGCGAATATTTACCTCCTCTGGGAGCAGTTTTCATATTTATTTGATCTCTCCTCCCAGCTAAAGCTGACTTTAGTGGTACATTGCAACAGGATTAATGCCAGGGCCAAGGGTGCACAGGCATGTCAGGGGTCTCCATGGAGATTCTCCAGCCTCAGGGAAGATCCCAGTGCTGCTGGAGCCAGCAGAGCTGGGAAAACACCAGCAGGGGATGAATTCCAGGTTCATGGAGCAGGAAAATCCTGAAGTTTGCAGCACCAGGAAGGTTGGAGATGGTTTTGAGGCTGATCCTTGGGGCAAAGCAGGAGTCTCTCCATGCTGGCAGGACAAGAGCAGGCTCCCCACAGAGGACAACATTCCTGAGGTGCTGGGAAGGCCCCAGTGTTGGAATGGAACAAGAAATAAAGATGTTTGACTCCAGTCAGGAGGCAGTAGAAATCAGAAGGTTTTATTTACAATTCATTCAGCCCTTTTATAACACGCTGTGCTAAAAGTCACATTATTGGTCTACAGGACTGACACCTCTCCCATTGGCTCAGTAACAGAAATAGCAAACAATCCCTGCTGTTATGGGAAAGGAATATTGTTTACACAAGGTTGTTTTCGGAAAAAGAAAAACTGTTGAAAAGTTTCCTTTGGGAAGAGCTCAGCAATTCTCAGGCTCAGAAAATATCGGGTTCACAGTTTTGAGGCTGATCCTTGGACCAGAGCAGGAGTCTCTCCGTGCTGGCAGGACAAGAGCAGACACACCCACAGAGAAGAGCATTCCTGAGCTCCTGGAAAGGCCCCAGGGCTCCTGTGCTCACACTCCTAATTCCCAAACTGAACTAGCTCACAATGAGAACAGCTGGACTTCTGCACCTCCTTTCCTAGGTCAGACTGTCACATCTCCTCTTCTGACCATCCCAAGCATGGACTCAAACCCCAGGGGATGTGGAGCACCCAAATCTCCATCCAGCATCACACCCACACCTCGAGACTCAGCGTGGCACAGTCCTGGGGCAGAATATTAAATAGAAAATCCCAAGTTGCTCTTCACTTTGATAACAACTCAGAGCAGGCTTGTAAAATATTAAATCATCCTTGGCTGAGCAACATTTGTGTTTTCCCAGTTTGAATTACACAGCAAGAAAGAAACCAAGCTCTTCCAAGTGGGAGAGCTGTCTGCAGGATCCACAGGTGATTTTGGATCTTTTTTTGTTCAGAGAATTCAAAAAAAGGACCTTTCCAGAAATAGAAACAGACTGTTCCACTTTCAAAAATAAATTCATGCCTGAATATTCTCCTTCTAATATTCTGTGTGGGCCAACAGCCTGGACTGAGAAGAGAGAGGGAGAGCTCCCCTGGATGAATTATCATCCTGTGGGAACTGACAGTGGTCAGAACATGGATTTTTAGGCTCCAGGCAGTGGCTTGAAGCCTGTGGGAAAGCCAAGGACAAAACTCTCTCAGTCTGGCCTGAGAAATCATAAGGAGGAGCCCAAAACAATCCCTATAAACAATCCCTGTAGATCTCCTCCTCCTGACACCTGGTGTTTTTCCAACTTGTTTACTGGTAGAGATGTTTACAAAAAGGTGTTGTCCTAAAGGATCAATCCTATTCATTGTACCCAAACACTGTATAAAAAAATCTGCCTTTCAATAAACTTTGCTCTAAGCCCTCTGAAGAAATCAGAGTTCTGCGTATCATTACATGAGCCATCCTGAATTGCAAAGATGTCACCCATATCCAGGTTTTTGTGAGCTCCCCAGTGCCTGAGCTGAAACATCCTGGAGAGATGATTTGGCACCTCTGCAAGTGCTGCCCATCACTGCTGCCTGTGCTCTTCCATGTCAGATGCTTCCCCAAGCTGCTCCCTGCCTGTGGGAGCTCCTCCTGGCAGGTTTTACTCTGGGCACAGCCTGGGGTTGGGCTTAGCTTGAGCTGAGTTTAGCCACAGCCCTGGGTACAGCTCTGCAGGACCTGGAAGTGTCTGTGTCACAGAGCTTTGCCCCCACACTTTGTCACCTACTGTTCAGCTCTTTAATATTTGAGAGCTCTATTTGTAATGCAATTTGTGGAGCTGTTTATGGTGCAGAAGCCCTCAGACAACAAGCTGAAGGAAAGAGCAGGAGCTGGCAGCTGTATGCATTGCCCTTTGTTGGGATTAATGAGCCTTCGTTGCTTTCTGCCTTTTTCCAGCTCTCTGAAATGTCACACATCACCCAGAGTGCCTGGCCAAAATCACATCACCAACCTCACCCCACATCCAGCTGGGTGTCTTCATCCCCATCCTGACTTTTCACCCCCAAACCCTTTCCACTGATGGACCTTGGAATGGAATCTGAAAGCATTTTCCACACTGGGCACTGCAATTCCCAGGAGTGGGCTCAGTTTGAGAGGTAATGATCACATCACCACCATCAGACCCAGAGCATGACTGGAGTTGTTACAGCTGAGGGTTCTGCAGCACACAAACATCCCCCAGGGCTGAAATTGTGTGCAGGACAGAGCCCTGCAGCTGTGAGGTTCCCTTGGTCCCCCCAACAGGGACAAGGCTGTGAGTGTCTGCTGGGATTACCTGGGATAAACTGATGGGTGCTCCAGGCTTGGCAATTTTCTCTCACAGCTCCAGGCTCCCTGGTCATCCAAGAGCTCTTCCCATCACTTTCTGCTGGATTATCCCTTTTTCTGACCCAGAGATGGGGCTCCTGAGAGGTGTTTTAAAGACTTTTATTCCATTTTCAGTCTCATGAGAAGGGTGAGATGGTGCAGATGTTGCAATTCTGATCATCATCAGAAGCCAAACTATTTCCTAATTATAATACATTGTATGTGTTTCTTGACCTATCAGTTTTTGTCACACAATGCTGCTAATACTTCTAAGACAATTATCTAATAAAATACCACACGTGGGTCTTGCTACAATACATCTTTCACAGTTCTATTTCTCCAAAATATCTGGTCTGTTTGCAAGGTCATAATTTAAAACTTGTTTCCAGTTCAGTCTCTCTCTCAGCAATGTCTGTCCTATCCCAAGGCCTCTCTAAATCAGCATATTTTATCTCATATTTTGCACACAGATGCACAGGACTATGTGAACCTTCTGTCAGGCTTGGAGAATCCTCTACAAATCCACTTCCCACAACTCCCCACCAGCAGCATCTTCCTGCTGCTGCTCCAGTTGTCCTTTTCTAGTGTCCAAACCTGTCCCAGCTCTGATGTCCTGGGTGCAGTGAGGAAGAGGAGCTTCAACCAACCACCCTGCCCCCAGGCACAGCCCTGGTGAGGGCAAGAGTCAGTCCAGGACTGCAGGAGAAGCTTATTTAATTATTGAATTGCTCATTAAAACAGGTGGCTGAGGTGGTCTGTGAACAGAAACAATCCTGGTCATTATTTTTGCCCTTGCTAGGGGTGCCAAAGAAGGACTCAGAGGTTCATGACAGAATGTCCACATCCCTCCCCTTTCACAGATGATTTTTTTCCTGCTCCCAACCTCCCCCTCTCAGTGCAGGCAGGCTGAGTCAGAGCCTGCAGGAACCCAAGCCCTTGTGGGGGCTGAATCCCAGCCTCCCACACTGCCCAGCACCCAGAGCTCTCAGCCAGCCCTGGGAACAGAGCTCGGGGTGCTTCACCAGAGCCAGGGTGGGAGGGCCTGAACCAGCTCCTCAGAGCTGTTTTTAGCAACAATTTAATTCCTGTCTCTCTCTCCAGGTAATTGTGCTGTTTCTCCCTGTGGGCTGGCTCATTCAAACCTCTCCTGATTGTGGCCTGTTGCAATTCTGGAAAGTGAAGCTTTCTGTGCTGAAAGGCTCTGACCCACAAGCAAACCTTCCTTGACCTGAGGCCATGGAAAAGGCTTCCAAAAGTAAGTGCTAGCACTGGGAAGAGCTTTGTCAGCTGTTGCAGACTCTGGGGTGATGGTCCAGTATTTTAGTGATTGATAATCATCCAACCACACATGTGTTATTTTTAATAATCATTAATTATGTTTCTCATCTGAAATACTCACAGTTGTTGTATCTGAATTTTTTTCCTCATCGTTGTCAGTTTTTAACAAGAGTTAAATAAGAGTTTAATAAGAGTTTATCCAGTTTTTAACAAGAGTTATACACCTTTTCATGGAGGTGCACTCCCTCCCAGTGTCCTGTCAGAGGTGTGGTGGCCCTTCTCAGCTCAGCTCTGTGGGGATCCCATCCTGCAGCCCTGCTGTCCACAGGAGCAGGGTTGCTCCCTGAAAAAGGAACAGTTGGAAAGGTGGACAGATGTTGGGGAAGATTAATCAGGGAAACCTTATCAATACGATTGCTTAGCAAAAGATTCTGAAAATATGAAAGCTAGAATCGAAATAGAAATGAAAGCTTGCTTTGAATTGTAGGATACTGAGCCTTAGTTCCTATATAACCTGAAAACAACAGCCAGGGATGTTTTACAGGAGTGTTACAGGACAAGGGAGGATGGGTTCACCCTGACAGAGTGCATGTTTAGATTGGATATTAAAACAATTCCTCCCTGTGAGGGTGGGCAGGCCCTGGCACAGGGTGCCCAGAGAAGCTGTGGCTGCCCCTGGATCCCTGGAGTGTCCAAGGGCAGGTTGGAGCACCCTGGGACAGAGGAATTTGGAGCCAGATGAGCTTTAAGATCCCTCCCAGCCCAAACCAGTCTGGGATTCTGTGGTCACCCCCAGCCTGTGCATGCCCTGTGAGATGAGGTTTCACATTATCAGCCTGGGTGAGCACTCCAGCAGGGGAAAGGCAAGGACAAACCTGTCCCTCCTCAGGGCAAAACCCTACAAACACCCAGCCATGTGTCCTGACTCTGCTGAGAGATACTGGTAATGAGCAGTCATGTCTCTAAGTTAATCAAGGGCTTCAAAGAGTTTTATATGGATAAATAAATCCAATTCCTCTAATCCCAGGAAGATCCCCCAGACACACAGTGCCACGCTGGGCTGTTCCTCCTTTACTGTCCACGTGCAAGTCCCTTCCAGCATCTCCAGGTGTGGGATCACAGCGGTCACTGTGAAATTCACTCAGCATTTTGAACTGAAATTGAGTTGCTGGCGGGTGTAACAGAGTTCTGCAGAGCACTGCCTCCAGCTCAGCATTATTCAATTAGCCCATTTTGCTGATTGCCATCTGGGACTCTGTTGTCAGGGTTACAGCTGCCTCGGCTCTCACCCAGAGATCAGATTTGAAAATACACCTGGGGACAGGGGGGATATTAAAAAGTAACAGACCTTCAGTGTAACATGATTTCCAAACATTCCCACAGCTGCTCTGCTGATCCTGGAGTGAAGTTCAGCTCATTAATTTAGAGCACCGCCAGTAAAGTTAAAATAAAATCGTGTTTTCTGTGATCTCTGCACTGGCAGTGGGTGTGGGGAGCAGAGAGGGGTGGCCTGGATAATTTCACCTGTCTGTAGTGAATTATACACTGAAATTCACACAAATCTAATGATCCTGAGGGGTTGTGTCTGCCTGTGCAAGGCTGATTGTGGGAATACCACATCTGGGGGATCTGTGTGCTTGTGCTATCTTGGTATGAAGAAAAGAAAAAGGGGAAGGAAAAGGAAAAGGGGAAAAGAAAAGAAAAGGGGAAAAGAAAAGGAAAAGGAGAAAGAAAAAGGGGGAAGGAAGGAAGGAAGGAAGGAAGGAAGGAAGGAAGGAAGGAAGGAAGGAAGGAAGGAAGGAAGACAGACTTAAATATTTATACTTTGGACATTTCTGCTTGTGAACTTGGCATTGTGTGTCTGACTCCAGCAGGACAGCACTGCCCACAACAGCCTGGGTGTTGGAAAGATTTAACCTGCAAAATTCACTTAGTAAAATTGTAAAAGAATTAATGTGAGTGCAACAAGACAGGACAAGAAAGCGTGAATTTGGGATTGTGTGGCTGTGGATTTGGGATTGTGTGGCTGAATTTGGGATTGTGTGGCTGAATTTGGGATGGTGTGGCTGTGGATT
>JBBMKD010000085.1:3638134-3649006 GCA_037834095.1 Argya squamiceps | reverse complement strand
TTGTGTCCCTGCTGTGTGCAGAGCTGAGTGACACTGACTGTGAGCTCAGAGCTGCACCCCTGGGCAGCACAGAGCCTCAAATACATGAAAGCTCAAACTTAAGGCATCAATCCCACCCTCTGTGGCCATCCCCCTGTGCCAAGGACCTGATTACAGCCACTTAAATCCACAGTGTTCCCCTTCCCAGCAGTACAGAAGCATTTGGTGTGAGAAGTCCTGCCCTAAATGCTGAGATCAAACTCAACCTGCTCAGCTTGGTAACAACAGCCCCATTAAAAATCTCTCTCAGGCACCAATTTTGCCTCTCTCCATCCCCTGTCATGAGCCCATCAGTAAACAGCTAAGCAGCAACTCGATTAAAAATGTGAGGAGAGATTTTCTCCTCTGAAGATTTCGTGCAGAGCTGTTTTAAGCTCCTTCCCACAACAGGTTTTCACAACTTGTTGGCTGAAATCACTCACACAGAATGCTGTCTATCCAAACACAAGCTGTGCTGCCCAGTCCAATTTCTGCTCCTCCCACTGACACATCCATTTATCTCAGCATTCCAGCATCTTTTCAACGATTTTAATACCTGGCAGAGATTTATGCAGAGGTGACTCATGGTCAAATATCAACGAGCGATTTAGAAGCAGCGTTTCCAAAGGGATCCTTGGAAGAGGCAGAGATCTCAGTTTATGAGGGTTTGATTTCTACCCTCTCAAGGCACAGCTTTCAAAAGAGAGAAAAAAAGACAATTAGCAGATGCAGAACTGGAAGTGGAATAGCTGAAAAGCTGTTGGAAACACAGAGAAAAAAATCCCTGTCTCTGTGTGCACAAACATCCTCCGAGGAGGGCACCTAAATGCTTTTATTTGGGTTTTTTTCACTACTGCTGCCAAAGCCTCTTCACTCCCTTGCTGTTCTGACCATGTATGACTAATGTACAGAGGTTTGGGAGCCTCCAGGACAGATCCCTGCAGCAAACACTGTCTATCTGACCACAGAATTTAATGAAAACTCGCTGGAACAAAATATTTTTTGAGATGAGAGTTCCAGGGGCTGCTGCTGCCCTGCTAATGATAAAAGAAATCGTGTCCATATTGGCTTTTCTGTTCTCCTTTGAAATGTAATCCCGGGGCTGTGTGTAAAGGAGCAATTGTATTTGAAAAAGAGAAATGGGAATGTGTGTCAGAGTGAGATTTGAGCAGCTCTGGGCAAGGGCAGAGGAGGTTTGAGTTGGAGGCTGTGTCAGGGAAAAGGATTGACAGGGAGAGACAGAAGGCAAAAGGTGAAGTGGAGAAAGAGGCACTCGTGGAATAGCAAGGCAGATGGAGGGATGGAAGTAGAGAAGAAAAGAAAATAAATATTACAGAGTTGTCTGCACTCATCTGTGTGCAGAATCTATATATTTACCTGCCCACATTTTGTCTTTGCTATCCCCATCTGTCTCTGTGATCAAACCACTTCCCTGTTCTTTCTCCTCCAAACTCCTGCTTCTTCCTTTCCCCACCCTCCTCTGTTTCTAACCTTGCTCTTCCAGGGCCTCTCTGCTTCCAGGGAGAAGTTCCTCCCTCCCCTCATCCATGCAATCCATCACAAACCACATTTGGAGCTCTCTGGACACAATGAAATTCCAGTTCCCTGGTACATAAATAATCCCTCTTCATGTAATCTCAGGATTATTCATTTCAAAGGGAGGGCAGCAAATGTATCGAATTTTTATAAATGCTGGCATTTTAAAAATAAATGAATGGGGTGCAACAGGACTTTATTAAAATACAAAGAGATTAGCAAGGTCTCATTCCCTTCAATTATTAACAATGTACTTGTTCTCCAGAAAAGTACCCATGAAAATTTTAAAACAGATGAAAATGGTTGTTCACTTAAAACTGCTCTGTTAATCTGTGAGAAATGTTTTATTCAAAGGCATTAAATGAATACTGCAAGGTTTGATATGAGATAATCCATCATTCATGTGGCACAAACATGGGGATCGATAAAGTGTTGTGTCAAGAGGAGAGGAGAACACGGCATCTTCGGAGGATTTCTGCACTGGAGGCTTGTTTTCAATTCATGGGATGGCCAAAATCAATATTAACTCATAGATTTTACAAACTGGATGCCTTTTTGTTTTGCCATTTATAACTCTGCAGCCTCAGCTCACATTCCCCGTCTGAAAAGAGAAAACTCTCAAAAGCTTTGGAATGAATTCCCACCGAAAGCAAAGAGACAAATTTGGGGTTTAGGGATGACCAAATCACTACACAAAGCGCCCCCATGGAAATCTGGGAGTGAGTTACAGGTTGTGTTGGATTTCTCCCCAAAATCAGGCTCAAATTAAGATTAAAACCTTTATCCTGTGTCCTAGGAAGGCACAAGGAGTATGGGCAGGCTGGTGCTGCTGCTTGAACCAAAATGGTTGAATTCCATCTTGAACAAGTTTGTTTTTATTGTTTTCATTGTTTGCACCAGAGCAGGGTCAAAAGAGAATCATCAGCATCAAGCCCAGTCAGAGCACGTGGATGTTCCTTTTGTTCTGAGGAAAATGCCCTAAACAAACACGAAGGAAGGCCAAAACATGGAAAACAGAGGAAATCCAGATGAAATGGAAGTGTTGTTGCAGCTACAAGGGGCTCTTTCACCCAGCGGTGCTGAGGGGTTTGTTTGGACAAAGGAATTCCTGTAAAACTCCATTTCCTTCCCATGTAAATGCAAAACACTCAGGAAAGATGAGCCAGGAACCAGAGAGAGCCTAGGGGCCCAGAGGGTGAAATAAGGGTGGAATCAGCGTGGAGTTAAGATGAAACCAGAGGGTGGAATCAAGATGGAATTAGGATGCAATAAGGGTGGAATCAGGGTGGAATCAGAGTGGAATGAGAGTGTGGAATCAAAGTGTGGAGTCAGGATGGAATGAGAGTGTGGATTCAGAGGGTGGAATCAGGATGGAATCAGAGTAGAATCAGGATGGAATCAGAGTGGAATCAGGATGGAATCAGAGTGGAATCAGGATGGAATCAGAGTGGAATCAGGGTGGAATAAGGCTGGAATAAAGGTGGGATCAGAGTGGAATTTCTGTGGAATCAGAGTAGAATCAGAGTGTGGAATCAGAGTGGAACTAGGATGGAATCAGGGTGGAATCAGAGGGTGGAATTAGAGGATGGAATCAGGGTGGAATCAGGGTGGAATCAGAGGGATCCATCCCCTGGATCCTCCCCTCCCTCCTCCCCGTGTTCCTGCAATTACTGCTCTGTCCAAGGTGAGATTAGGGAGGAGGGACGCTGCTGTTCTAAGCACACGGATGGGTTTTATCTCCCTAGGATAAGGCCACTGAGCTGCTGATAGCCTGTTATCTGTATTGCTAATGAGCAGGGCTGGGAGGGAGAGGCACCGGAGTGGCCACAGTGAATGGTAAGCAGGGCTGGGACTCTTTATCTTTGTCACCAAAATGGGCACAGAGAGGCCAAAAAACACCCAGAGCCACTGCAGCCAGGGGGAGATGAGGCTGCCCTCACTTTAAACCCAGGAAAATAAGAATGAAACTGAGAGAAGGCCACTCTTGGTTTAAATAACAAGACAGGCACTGAGATAGAAATTAATATGCAAGAAAAGACCATCTTTCTTCATATCTCTCTGGAACTAATGATGGAGACAGCAACTGTTGTGTCAAACTGACTTGAAAGCTGCAGGAGCTGTGGAAGAAGATGATAATCCAGCCTGTGATTCTGTGATAAAAGTTGTTGTCTTACTGGGTTAATCTGATTATTGTAGAAGTTTGCTGGGTGAAACAGGGTTTTGCCAATCTGACCTCCCACATCCACAGCTCTTCATAGCCCAGCTCATGGAATAATTCCTTCCTGGTGCACAACAGCCCAGACCCATGCTGTGAGTGCAAAAGTTAGGGAATTACTTCCAGGTTAAATAAAGCAAATCCTTTCCCAGTTTCTCTGCTCCAGTGGTGGAACAGCTCAGAATTATTCTGTGCACAGGCTGTGAACTGTCTGCCCTCCCACAAACCTGGGCAGAGCAGCAGCAGAGAGAAGAGCTCAAAGTGCATGGAGCTCTCAAGTGTCTGCAGCAGCTCCTTGGGCTGATTAAAGGAGTGCTCACGTTAATCATATCTTGTGCTTAATGAACTAACACAAATTGCCTCAAAGCAGCGAGTCTTTCATGTCAGATGCTTCCCCATGAGATGAAGCTGAGCAGGGAAAACAAAGCCAAAAGGACCATCTGAGGCATCCCCATCCTTCACTGCGTGACAGGTCTGGGAAGGGTGAAATCCACACAGTGCCTCAGGATCTACCAGTGAAATTCTTCTACACACCTTTTTCTGGGGGGAGAGACAACATGGAGTAGGAAATCAGGGAAAAATAGAGGTAAGAATGAGGAAAATGTAACCAAAGAAGAGTGTAAGCAGCACAGGAATGCACATTTGTTCAGCTTTTCTTCCTGCACACAGAGAATCCTCGCTCTGGTGAGGGGTTACCTTGTAAAGAAACATCTCCAACCAACCAGTGACTGCTGGTTTTTATCCTGACCTTTCATCATTCCTGCTGGATTCACTGCCAGCCTAGTCCTGGCTCTGTTCCCTCCTCCTGGCATGAATTTGGGTAAATTTTGTTCCATTTTCTCCATGCCTCAGCTTCCTTTCAGTAACATTTAACAAGCTGAAATCGCTGCTGTGCAAGCAGGACTTTGAAATTCCTGGATGAAAGGGAGAGGCTTGCTTCTGCTGTAAAAGATGACCAAATTTGTGAATGAATAAACCCAGGGTCAGATAACATATTACAAATATACTTGTAAGAGATAATGGAGCATTTATTTATAGAGCCATCAGAAGACCCGGTCTTCTTGTAAATGGAAGCAACAGTCCATTTCTTTGGGCTCTGGGCCAGTTCATACAAAGGCTGACACATTATTAAAGCCAGAATAGTTCTATTTTCCAGTTCTCAAGGCTGCTTCTTTCATTACCATATGTTTCTGCTTTTCTATCTAGCTTTTCTTTGTTTGTTTTATTTTTCGGTTTTGTTGTTTTGGTTTTTTGTTTTGCTTTTGTTTTGTTTTGTTTTGTTTTGTTAGGGTTTTTTTTTTTTTGGTTTTTTTGCAGCGCTCTGAGACAATTCTGCAATCTATTACCATGCTCATCAGCCACAAAATCTGATCCTGGAAGGATCAGAAAGAATTTCTTGTGCTTCTTGTCCCCTTCAGCCACGCTTTGCTTGTTGATTTTTGTCCTGGATACTGTGGCAGGGCAGATTTTTTCCTTGTGTTTTATTGTTTTCCTGTGGCAAGGAACCACCAGATTCTCATAGACCAGAACAGCTGATCCCCTTTTAGAGCCAGTTCAGTGAAATGAAAGGATCTGTGACCTGTAAGGTCTGCAATTTGATTTTGTGATCCCAAATGAAGGCTCAGTGTTCAGAGCAGCCAAGAATCCTTTTTTTCCCAGCCTTCTGCTGTGGATCTGCCTAAAAGCCATTGCCTGAGGATATTCTGGCTCTCATGTTTGCCTCAGGATCAGAAGTATCCCGTGGGCAAGGCTTATCAATAAACACCAAGCTGCAGGGCTTGGTTTGCTCTCTCTTTATCAATTTTGTCTATTTTTTCTCACAAAATTGCCTTGGTGAGCAGGAACAAACCAATCAGACAAACATGACACTTTGTCTCCCATATCTTCTCTGCCTGGAGATGTGAGCATGGGCAGGATTTTGCTGTTTGGCCCTCTTGGAAGCAGCTGGATTGTTCTGCCTTTCCTTGCAGACCACTGACACTGTTTTACACCACAACAACACAGACTCTGACTTCAGAAGGCTGAAAATGACTCCTTTATTTTTGGGATGTGTCTCCCTTTTATACTATTTTACACAGACCAATTGGATTGGTGACACAAAGACAAACCTCTTCACTCACATTGGTCAGAGCAGAGGGACATCAAGAAGTCCCTCCTAGGAAAAGGAATGAATAACAAAGTTACAGTTACAAAAACATTTCTCCTGTTTACAGAAAATTCCCTGGGAAAAGAGTTTCAGGAAACCAAAACATTTCAGGCACAGAACCAGGGCTGCAGACCCTCAGCTGTGTTTGGTTCCTGGTGCAGCACCAGCCCTAACTCCCGGGTGGGTGTAGGACAGACTTTCTGTGTCACTTTGGTGACATCAGTGACAGGAAAACGAATAAATCCTTGAATTTTAGAGTGCAAAAGCTGCCAGGGAGGACCCTTCCCAAGTGAAGACCAAAGTATCAACCTCAGAGTTAAAATATCTCAATGGCCAAGGAAAAGTGGGCAAGGGAAGGAACATTCCCACAGCTGCAGTGTGGAGCTGGAAGGGCTTCAAAGAACCTCCTGAAGTTCCTGAGTCCTCACAGATGGGAACAGAGCAGGAACTCACAAGCAAATTTGTTCCTGTGGCTTCCACAGTTTTGCTGAAATCCTCATAATTTTCTCCAGGCATTTGTGCTGCAGTGCAGAGATCCCAGCCTGGTCACCAGCTGAAAAACAGCCTGGTGGCAGCACACTGTGGGCCCTTTGTTTGCTTCAGGGAGGATTTTTTCCCCTCGTTATACCCTTATCAAACAAGAATTATGCTGCTCAATATTCCCAGATTTAGGGGATCTCTCTGCCAATTCAGCTCAGCCTAAGCCAATCCAATCTACCAATCCATATGCAAAGATATCCAGGAGCCCACTGGAGGGCTGGGGAGTGAGAGAGCAATAATTTTCTGACCTGCAAAGATGTTGCTGTGAACAAGGTTAACTGAAGGAATTCATCTTCACTGAGTAATGTTTTCCTCCCGAGGTTTTCAAGGCTGAAGACTGAGCTGCCTGGACACTGCATCATTTTTATCATGGCACTTCTTCATTTTTTTTTCGTTTTACTGTTGGCACTCGCCTCTTTTCCCTCCCTCTCTTTTAATTTTCAGCCCTTTTTGTAAATGGTCCTGATTTATTTGGCCTCCCCACACCTCCCTCCTTGCCCTCCTCTCCATTTAACTCTCCATAGGAAGAAGAAATTTGAAGTAATGGAGCTTCTTCCACCCTGGACAGGCTGTGCAGCCAAAATTAAAGATTTGGAAGAGCTCAGATGCACAGAGATGTTCAGACAGATCTGAGAGTTGTCACTTCCTGCTCACTCCCTGCTCCACAAACCTCCACTGGCAACTGGAGTTCTGATTTCAGGTCCTTTTTCATTTTTAGGTGCACACAGAGCTGTGTTTGCAGCTCGAAGGCAGTAAGTGCCCAAATTTCCAGGCACTGTAAACATCATAAGGTTTGATTTTCCTCTAAATAAGCAGAACTGGCAGCCTGATAAATCCCAGTGATTTCCATAGGAGCAGGGGCTCTTCCAAATGGAACCTGATGGGTGAATTCCATGCAGGGACTTTCATCCTGGACAGGAACACTCACAGCCCTCAGTGCTTCCCCTGGTTCTTTATGTGCACACAAGGTTTCACCAAGGACTGTAAAGAAATTAAAACTCCACTGAAACAAAAGGAGAATGGATCACACATCAAACTATTTGTCCTGAAGACTTGGCTGATTAGAAATTTTAACATTTAACCCCTTCCAGGTTCATTGCTCCTCAGCCAGAAGAGATTCAGTGCTGAGGGACACAATGAATTGGAGGATTGCCAAGACCATTTCCTATTCTGTGCCATAAGGACTGGGAATATTGGCTGCTCCAAGAGGATTCTGCTGAGCTATCTAATAACAGACTGAGTTTAAAAAGTTAAATTTCAACAGTTTTGCAAGCAGAGTAACTTTTTGAAGTAATTTGCCTTGAATTTCTCAACAAAAAAAAAATAACCTGCCACTCGCCAAGTTTTACTGGGGACCTTTCCAGAGTTTCCCTCATTGTAAATGATTTTCCTGTCAGCCTTGGCAATGTTCCTGTGCTCTGTTACCTGAAGAAGATTTAGCAGCTCAACAGGAGCTGAGCTGAAATCCAATCCCTGCCTCACAACTCCCCCCACCCTTGGGATCACCCAAACCTCCAGCACTGTCTAATCCACTTCAGGTGTATTTTGGACAAGAGTGAGTTAAAACAGAGCTGAAATTCCAGTCCTGGCTGCCACTGGAGCAGATTCACTGCTCGGGATAATTCCTGGGGATTGCAGAGCAGTAACCCAGGGATGAACCCAGCCCAGGAGGCAGATGATGCCACGGGCTGTAAATCCCCCTGCCTCTGGCTCCACAATATTTATTGTCTGGGCCAGTGAAGCAAGGAGCAGTGTCACATGGCCCTGGGAGCCTTCTGTCTGATGGCCTGCTTGACTGGGATGGGAACTGGAATATTAACAGCTTTTATCTAAAAAAGGGGAGGGAAAGCTCCATTTTCAGGACAGAAGGCGTAATATTGAAATGATCCATCACAGCTGATGTGCCCAGATGGCTCTGGGAAGGAGAGGGATGGATTGCCCAGTTCACCACATTTAAAGAAACAAAGCTGAGAAGTAAATCCTGGTGCTATTGGGCCCTGATTCCTGAGCAGAAGATGCACCTTTTGCAAACAAAGCACTAAAACAAAAATTACATTTGAGGGCGGTACGAAAGATTTCCTTGTCTTGTTTTAATCCCAGCACAACCTTAATGAACAAGAGCAAGACCAAGCAGAGAAATGGACAAAGAAAGAGTTAAATTTCAGTGCCTGAAGTGACCTCAGCAGAGGGCAAGCCCTGGTCATACACCCTAGTTAAGTTTTCCCACATTCCCATTTTCTTGAAGTGAATCTAGAGAGCTGATGGGGAAAAAAAAGCTGCCATGGAACCCTGGCAAAATTGTCATTACTTGTCATGCTTTATGTGCTTTTTAAGTAATTTCCTGCTCAGACTCTAGCATTAAATAAAATTATCCTAAGCACCACCGCAAGGTCACTCTATATCTTTAATTCTCCCCATTAAAATTCTTCATCTGCCACATCTGTTGATTGGTTTGTCTGTTCAATTAGCCACCACAGCCGTGTGAGGCGGGATCCTGTGACAAATTAGCATATCCATGATGCAAAGCCCGGCTTCAGGACACCCATCACACACAAATGTTAAGTGACAGAGCCCATAATTACATGGCAATTGCTCTTTCCCTGCTCCCGGGTTCCTCCTGTCTGGAACCATGTCAAAGGAATTCCTGCAAATTGATTTCAGGTTCATGTCTGCTCTGCCTGGTGCAGGCACAGAATATTTGCAGCTCCCCATCAGATTTCACTGGAGTTCAGCACATCCCAGGTCACAGCCAGGTCAGGATTGGGGCACATCAGCCCACACCTTCCTGCTGGTCAGAAAAACTCCTTTTCTGACCCAGAGATGGGGCTCCAGAGAGGCATTTTAAAAGCTTTTATTCCATTTTCAGTCTCAGGAGAAGGGTGAGATGGTGCAGATGTTACAATTCACAACGTCACAATCAGAACCCAAACTATTTCCTAATTACAATACATTATAAGATGGCTTTTTGTAGCCCTGGTTTGGTGCCTGAGGTGTTTTGGTTTTCTGAAATTCTTTTCCCAAAGAATTTTCTGTAAACAAGAGAAATGTTTTTGTACACTGTACCTTTGTTATTCATTCCTTTCCCTAGGAGGGATTTCTTCTTGATGTCCCTCTGCTCTGACCAATGTGAGTGAAGAGGTTTTGCCTTTGTGTCACCAATCAAACTGGTCTGTGTAAAATAGTATAAAAGGGAGACACATCCCAGAAATAAAGGAGTCATTTCAGCCTTCTGAATCTCAGAGTCTGTGTTGTTGTGGTGTAAAACAGGGTCATTTTTTGGGTTATCAGTTTTGCCACACAATGCTGCTAATGCATCTAAGCCAACCATCTCTTTAAATACCCCAGGTGGATCTTGCTACAACACATCTTTCATAGTTCTATTTCTCCAAAATATCTGATCTATTTACAAAATCATCATTTGAAACTTGTTTTCAGTTCCATTTCTCTCTCAACAACGTCTGTCCTATCCCATGGCATTTCTAAGTCAGCATTTTTTATCTCAAAGTTTGCATCCAGATGCACAAGACTGTGTGAGCCTTCAGTCAGGCTTGGAGAATCCTCCACAAATCCATTGCCCACAGGCACTGCCCAGGATACACTTTTAAATGCCTTAAACAACAGAGCACTTGATTACATTTGAGTGTATTGATGCAGGGAACATACCTGAAAATGTATTTACCATTTTAAGGATTGTTAAAACACTGCTGTGTACTACCCCAGCAGGGATACACCAAACTCCAAATGGATACAGAAGCAAACACAGGAGAGAAACAGCAAGAAAATACTGAATTATCAGAGCAGAGGATAAGCATCTTCCTCAGGTTTGGATGCTGGCTGATAACCTGAGGCACAGCACTGATAAGGAGACAATAAACTCAAGGAGGAGCTCCTGAGGGAGCAGTGAGCTCTGTTCCAGGGCACTGGAGCTGTGGGATGTGGGGATAACATCTGGAAATTGGCCACCTCCCAGAAGGAGATGCTGCAGGTGGAACTGGGAATTGTTAATCTCTGTGTTATTGTCACCATTTATCCAGCAAGGGGAAGGAATTACCCGTGTGAGGGAGGCCCACCACGGCATTCCCTTCTGGTTTGGGATCACAAATCTTAGCTGGGCTCCTTTGGGTAGAGCTTCAAATGAGATCTGCTGCAGGAACTGTGCCTCACCTCTGCACTTCCCTGTCAAAATGAGGACAATGCTTCTCCCAGCCATGTGGATGAGGACCCTTTATTTAGTGAAATAGTGAGGACTAAACCTTTCTCTCTCAGCACAGAGTTACACAGGCTCAGGTTATTATTTCAGCACTGTGGTGATGCCTTAAGTTTTAATTTTCATGGTTTTTAGACTCTGTGCTGCCCAGGGGTGCAGCTCTGAGCTCACAGTCAGTGTCACTCAGCTCTGCACAGAGCAGGGACACAA
>JBBMKD010000085.1:3611980-3622466 GCA_037834095.1 Argya squamiceps | reverse complement strand
CAAAGCCTGTGTCTTCCTGGGCTCTGTGCCAGGCAACCCCCCTGGACAGACCCCCCTGTCCAGGATTCAAACCCTCTATCTCAGGTCCCAGACCCCTCTGCCGAGGTCTGTGACCATCCAGGGCAACTAAAGGAATGCCCTGGGCTCTGACAAAGGACTCCCCAGCCCAGCTGTGAGCAGCTCTGGTGACAACAGCAGAGAAATGTTGATGGTTCCCTGGCTGAATGTGCTCAGGGCAGGGGTCAGCACAAATACCAAGAAGCTCAGGCTGGGAAATGAAAATTTTGGAGGCTCTTTCCCCCCCTTTCCAACAAAGCCTCCTGCTCTTGGTCTCTAATGAGAGTCAATTGCTGCTGATAAATTTTACATAATGGCTTTTTGCTTGTTCTGCAAATTAAGCAGAAAAATTGCCTATTAGAGGGAAAACTGGGGCGATCCTTAGAACTTGGTGTAACCTATTTAGCTGCTCAGGTCAGCTGAGGGGTGGAATCCGAGGCCTCCTCATGAATTTTCTGCAGGGAGCAGCAGTTTGCAGGGCTGGAGCAATGCCTGGCTCCAGAGCCCCAGCTGATTCCAGCACCACATCAAAGCTGCTCAGGACCTGAGGGGTTGGATTCATCCCTGTGCTGCTGCTCAGGTGTCCTCTCCTCCCTTCTCCCCCTTCTCCTGCTGGCTAAAGGCTCAGCCACACAAGATGAGTTTCTTTTGAGATGGGAAATGCCAGGATTGATTCTCAGAGCCTTTATTTTTTTTGAATGCCAGGACCTGTCAGAGCAGCTCCTGGCTTTGCAGAGCCTTCCCTGCCCTTGCACAGGGTGACACAGACTGAGACAGGGTGAATTAACCCCTGGAAAGCAGCACGGCTGGTAGAGCTCCTTTTTTGGGGGATGTGAGCCTCACCTCCTGACTCCTTTCAGTCTGGGGTAACTTTTATTTTGGCTGTTGCTCTGAAGGGCCTCAGGCCCAGCCCCAGATATTCAGGTCCTGTTAAAGAGTCACTCCAAACCCTCCTTCTGCATCCACAATTGTGTATTCACTCTCCATACACTCTCCAAATTGCAGATTTGGCCCTGAGTCCTTCCTTTCCCCCAGCTGGCTCGTTGTTCTTCCCCTACCCAATGTTTAAGAGGCTGTAAAACACCAGCATGGCCTGGATCATGGAATGAGATGAGCTTTAAGGTCCTTTCCAACCCAAACCCAGCTGGGATTTCAGGATTCCTCCACTGTAGCCCCATTTTCATGCCTGAGGTGTTTTGGTTTCCTGAAATTCTTTTCCCAGGGAATTTTCTGTAAACAAGAGAAATGTTGTTGTAAACTGTACCTTTGTTTTCATTCCTTTCCCTAGGAGGGACTTCTTGATGTCCCTCTGCTCTGACCAATGTGATTGAAGAGCTTTTGCCTTTGTGTCACCAATCCAATTGGTCTGTGTAAAATAGTATAAAAGGGAGACACATCACAGAAATAAAGGAGTCATTTTCAGCTTTCTGAAGCTCAGAGTCTGTGTTGTTGTGGTGTAAAACAGAGTCACTCCACCAAAAGTCTCACCAAAAATTGGATTGCCCTGTCTGCCAGCCCTAAACAAGAGCACACCTTGGTCTTGCATTGCTCTGTCTGCATCCCTCCTGCTGCCTTCATCACCTCATTTATGGGAAAAACCAAGCACAGCCATGACGCTGTTTTACACCACAACGACACAGACTCCAAACTTCAGAAGGCTGAAAATGACTCCTTTATTTTTGGGATGTGTCTCCCAAAAATTTCACACAGACCAATTTGATTGGTGACACAAAGGCAAAACCTCCTCAATCACAGTGGTCAGACCAGAGGGACATCGAGAAGAAGTCCCTCCTAGGGAAAGGAATGAATAACAAAGTTACAGTTACAAAAACATTTCTCCTGTTTACAGAAAATTCCCTGGGAAAGGAATTTCAGAAAACCAAAACACCTCAGGCATGGAACCAGGGCTACACAGCCATGCAGCTGAACTGGAAGCAGCTGATTTCCAAAACTCACTGACCACAGGACTTTAACAGCCCATTTACCTGCCTCAGACACAGCTCCCTGGAGGTTTATTACCTACAAGGGATCCTCACTTAAACCGGGGCTGTGTTTTTTCTCTCTGCTCTCTCAGTGCTGCTGGAAACAATTCTGAATGTCTCAGCTAATCAATGGTGTCTCGCAGCCAATCTCCTGCTCCTGACACGTGGGAGCATTTTGCTTATCCCTCTCCAGCTGAGAAAGAATTACCCAGAAATTTCCTCCATTCTTTGTGGAGAATAAAAAAGAAAAAAGAAAAAAGTGGAGGAGAAGGGAGGGGGGAAAAAAATCAAGGAAAAAAAAACCCCAAGAAAATAAATACCAGTAAAGGTCGCCAGGTCTAAGCTTGGTCTGCTTCAAAAGCTGCTCATCCTTCAAGAGCAGCATCCAGAAAGCACAAAAAATCACTGGTGTCTGGAGCTGCATGACAAGAGAACAGAGTTCCCCCCTCAGAATGAATAATGATCCATTGCCACCTCCTGCAGCCCCAGGGATCCTCTTGGTGGGGGCACAAATTGTTGATATCTTTGGATTGTGGCTGAGTCTGAGCCTGTGCTCTGAAATATCCAAACCTCTCTGCTCTGCATGCTCACAGAAATTAACTAAATAACCTTTTCTGGCGCTAAATTACTGCTGCTTCTGGGAGAAAATGGTCTTAATAGCCAAGGGGAGGTGGTGCTGGGAAAGGTTTTATTGACAGACATGAACAGAGGGACTCGGAGATGCAACAAATCTCTGAGTTCTTTCAACCAAAGAAAACATATTAGAAAAGAATGGGCCATATTCCCCACGTTTTTCTTTTTTCACACTGATCCCTTCTCTTTTCCATCACCCAGATCTTTTCTTTTCTAAATATGCCAAATTGTAAAAGAATGGATCACCCTCTCCCTTGCCTCCTCCAAAAACAAATCAATGTTTCATTCAACCTGAAACACATATTTCCTCTTTTGTTTTCCCTCCACCTCTGGGAAGGTAAAAAATGTTCCTTTCCCCCCAAAGTGTGCTTTCTGCTTTTCAGCACACTGCTGCCTGTAAATGCTGCTTATTCACACAGCTCCATTTATTATGTTTTTTATTTATTTTTTCTGAGGGAAATCAATGCAGGACCTGTTGTGTGGCTGGGAAGGAGCTGCAGAGCTCCCCTGTAGTGGCAGCTCCAGCTGCAGATTCCTGGCTGTGCCACAAAAGAAACATTTGAGTTTTGGAGCTCATTTGCAGGGAAAAGAGACAAAATGTTCAGCATTTTTGGGGTACATCCCAAGCTGAGCTTTCACCATCAGAAACTGGTGTCTGGTTTGACCAGGTTTGAGCTAAAATCAGCTTTTTATTCTGATTTTTCCAGCTCTGGCTGAGTGGAGACTCACTTATGGTCATTCCCTCCTGCCCCATTCCTCAGTTTTCCTTCACCTGTTGATCCGTGCCTCTCCTGAGCTCTGGAAGAGCTGTTCCAATGCTCTCCTCTCTCCCTGAGCACACCCCTGTGCAGGCAGGTGATCCAAACCCCACAGTTCTCGTGGTGTTTATGAGCACCCCACAGCTGAGCACTGACTGCAGGGAGAAGCAGCACAGCTCCTGGCAGCCAGTCCTGCTGATCACACGGGATCTTTCCAGGAATTAACTTCCTCTGCATCAGATCCACAGGCACAAAACAATGGCATGAAAGTGAGAAGCAGAGCTTAGGAACCATCTAGGAGAATGAGCCAACCACTTCATCCTGAGCTTTAATTAAAATGGGCTCAGCCACTTTGTTTTATTTATTTTTTGACAGCCACTCTCCATTTCCTGCCTAAACACAATCTAGTCCCATTTTTCAGTGCCATCGTGGGGTCAGCGACCAAAGCACAGAAATAAAAACCACATGACTGAGTTACTGCAGCTCCCAAGCACTCAGGGTTTTATTGCCAGCAGCAAACTGCCTTCAGAGAACATCTGCTGCAGCTCTGAGTGCCATCCCCAGCACAGACTGGAGCTGTAACTGAGCCTGAGCAGCCCAAAGAGATGGACCCTGCCCTTAAAGACTGGCTGACAAGTGTTATCCCCTCCTTTTCCTTCCCTCTCCTCACATTCCCCTTGTGCTTCCAGCCTTCCCTTCCCAAGATGTGTTTTCCCCCAGGGACCTGCACTTCCCTCTGGCTGTGGGGGAGGAAAAGCTGGGGGCTGCAGGGGGTTCTGGCTCTGCAGGATTTCACATCGTCACCCCACAACTTCACATCTGCAAAAATGGAATTCAGCTCTTCCCTGAAGATCCTCATTCTCTTCCAGGATCCCATTTACCCGCTCAGGACCACATTTACCCTTCCAGGATCCTATTTACCTCCTCAGGACCACATTTACCCTCCCAGGGCTCCATTTACCCTTCCAGGACCCCATTTACTTCTCAAGACTGTATATATTCCCCAAGAACCCTCTTTATCCTTCCAGGACCTGATTTATTCCTTGAACCCTATTTACTCTTCCAGGACTCCATTTACCATTTTCTGACCCCATTTACTCCTTAGGACACCATTCAACATTTTGGGACCCTATTTATCCTTTTAGCAAACACATTCACACTTCAGGACCTCATTTACCCCTCAGGAGACCCATTTACCCTTCCAGGACCCTATTAACCTCCTCAGGGCCACATTTACCCTTCCATATCCCCCTTTACCCCCTCAGGACACCCATTTACCCTTCCAGGACCATATTTACCTACTCAGGGCCACACTTATCCTTCCAAGGCCCCATTTACCCCTCAGGACCCCATCTACCCTTCCAGTACCCCATTTACCCTTCCAGAACCCCATTTACCCTTCCATATCCCCATTTACCCTTGCAGGGCACAATTTACCCTTCCAGGGCCCCATTTACCCCCTCAGCATCCCATCTACCCTTCCAGGACTCAATTTACCCTTCCAGATCACAATTTATCCTTCCAGAACCCCATTTACCCTTTGAGGACTCAGAATAATCAGCGAGACGACTGATCAGAAGTGTTTTGAAAAAGCAAAATATTTTAATTAAAGAGAAACTGACAAACCATACAGAACAAAAGAATAAAAGCCGTGCACAGGGCAGGGAGATCCCTTACACCTGCTAAGACACTGAGGGTCTCTGTGCTCTCTCTTAAGTATTTAACAATCTAGGAGGGGTTTTTTTGCCTTGCTGCCCAGTAGAAAACAGCCACATTTCGTGAGGAGCAGCTCAAGGATCCAACAGGTGCCTTTGTCCTGTCTCTGGGACAATTACAGAGAGAGAAACATGGAAGTTTCTGGTTTTTCTTCCTTAAAACTTCAGGGTGAAATTGTAATTCTTTTTCTGATATGGGAGCCCCTGTTAAAGTGTGGGGGTGCAGTGCAGCACCTTGGCAGGGAGCTGCAAAAGCTCTCTTTTATTTAAGGGTTGGGAAGGCAGAGAACAGAGTGGCATTTCAGGAGAGGATTCCTGACATAATGAACGAGCTGGCAGTAAATAACAGACAAGATGAGGATCAATAGCTCGTGAAAGAGGGAAGGAGCAGTAAAGGAAATGGGAGAATACAGAGAGGGAAAAAAAAGGTAAGAACAACTCTCTGAGAAACTAAATTTGTAAGGGTTTGGGCTCAGCCCAAGGCTGAAGGAAAGCCATAGCTCAGCTCTCAGTGATTTCACCACCTTCTGGATCAGGTTCTCTGTTCTCCTGCTCTGACTTCCTGCCCATCCTTGTGAAATAACCCACGGGACACCTTTGGAGAGGAAATCCTGGCTTTCCTCCCGAGGCCTGAGCACAGCAGAGCCGGGCTGGGCAGGCTCAGCTCTGCCTAAGCCAGGCCTGGCTTCTCTCCTGGCACCTGCCCTGCCTGGGGCAGGGCCCTGTCCCCTGCTCAGTGCAGTTGCAATGAGCTGGAAGGTTTGCTGTGGAAGCAAACACAGTAATGGAGTTAATTTTGGCAAACCTCTAATGAGCAATACACCAGCCTCCCTTTTTTTACCCTCCTCCTAACGTGCCTTCTCTTGCTTTATTGAAATCATTAACAACTAACCCTGCTGTCCTCCTTTTGGAAAACACTTTCCTTCCAGATTCTGCTCCACGGGGATCTGAAAGAGCTTTTCCAATCAACAATTCATTGAATGGAGTCTCCAGAAATCTGCTGTTGTGTTCCCATCCCCAACTGACCTTGAGCTATTTAAACCTAGATGGATTTCAGTTCCATAATCCCACCAGATCCTCCTTCCCCACCCTCCACCTGGGATAAGAGAGGCTTTTCAGAACATGTTAGAGGAGGGCTGCTAAATGATGCATTGAAAAGAGCTGCAGGGAAAAAAAACAACTTTATCATCTTGTGGCTTGAGCAGAAGGGAATGGGGTTCCTCAGTGCTTTAAAAGATAATGAAAAATGAAAAAAAAAAAAAAAAAAACAACAACCCAAAAAAAACACCCAGGCAGAGAGCAGTGCAAAAAGGTGAATTAATACTTTTTGATGGATGAATAAAAATGGGTTCAACAGAGAGCAAAGTCCCAGGAGAGTCCCAGGCACTGCCTGTTCAGATTAATGCAAATTCCATGGTGGTGTAACCTTTCCTTGGAGGATGAAAGGGTAAAAGGGTCCAGCTGCTGAGAGGATGTGCCAGAAATAGTCATGGGAGTGAGGCTGTGGAGCAGCTCCTGCTCAGAGTTTGGGTTCAGGGAGTGGAATTGCACAAGTTCCTGGGATGGCCGAGGCTGTGGTGCAGTGAGAGGAATTCCCTGTGCTGGAGTGGAGCATTTCTAACCTGGATTCTGCTGCAGGTGTTTGTGGTGATGGTTCTGAGGGTGGGATCTCCTCAGAGCTGCTCACAGTGCCAGGTCTGGGATGCTGGGAGAGCTCCAAGGGAAGGGATGTCTTGAGATTTCAGCTTCTTTATTGTTCAAATCCTGTACTGCTTTATTGTATAATTCTAAAACTCCTCATAGAGTGTCAGCTACCATTCTCCCCTTCTATTCAGACAAAATAATCCCTCTAGGGCTGGAATCCAGGGACACCCAACAGCCTCAGGCCACAAAAAGTATTAACAAAAGTGATTTGGGGGGGAGCAAACTGGGGGTAAATGAAGGGGAAGGGAAGGGAAGGGAAGGGAAGGGAAGGGAAGGAAGAAAATAGGGGGAAAACAGGACAAACCGTCCCAGCAGCATCTCCCTCCCCTGCTGAGCCCTCCTCCATCCCCTCTGCCCTCAGAAATGTGCAGCTCCATCACTGTTTTCAGTGCATGTGTCAGCACCTCTCAGTGGGGAAATTCTCCTTAATTCAGACATCTCTCAAGTGCTCATTTATCCACAACTTTGCCCTGCTGGAAAAACAACCAGCAGAGCAACAGATTCTGCTCCTGTACCACCCTGTGTCTGGAGCTATTTGGAAATTCCAGGAATTTAATGCAAATATTCAAGGAAATCCTGAGGTAATGTGGCACCCTACCTCCAGGCCTGCAGGAGATGCTTTGTGTTGTTCTGAGTCACTGTGCTTCTGCATTTGACAAATATTTATATAATAAGATATTAAAAGCCAAAGGTAATAACTGCAAGGAATGATGAAAGCACAGTGCTGGGTACAGCCAGGGATGCTATTATCAACCTGCTTCCTTATCCCTTTCCTAAACACATAAGTGTTTTAAATCTTCCTCAGTGGGTGTGAAAACCAGGGAGCCAACACATTGCCAGAGCTCGTGCACGGGCAGAGCTGCTCTCAGACAATCCTGCACGATTCCAGTGCTGCAGAATGAAATGTTATAAATCCCTGTGCAGCTCTGACAGCTCCTCTGAATCACCTCCTGCCACAGCCTGGTTATTCCACAAAGCTTTGCCCACGTCCTCTGATTTATCTCCTGGCTCTGAGCTCTGCCTGCCCACAGTGTCACACCTGGAGTGGCTTTGTGCCCCATTCCCTGTCACCTCGCTGGTGGGATTGCTCCCAGTGCCTCTTTCCTGGCTCCCTCGTGGGTTTGGGGTGTCTGTTCTAGCACAAAACATTTTAAATAATCCAGGGAATGCAAAGCAGTGTTGTCCATGCTGCCACAAGGTTTTCTTGGGGTGGATCCAGGTGAATTTGTGAGGTTTTCCTGATTGTGGTGTCCTTTAACCCCATATGCTCAGGTGGGGTTTTGAGGCTTTGCTTCCATCATATGAACCTTAAAAACAACACGCTCAGGTAGGTTTTTGAGGCTTTCTCTCCATCAAATTTCCTTCCACCACATTTCCCTCCTCAAACCCCACAGCCTGACCCTGCCCAGCAGGACAGCCCTCACCACACGAGCTCACCTGACCCACAGGATCTTCTCTGCTCACCCCTGTGGACAATCCTCCTCCACATTTCACCTCAGATTATCCTGAGCTGGAAGGGACCCTCCAGGATCATCCAGCCTAAAATGTGAGCTTAACTAGCAAGCAAGGGAAATGAGGTAAAATGGAGTGGTCTCTAACTCTTTCCAAGGTTATTTAAGTGATAATTACCCAATAACGAGGTGACACCTGTATTATTTATATTTCTGACCCAATAATGACCATCCAAGGCCCTGAATGTGGACCTTTTTCACCCAATTACAGAAAACCACCCAAACCCATGAAGAAGAAGGAAGAAGAAGGCAAAGAAGAAGGACAAAGACAACACTCAAAATCCTCCACCTTGACTCATGTATTACTATACACTAAAGCCCCAAATTCTAAATTTCTGTGATTCCAACACTCTCCCTGCACAGACAGCCCCAGATCCCACCTGGGCATCCCTGGAGTGCTGTCCTAAAGCCCCTGGAGCTCTGGCAGCCTCAGGGCTGTGCCCATTCCCTGGGGAGCCTGGGCAGTGCCAGCACCCTCTGGGGGAAGAACCTTTCCCTAAAATCCAACCTGGCCCTCCCCTGGCTCCTGTCCTTGGTCACAGGGAGCAAAGGTTGGAGCTGCCCCTCTGGATGAGCAGCAGAGCCCAAACAATTTCCCCTCAGCCTCCTCACCAACACTCCCTTTCCTGTTTTCCTGTGGCTACAGGACACAAAATGAATGACACACACGCAGTCAGAGCAAAAAGAGGGAAGTTTATTTTCTTACTTTGATTTATATAGATTCTGGATAATGACTAGGGATTGGACAATGAGGTTAACACCTCTCTTATCACATTGGTCAAACTGGAAGTCTATCAATTCTCCTTTCTCTACAGAGGAATGTAAATATCACTTTGTTTACTTGAAAATTTGTGAGAAACTCCTCTACAAAAACGCAAACATCACAAGGCTGACAAAGATCAGGGTGACATTTTCCCCTCATGTTTTTCCCCCAGAATTCTTTCTCCTGGCTCAGGGCACCTCTCCCCTGCCAGACTGCAGCTCTGGGGTGCCCAAAAATCTCGGGGGGATGCCACGGGGAGGTGGCAGCCCAGGGCTGGGGGAGGATGGAGGCATCAATCACGGAGCTGTTTCTAATCAGCTGCACCCCGGCTGGTGAGCAAATGGCTCCTCATTTGCAAAGCTCTCACTCAGCTCCCTCATTAGCATAAGTATTGTTTTCCATTATCTGCAGTGATTCACATTAAACTAATGGAAATTCATCTGTCATCGGGATGGATCTGGGCAAAGGGCAGCTGGGAATTCAGTTAGGGGCTCTTTGCCCCTCTCCTCCTTACCCCACACTGGTTTGGGCTGGAAGGGACCTTGAAGACCATCAGTGGGCAGGAACACCTTCCATGGGATCAGCAAATCCATGAATTCCCCATGGAAGCATTTTCCCATGTGCTTTGAATCCTGCCTGATCTCCTGCAGTGGAAGCAGAATTCCCTCTGTTTCTCCATCAAAGCTGAGCTCGTGGGAGTCAGAATGATAGGATGAGTAATTCTGGCTCCCAAGACAACTGGGACTTTTACCAAGACTCCTTGATTTATGGTAAATAGTGTCTTTTATCCTCACCATGACTCCATCATTTTAAGATCATGGTTTGTCTGTTATTTGAAGTGCAGGGCTGTTTAAGGCCACGTTGGATTATTAGAAAGGAAGAGAGAAGTTCCAGGTCAACATCTGAGACAAGAAAAGAAGTGGCAGAGAGCTGAGCCCTTCCTGTCACAAACTGTGACTGGATGTGTGGACAGCCAGTTCCATGCAACACGCAGGAATCCAATTCTGGAAAAACACAATTATTGCACCAAATTCCCCTCAGTTTACACCATTACTCTCTTTGCTTTATACAAGACTGTCCCATTTGCTGGGAGGTTGTTGTCCTGGTTCTCCCAGTGCTGTAGAACAAACCCTTTTTCTGCTCCATGAAGAGGAATTCAAACCTTATGCTTTGTGCAATGCTGGGATCCTCCCAGGCAATATTTGCTGCTGAAATGCATTGATGCCTTTTTGGGACTACCTAAAAACAGAGGCCAGACAGAATGAAGAGAATAAAAAGCAGTTCTGTTTATTGAAGGGCCTTCAGGTACATTTAGGGCAGACAAAGCCCCCCAGGGGCTGCACCCAAAATGGACAATGGTCAC
>JBBMKD010000085.1:3546927-3562396 GCA_037834095.1 Argya squamiceps | reverse complement strand
GCTCTCAGACCTAAACCCGGCCCTAAATGAGTCATATTTGAAAGTTTGGCCTTTCATCTTTAATTTTATCAGGGTCTTTGTGTCCTAAATCTTGGTGTCCCAAGATCTGCAAGGAAATCACCAGGAGAGGAGCAGATTTCACTCTGAGGCCACTGGTGTCAATATTCAGCATTTTACCAAACACTTCCCAAGCTGAAAAGTGTAAAAACATCAGTTCTGGCATTGGGGTCAATGCAAATATCAGCAATCAGTTATCAGAGTCTCCTCTGACAAAGGCATTTAAAGCCATTAAAATTGCCAAAGCCAAACCTCCTCCACATGTAATTTTGGGTGGGTCAGACAATGACAGTGCAAACCAGGAAAAACTTCAGCTTTACAGAACTTGGGCTTTACAGAACTTGGGGTACATCTGAAAACCCCAGATGAGTGTAAGGACAACAAAGCAGCAGAACTGGAATAATTGTAAGAGGAATTTTAGCTGATTTTTTTCTTATTTACCAAGGAACTTTTTACATTGCAAACACTCAGACTGGTGAAATTGAAGCCAGGGCACTGCAAAAATCTTCTTTCCCAAAATTCCTACAACATTGCATGTGGTGGAAGATCATCCCATGATTTTTTTGGGGGGAAAGGAAGAAAAAAAAGAAAGAATCACTCCTTCTCCAGAGCATGAGAGAATGTCCCTGATTCAGATTGCAGCTTTGTTAATTAGATTTAAACAGCAAAATGCCAGCAAAACTGAGCAGCTGCACAGAGTCACTTTTGTTCCTGTAATTTGGTGATCCCCTGGCAGGGTTTTTTTTTTGGGGGTGGTATTTGTGAGACTCCAGCCTGCAGAATTATTCTGCATTATTCTTCTTGGGGTGGAAACCGATCCCTGTCACCCATTTCAGAGTGGTGTCACAGAATTATGTATTTATTGTCACCCTTGATTAGTCACACACCTTCAGCCACAGGGGAAGGAGCTGCTGAGTAATTTTAACAGGATTCCCTGAATTCTGAGCTGCTTTTACTGAATCATGAGCACAAAACACAATTACAGGGAATGATGTGAGCATCTAAGAGCGAGGCACTGAGGGTTGTGTTGCTCTCTGTTGCTTTTCCCACGATTTCCTCAGGCCTCTGCACTCTCCTGGCAAGGAGGAGCTGCCAACCCACTGATTTGTAAATCTGAATTCTCTGCAACGATGACAATCTCCAGCCTAACAGCAGAGCTTTGCCAGAGGCAGCCAAACCCAGAAGCAGCTGATGGAGGGGCCTTGGGGACTGTGGGGAGCAGCCAAGGGCAAGGAACATTCTCTGAGTTATTTTAGTCAGGGCAGATGAGACAGTTCCATGGGCAGGCTGTCAATAAGATTGGGGCATAAGGAAAATAATAATTAAGCCAGTCTGGCTTAAGTGGAGAGGTTTGGAGTGTGGCAGCCTGGTCCACGGAGCCACAGGAAAGCTTTTTCAGGGTGCACCAAACTCCTGATGTGATTAAGCACTGCAAGGCAATAAAAGCAATCATCCCTTAAATAGAAGTGTTGCTCTCAACATCCTCATCTCCTGCCTTGCCTTTAACCATCATTTCCTGCCTCTGTGAATACTGTTAGTGAGGGGTGTGCACACAGGAACACCAGGGCTGGAAATGCTTTCCTTTGGGAGGACCCTGCTCTCCTTTACACTGGAGTTCTCCAGCTGTCTGATACAAATAATTAGTTCCCTTTTAAATCTCTGTAAAATTCCCCATGAGCTCCAGCAGAATAACATGGTGTAAAAACCTTTTGCTTGGAAGAAATGAAGCTGTATTATTTTCCTGATTCCCTTCAGCACCACAGCATCTCTAAATTCAGGGAGAGCTGTGCCACCAGCCAGGTTTGATGGGAAAACTCCCCTCTCTTTAGCACTGTGTAATTAGAGATCAGCACTGGATATGCAGTTGCCAGAAACTTATTGATTATTTGCAGCAAAACAACCACAAACAGCTTTTTTTGTTGTTGTTATTTACAGCTCCTTCCACAGGCCTCCAGCCTGAGCTCCTTGACCTCTACCCAACCAGCACAAACCATACAGCAAATGCCAAAAGCTAAACTCTGTACAGCAAATGCTCTCAGATGAGTCACATTTGGAAGTTTGGCTTTTCATCTTTAGTTTTATCAGGGTCTAAGCACAGGGAGCCCAGTTGGTGTCCCAATATTTGCAAGTAAATGCCCAGGAGAGGAGCAGCTTTCATTTTGAGGCCAGTGGTGTCAATATTCAGCATTTTACCAAACACTTCCCAAGCTAAAAAGTGTAAAAAACCATCAGTTCTGGCATTGGGGTCAATGCAGATATCAGTAATGAGTTATCAGAATGTTAATAACCCAACATTTCACTGCAGTCAGCATTAAAATGTACCCATTTATTGATTCCAATGGCAACACACATCACAAAATCTGTTTCCAATAGTGGTGACAATCACAAGGGTGAGCAGACAAGTGTAATTAATAAATCTGGTTTGTTAGACATCACTTAACCCTGTGCAGCCACACAGAGGGAGATAACCATGGAGAGCACAGCCCTAGTCAAGGTATAAATACATAAATAAATACCTAAATACACTTTTTGTCCCAAGAAACATTCAGCCCATGCCCACAGCACGAGCAGGAAGGAGGGCAGTGCCACTCACAGAAGACAACACACAAATTTTAAGTTCAGCATCTTAGTTTTAAGTTTTCCAAAGCAGGTTCTGCCACCACCAGACTCATTTCTGGGTCCTTGAGAGCACAAACACCTTTTAGCTTCCTTCCCTGGCAGGATGGAGGGGCAGATCCAGCTGTGGCTGCAGACAAACCCTCAGGGTGCTCCATGGTTGCTGCTCCAAGTTCTGTTTTTTCAGTGCTGCTCTGGTTTTCCCTCACTGCTGACTTGGATTTCCTCCTGCTGGGTTTCTGGCAGGCAGGCAGGGATCTCCTCTGGTGTCTGCCCATCACCACAGGCCTCAGCCATCTCTGCAGCAGCTCCTTTCACACCTTCAGGAACAGGACCCTTGCCTTGTCCCAGCTGGAGAGCAGGTGAGGCTTTGCTTTCTTCTTCCCTCTGCTCTGGTACAGCTCCCTGCCCATTTTCCATGCTTTCTCCTGGCTCTGCACCCCTCCCAGCCTCATCCTCATCCTCCTGCTCTGCACCCCTCCCAGCCTCATCCTCATCCTCCTGCTCTGCATCACCCCAAGCTCCATTCTCATCCTCCTGCTCTGCACCACTCCAAGACCCATCCTCCTCCTGCTCTGCACCCCTCCAAGCCTCATCCTCCTCCTCCTGCTCTGCATCAATCCCAGCCCCATCCTCTTGCTCTGCACCCCACCAACCCCCATCCTTCTGCTCTGCATCACCCCAAGCCTCATCCTCATCTTCCTCCTCCTGCTCTGCATCAATCCCAGCCCCATCCTTCTGCTCTGCATCCATCCCAGGCCCATCCTCCTGTTCTCCAGCACTGAGCAGCTCAGATTTTGCAGCAGGCTGACCCTGGCCAGGCTCCCCATGGCCACCTGCAGACACGTGGACATCCACCTCCACCGTGGTCTGAGTGAGGGGTGTCACCTTCAGGTCCCCACAGCGGAGCTCAGGGGACAAGGAGCTGCCAGGGGGGTGCAGAACAGCTCCAGCCTCACTGCTGCCCTGTGGATTTTGGAGTCTTTGTGCCTCTCCAGTGAGTTCCTGATGTTGCAGCAGCTCTGGGTGAGGTTTGGCTTCAGGCTCAGCCCCTTGGATGGGTCCAGCAACCACAAGGACTGAGATCTCACTGTGCTGTGCACTGGGAGAGGTGCCTGAGTCTCCTTCCTCCCCTCCAGACTCACTTCCAGAAGTTTCCAGCACCAGCTTGGCAGCAGGAGGCTCAAAGCCCCTGGGAGCCCTCCCAATCCGTGCTGAGTAGAAGTGGCTCTCCCCAGTCCAGGTGGCTGCATCACAGCACACCCGGGCTGCCTTCCTGCTCTTGGCCCTAAAAACCACCCTGGGGAACAGGCAGGACCTCTTGTTCTTCCCAAAAATACCTCCCATGGCCACGGGGAAACACAGAAACCCCAAAGGCTTCCCCTGAGGGGCTGAGGAGGAGCAGGGAGCTCTGGTTCTGGAGGAGGAAGGGGCTTCACACCTGCAAGAAATGGTTATTTGTTGATTATTAATGGATATTTATTAGCCCACGCTCATTAGGGTGAGTTAATTAGCCAATTCTCACCCAGCAGTAGATGAGGGATCACAGGGATGAGCTGAACAGGTGGAATTGCACCTGGTGGGGTCAGGGGAGACACGGAGACCTTTTAAGAAATAAGAGTCTGAAAAGAATGATAAAATTAAAGACGAAAGGCTGAACTTCCAACTTTTAAGAAACAACAGTCTGAAAAGAAGGAGAAAGAGAGAAACAGAGACCTTTGAAGAAATAACAGTCTGAAAAGAAGGAAAAAAAGAGAGAAACAGAAACTTTTTAAGATGTAACAGTCTGAAAGGAGGGAAAAAGAGAGAAACAGAGACCTTATAAGAAATAATAGCCTGAAAATAAGAAAAAAGAGAGATACAGAGACCTTTTAAGAAATAACAGTCTAAGAAGAGGGAAAAAAAGAGACAATTTGTCAGTCAAAGCAGAGCACTCTGGTAAACAGTGACAGGTCTCAGGAGCCACCCTTCACTCCAGACAAGGAAATGTTTAGACTTCCAGTAATAGATGAGAGCAGGAGGGAAGAGAAGTAAGGCAGGCAGGAAAAAAATTACAGATAAATTTAAATTTCACAGGACACAGCAGGGTTTATTCCTGGATAATAATGTTAGGAGAAGACTGCAAGAGACACAAGCAAACTAAAAGGTAAAATAACATCTCCCAGCACAAAACTAATTTAAGGACTGAGAAGAAAGGCCAGCCTCAAACACTGAAATGAGCTAAACACAACAAAATCATTTGTGCTCAAAGAGGCCCAGGCTGTAAAAATATGCATGAACTAAAGCAAGGAACCCATAAATCCCACAAAAACCAAAGGGCTGACAGCCCCAGGGAGCCCACACATCCCCTGCTCACCAGCACAGCTCCACAGCCCCACTGGAGATCCCTCACCTGGGAGGCAAACCCCTCACCTGGCCTTAAATAGGAGAGGGGGGGTCACACTCAACCTCTTCCCCCCTTGACTCCCAACCTTAGTTCCAGAAAGTTCTGAAGTTCCCTCACTCTATTTTCCATTTTCCCAGGCATTTCCAATCTGGTGGTAACAGGATGTGGCTGTGCAGCTGATGGGTGATTAACTTCATTTTGATAATGAACTTCTCATGGCATTATGATCAGTTATTATGGTGATTTGGTAATTGCCATTGGATGTTTAGAGTAAAGCTCAAGATTTGCACAGAGCAAAACAGCACTGCAGACACAGCCCACCTGAGCAATAACTGGTGTGTATTAGCTCAGAGAAGCCTTTTGAAGGGATTCAGGCACCTCCTTTTCCCCAGAAAGTGAAAGAAGATTATTTTGCAAGTGGACAAGACAAGCTGACCTCTGGTTAGGGGTGGTGATGATGCCAAGCGGCAGAAAAACCAGGCTGGGTTTGTGTATAACTCACAAATGATAACAGTGGCACTGTAATCTCCCATTTTATTTGATATTGAGCAGTTAGAGGTGAAAAATTTCCCCCTTTCCCCTCTTGTGTGCTGTCTTCAGCTGGCTGAGTGGTGCAATTAGCAGTTTCACAGTGGCTGCAGATGATTTGAGGATCCCAGGCAGGGCTGATCAGCCTCTGCTGGCGCTGCCATCCCCCAGCCCTGCCCGTGTTTGCTGCCTGGGAGGGAGTTCTAACGAGGAATTGGTCACACGGGCCAAACACAAAAGCAAATATCCATTAAAAACAAACTAATCCCAGCCAGGAGCGTGAAGGCAGAGCCTAAAAGATCCACTGCCAGCAGCGCCAGTGCTGCGGAATGAAAAATAAAATCAAAATGGATGGATTCCAGGCTTCTTTTATTTACATAAAACCCCTCAAATCTGCAATTTTGGACGCCAGATCTGGTTCAGCGTCCTAAATTTTGCGGAGCTCCAGTGAGAGCAGAGAACGAAGGAGGAGCATTTGGCCAGGACAACCCGTGTGTGCAGCCAGAGTGGGACCAGCCCAGGACAGTGTCACCCCCTGCCCTGTGATGTGCCCCAAAATCTGCTCTGCACCACAGCGGGCAGGGCTCGCAGTCTGGGGGGCTCTGCACTGTCACTGCCATGGCTGGGAGGGCCCCACTCTGTGTCTGGTGTGGTTTTACAGCTTTTCAAAGCCTTTTCTTAAAAATAATAATTTATATATTTTTTATATAAATATAAATATACAGATAGTTTCTTATATAAATATATTCTTATATAAATATATAAATATATATTCTATAATATATAAATATATTACTATGATAAATATCCTGTATAAAATATATAAATATATATTAATATAGTAAAAATTATATCAATATACAAAGTAAATAAATATAGAAACACATCGTAATAATGTATTTATATATCATTATTTATTTATATATTTATTATTATATATAATATATAATTTATAACATATCTATAATATATAATATATAATACATAACGTAACATATAACATAACATATAATAATTATATTTATCGATATAAATATATATAAATATAAAATATATTATAATGATATACTTATACATTATCATTTATATATTTATTATTATAGATAATAAGTGATCTAAAATAGTTATGTTTATTGTGATATGCTTATAATTAATAAATATAATATATTTTATATATTTTATATATTTTATATATTTATTTTTTAAAATATGCTTCTTTTTAGGCTTCAGTGCAACTGAAACTCAGAGGCACATCAGGATTTCTTTGACTGTTGACACCTTCTCTGAACTAATCCGTGCTTTTCACATGTGACAAACACAGATGACAGCACAGGGTCACAGGGCTGGAATCTCTGGTGGCTTTGGGGACATTGATGCTTTGCAGAACAACACATCTGGAAGGGAATTGCATCTCCAGCTGCTCCTGTGGGGGGAAATGTCAGGCTCTGCAGCACAGGGAGCTTGGCTGTGGATTTCCATATCCTGCAGATGTTGCAGGGATTTATTTCAGTGTTCTGTGCAATGGGAAGATGCTCCAGTCATCACCTCATCACGAAGCAGTTGGAATATTTCTGAGATTTAAAGCATAGAATTTAAAATACAGATTTAAGGAATTTTTTACCCTTGAATCATGGTGAAATATGGAAACATGAGATATATATATGAAATAAATATATGAAATATTCTAGTTTGAAAAGTCCAACTTTGACCCATTTGAAACAATCTTGCATGTGAGACACCCCAGGAAATGGCAGGAAAATCCTCCTGTCAGAGCAATCACATCTCCTTCCTTTGCCAGCCTCAGCCTTTGTTCCAAAAGCCTTTTCCAATCTCTGCTACTTTGATATATTTAAAAGGGCTGTTCTAAAAAAAACATACACTCTTTTTTTTGACAAATAAAAGGAAACAATCACATCTCCTGCACGGAGCCGTGCTCAGCTGTCAGCCCAGGACTGTGCTGTGTGATGGAATGCTGCACTACAGCACCATCCCAGAGCCTTTCTGTGCCATCATCGCTGACAAGGAGCAGGCTGCAGGCAGCTCAGGGCATCCCTCTTCGTGTTTGGGGCTTTTTATTGCAGGGTTCAAGCTGTTTCCTCTTAATAGAACTGTCTCTGCCTTCCAAAGGGCAGGGCCTGGTGGAATGTTGGTGTGGCATCCAACCCAGGGATGAGCTGCCCTCTGTTCATCACAGAGCTGGCACCACAACAGGACTGGGTTTGTTATCTTCTTTTCTTCTGTTAGAGCCAGGATTCAGTGCTCAGGAGATGCAGTTTGTGTTCAGATTCAGAGGTTTATTAATTCTTATCCATGTTACAGTCTCACATGTTTTGAGTTCTAGCTAAAAAAGTGAAAAATGGCTCTGGCTCTGTCTCTCTCCAAGGTCTTTTAAGAACAAACTGTCCAATTGTGAAATTACACCTAAATTATTTTTACTTTTAACCCAATAACCAACCACCCATGGCCCAAATTGTGGATTTTTCTATTCGATTACAAAACACCACCCAGACCCATGGAGAAGAAGGTGAAAAAGAAGGACTCGGCCTCTGCCCTAAAACCTCCATCTTGCTTCTAAACCCTTAAACTCTAAGTTTTCCAGCCTGTGACATCACACACTTCTATCCAAACTCCACACCCACAATCCCAGTGCTGTCACTCAATTTTGGGAGCCTTTTCCACAGCCTCAGGTCAATGCAGTGTTTGCTTGGGGGCCAGTGCCTGTCAGCACAGAAAGCCTGAAATTCTCAGTGCCCAGGGCTCCAACACAGGAGGACACAACAGGGCTGAAAAATCTTCTCCTCAAGGAGCAGGAGGGGTTTTCCACCACTGGAGCTCTCCAGCTTTGCTTTTCCAACTTGATCTCGGAAACTCTGCCCAGCCCCACAGGCCCAGGACTCTCACTGGATAAAGAACATTTTCTGTAGCACAGCTGCTGCTCAGAATCCTCCTCAGCAGAATTAGATAACCAGCTCGTGGTCACAAATGTGATTGAGGCTAATTTCCCTCAGGGTTTCTTATTCAAACCTTTTCCCTGCCTGAATTTGGGTTTTGGGGGGAGGCTGGGACAAAGAGTGGGAGTAAACACACACAGATCCCTCCCAGACAGAAACAGGAGTTGGTAACTTTGGTAGAACAAACAAAAAATAAAACAATTGAGCTCAAAAAGAAGAGCCTTGAGCCAGCTTTGTGTGTATTTATTTAATAACTTCCCACCTTTCAGGGCCAAGCAGCCCATGGTTTACCAGCACTGCAGACACAGCCCACCTGAGCAATAATTGGAGTTTGTTTGCTCAGAGAAGCCTTTTGAAGGAATTCAGGCACCTCCTTTTCCCCAGAAAGGGCAAGAAGATTATTTATTTTGCAAGTCTTATACACAGGAGGCTTTGTCAGGGACAAAGGACAGAAGGCAAGGTGTTAAAAAAGCCCCTCCTTTTCCCAAAGTGTTAAATTTCATCCCCAAAAATGATGTAAATTACATCACTGGTCACACTCCTCAGCCTTCAGCTCTCAAGACAAACGAAGAGGCAGCTGCAGGATATTTTGTCTTGCACTTTTTCCATCAGCATCCCGTTCCTCAAACACTCTCTAATGCCTAAAAAACCTCCAATCCACCACTCTCCCTCCACCCCACACACACCTGGGCACTCTGTGTGGTCAGACTTGCTCAAAAAGCTCCTTTAAAAAGGACTCACCCCCTATTTCTCCTTCCAAGGGTAAAGAAAAGCACTCAACAGTTCCAGCCATATTCTCTGTCCTCATTTATTCCCAGCAATTAAAACACACTCAGTTTGGGGTTTTGCCATGAGCTTTAAAAGTGTGTTTTATTGGTAGCACAAAGTGAGGAGCATTAAAAGTCAGTAGATTTCAGCTGCAATACACTGACTTCTGCATTCTGATCCAGACTACATTTTAACTTCTGCATAAGCTGCACAGGTTACACAAACACTTCCACTACTACAGGAGAGACCAAGAACAAGCCAGAATTAGGATTTCATCATCTTCCTGTGAAAATATTTTGTTCAACACTGACAAGAAAGCAGGAATCATCAATTGTACAGAGAATTACTCAGGGAGGTAGCTCAAATATTTCATTATTCTGAGGTAGCAGAAGTGGCTGTTGGCCCCACAGAAACATCTGAGTGCACACAATTAGAGGAGCAGTTTTCTGTTCTGTCTCCACACTCTTCAGAGCAAGGGATGAAGCCTCCCATCACCAAACCTCACTGGGGAAATGCAGCAACAACATCAGCTCAGTGAAATCCTGTTTGGGGTGAACCAGCTCCCTCCCAGTGAGGCATGGTCTGAAAAAACAGCTACTGGGAAAAGCAAGAAACAAATCTGTGACTGAACAATAATTCAGGAGAATGTCTGGAAAGCTCTATAAAAACTTCACAGATCTGTCTGGAGAGTTTCTGAAGCCCAGGACACATCCTGGGAAATCCTGAGCCCAGCAGCTGGGGCTGATCCTTTCCTGAGGGCAGCACCTCACCCTTGGCACAGGACAGAGCTGACCCAAACATCTCAATCTTCAGCATTTTCAGCCTCTATTTCCCCACTGCTCCCAAGCCCTTCAGGCAGTGAGGGGGGCACATGTGGGAGCTCAGCTTCTTGCTTTACAGGAACAAAAGCTGCTGGTTCTTCTGGAAGCTCCAGCGTTGGCTGTGTGATCCCCTGCTGCGGTTCTTCCTCAGGGCCTGGGGTGTATCCCCTGCCCCCCAGCCCACACAGGGCTCCATTCTGGGGCTGCTGCAAGAGCTCACTGAGCCCTGCAGGGGACACAGTGCCCTGTGTGCCCTGGGCAGGGGACATGCCACCCTGAGGGCCCAGGGCAGGGGACAGGCCCTGGGCATGGGACACATTGCCATCCATACCCTGGGCAGGGGACACACTGTTCTGCAGGCCCTGGGCAGGTGACATGCCACCCTGAGCAGGGGACACAGTGCCACCCTGAGGGCCCTGGGCAGGGGAGAGGCCCTGAGCAGGGGACACAGTGCCATCCATGCCCTGGGCAGGGGACAGGCTCTGAGCAGGGGACACAGTGCCCTTCAGACCCTGGGCAGGGGACACAGTGCCACCCTGAGCAGGGGACACAGTGCCATCCATGCCCTGGGCAGGGGACACGCCACCCTGAGGGCCCTGGGCAGGTGACACACTGTCCTGCAGGCCCTGGGCAGGTGACATGCCACCCTGAGCAGGGGACACAGTGCCATCCATGCCCTGGGCAGGGGACACGCCACCCTGAGGGTCCTGGGCAGCCCCTTCTTCAAGAAGACCCTTCTTCAGGAGCTCCAGCAGCTGGTTTGGTGGCTCCAGAGATCCCCACTGAGGGCACAGGGGCTCCCAGGACACAGGAGAAGTGGGGCAGAGCTCAGCCACCTCCCTTGCAATGGCCTCAGAGGGGCTCTGCAGGGTCAGGAGAGACATGGCTTCCACCAAGCAGGAGAGCTCAGCCCTGTGGGTGGGTCGAGGGCTTTTCTCAGCCCCCTCCAGGGGCTCAGGCTGCCCTGCCACCTCCATAGCACACAGCACCAAGTCACTGCCCAGGAGAATCCCTCTGGGCTCTGTCTCACAGCCTTGGCCCGGCTCAGCTTCACTCCGGGGTTCTGTGAGGATGAGATTTCCCTGCTGGAGGGTGATCCCAACTTCCTCAGGGCCAGACTGCTCCTTCTTTGCCACCAGCTCAGCTCCCAGAGCTGTGTCTCCCACAGGAACAGGTTTCATTTCCTCTTTTGTCTTGCCCGCTTTCTCCTGCTGGGTTGAGTCTTCACCTTCAACCTCCTCATCAGCAGAGGCCACAAAGAAATCCATGGGGTTCCAGGCTGCCTCCCAGCCCTCTGCAGCATAGCAGGGCTCTCCATTCTCCTCCAGAGCATCATCTGAGGGCTGGTGGTGCTGGCTCAGCCCCTTGCAGCCCTGTGTGGGCACTTTCAGGGCTGGGCTGGGGGGTTGTGTGTCCAGAAAGGTCCTGGGGCTCTGCAGGATGGGTTTGGTCTCACTGGGCTCTGCCTTTTCTGCCTTTTGCTCCCTGCACCTCTCACACACCACACAGCACAGCTGCTGGCTCAGGCTGCTGCCCATGCCGCCACCCCACTGCACCTGCAGGGAAAAAATCAGAATTTTTATCATTTTGAAGCATTAATATTCCCTCATCTTTGCTGGTTTGGCTCCCACAGACACCTGGGATCTTCAGGCAGGGCCCTGCACCAAAGCACAGCCAACGTTTGGCCTTTGCTTCTTCCACCAGAGCCAAACTGGGGCCTCCTCACCTGGGAATATTTTTTTCCCCCACTACATCTGGGAATATTCCCCCCTCCACACCTGGGAATATTTTTTTGCTCCCCAACACACCCCTGGGAATATTTTTTTTCCTCCCCAAGACACCTTGGGCAAATGTGACAAAAACACAACTTGCCCAACCAAAAGCAAGAGAGTTTCAGAGCCCAAAGCCCAGCCCTCAATCCAGGATTCCCATCAGTCAACCAGCCAGGTTTGTTAATTAGCAGAGCAGGTTTATTAATCAGCACCCAGTAGTAGCTGTTAATTCTGTCCAGCACCAATTCAGATGCAGCATTTTACAAAGGCAACTCCTTCAGTTTGAAGGGAGTTAGATTTGCAACTGGAAAAGAGACTTGCAACCCCACAAAGTAACAAGATATCCACCCAAGCAAATACTCCTCATTAATTAGAATAAAAGACTGAAACTGCCCACAGAGAAAATTATTTTCTTCTGATTGAAGCCACCAAGGCTTGTTTCTGTTCCAGGGCTGGGACAGAAAAAGCCAATTTCAGTCTGGGGGATAATCAACACCACCTCACAGCATAATCCATTAACTGTGTTGTAAACCCAGGCCCAAATGTTTTGGAGCCCCCCATTTTCCACCTCCAGAACAATCCTCCAGCCTCTCCCCCAGCATCATATTTATGTCAGAAACATTCAAATCTGAAGGCATTAATTTATGATACAGGCCCTTAAACACCAAAATATTGTGGAAGCCCAAGGTTATTTTCTGCCTTCCTTTTGCATCACAACAGAACACTTGGCTTAAGAACCAGAAATCCCAACAGTCAGATAGTTTCTTCCAAGTTTCTACTCTTATATTTGTATTTCCTTTAAGAAAATGACAAAAACTCTCCAAGAGAAAGCATTTTATGTTGTTCTCTGAGCACATAATGGAAAATTAAACAATGAACATACTTCCATTTTCAAATATGAACTGAACCTCAGTTTTGAGGAACAGTTTTATCATTTGAATGCAAATTAAGAAGTAAACCTACCTACTATCATTTAAGGGTCCAAAGTGACCTAAAAAACCACACAAGATAAACCCAACACCTTATAATTTACATATTTTCCCAACACCATAATTAATCAAATGAAAATTGGAGAGCTGGGTTAAAAAAACATAGAAAAAAACCCAGTTACTCACCAGCTTAGAACAAAAGAAACCCACAAAACACAAGAAAAAACCTCCCAAGCACCTTTTGGACCTCAAGCTCAACCTAAATACCAGCAAGGGGTCACACAAAACCCCTTCCCCCAGCTCCTGGAGCATCAATCCCCTGCAGCTTTAGTTCCTCCCCACTCTCATTCCCTTTGGGAACAGCTGTTCTGGCCCCATCTTTTATTTACAGCTGAGAGTGTTTTACTGCTCCTTCTGTGTTGCTTTTTATCAGGGGGTAAAGTGAAAATAAAAAAGGGCAGCTTCTGTTTATGGCCACCAGAAATACCCTGGAATAACACAGTGGCATAAAGCAGAGGAATATTCCAGGAGCAGGATGTGGATTTGGGATTTCCCGTGGGCAGTTTGGGATTTCCCTCAGCTCTGTTTGCCATCTCCAGAGGGAGAGAATTCCCAGGTGTTGCTGGATTTTCTGCAGAGGAAATGGGGTTGGTAGACACCCATCCCACTCTCCCATCTTTGGAATATTTTATGGAATGGAAGAGCCTTCAGTAATTAATTCAGACACAGTAACAGCAGCCCTCAATACACTCAACACCTCGAGGCTGATGCAAGAAAAATAAATGAAGTTTTCCTCCTGATTTTTATTTTTTTTCTCCTAAATAGGTCCCTGTGTTTTGTGACTCCCCCAGTTGTGGTTTCACAAAGTCCTCCCAAGGCTCCAGAATATTGGAAATCAGGGTTAGGGCTGCATTTTCTGGAATTTTCACTCTGTTGTCTGCAACATCTGCTGCATGACAAGAAAAAAAAAAGAGCAAATCTGTGTCCTCAGTGTTAGTCCTGAACACCCCAGAGTGAACCTGGCCAAGCTCTGCAAGGTTCCAGGAGAATTCTTCCTTTTCTCTCCATGTTTCTCAGGACAGACTCTGGCTGTGGAAGTTTTCTGCCATGGATTCCTTTGGGTGGGCAGAAATTCTGCCCCTCCTCAGGAGCTGCTGTTCTCCCCTTTTTTTTTCCTGAAGGATCAGATGTGATCCAGGCCAAATCCAGCACTGGGAATGAACCAGTGCATCGATATTTCAATACTAAAATTGCACAAATAAATTCCATTAGCACTAAATAGTTGTTAAAATAACAGACCTAAAAGGTGCCTTTTTATTTATGGTTCACCCTCAGTCTTGACTGACGGGGAGGGGTATGATCTCTTCTAAGGAGGAATAAATATGAGGAAAGAGAAAGTATTTTTGGTAAATTTTTTTTTTTTTTTTGCTTTTGACAGCTTCTGGCTGTTTCCACAGTTCTCACAGCCAGACTCTCACACTCACAGACTGACTGTGAGTCAGTCTTTAGTCTACTTTCATAAATTTCCTCATGACTTTATCACCTGTAAAAATGATTATTTTTAGGCCAAATTTGGTGAAAATGCCTCTTCAGGCTCGGTCAGGTAAAAAAAGGCTTTCAGTCAGAGCTGGACAAACAGAAAACAAAATTATTTAACCCAGAGAGGACAGAGCTGCCTGCTTTAAGTCTGTTCCCCCTGTTCTCCACCTTCCCTTTACCCTTCCACAACCATAAATATAAATATATATTGAATACCTTGCATATTTTATACTTATAAATAGATATTAAATAACTTCTGTATTTTTAAGAGAATAAATCACCCTCTTTGCCAATAAAACTCTGAATCACAACATCCACCCTGCCCCTCCAGCCACCCCCTCCAGCTGCCTGCTGGAGACAACTTGGTGCATTTTGGGAAACAGAAAATGGAAGCAAAACACTTTTACAAATTATTGCTTTAATATCAGCACTGCAGTTAAAATTGAACAGCCACGCAATTATGGTGTATAATTAAAAAACCCAGCATGATAAAGCTTTTCCATGGCAGGATTGGAACAAAAAAACAACAAAAAACACAAAATGTCTTTTTTGAAGGGGACTTGGTGTTGATGCACGATGGAATTCCTTGACTTGGAGGAGAAAGAGCAGCTTCAAGCTCCTGTTTTCTCAGCAAACTTCGAGGGATTTGCAGAAGAATTGGTGCCCACCTTCCCCATGGGGTATCCAGAGCATCCAGGGGGTGATTCCTGCCCAGGGAATTACAGCCACAGCTCCCAGAATCTGCAGTTTGATGGCGAAGATAATTTATTTTCTATAAAAGTTAATGTTCTGTTGCACAAGCCTGGATGTTGGCAGTGGTTTGAAATGGAGTGAAGGTTTTCCCTTTGTGAGGTGAGGAGCAGAGTGATTCCTTTTGGGGCTACCTAAAAACAGAGAATAGACAAATATAAGGGAATAAAAAGTGGTTATAGAAGGATTCCCAGCCTGCACACAAGGCATTCCCTTCACTTCTTTGTGGGAAGTGATGCCTTGTTGGGACTACCTAAAAGCAGAGGCCAGACAAGATTAAGAGAATAAAAAGCAGTTGTATTTATTGCAGGGCCTTGAGGTACATTTAGGGCAGACAAAGCCCCCCAGGGGC
>JBBMKD010000085.1:3521521-3546848 GCA_037834095.1 Argya squamiceps | reverse complement strand
GGAAGCAGCAGCTCACACTGTGTGTGGGGTTTGGAGTTCTACACTAAAGAACTGCAGGGTTACAGATAGATGAAAAATATAAAAGCTAAAATTCTAAGGCATCAGTAGGAACTCCAACACACCAAAATTGTGTTTTGACAGGTGCTTAATGACACCAGGATTTCACCAGGCATTTCATTTCCCTTTATCGTGTCCCTCGCAGGTGGCAGAGGGATGTTCACCACGTCCATCAAACACAACTGCACATCATCATCTGCTGTTAAACACGGAGCAAATTCATCAGGAATTACACACCTCCCTTATTTTAGCATCTGGACATGTGACAAATAAAGCTCAGCCTACTAATTCTCTTTTCCTGAGCATTATTTCCATCCAGCTCCTCCTTAGAGTTCAGCACATGCAAGATGACACTGATGCCATTTAAAAATACATGCTTGTGACTTGAATTTAAATATTGTAGCTTTGGTTTTTTGACCTGTTAACACAATAAAGTGTGTTAACATAATAAACAAGAGAAGTCTCATTTTACATGTTTTAGTGTTTGCATTTAGGGCACTGAAGGGACAAGGAACAGAGAACGGCAGACATCAGAATCTCTTCAGAGCAATGGAAATTATGGGTTAAAAAGATATTTTTCTCCTCAAACATTGAAGCACATCCCCCACCTAACTGGACTGAGCACAAACAGGGTTAACAAAGAGCTGAAACACAAAAAAAAAAAAAAAAAAGAGACAATTTAGCAGTGCAACACAGCATTTTTAAAGATGAGACAGCTTTGAACAGAAATGGACCTTGAGAGCCTGAGGTTAAAACCAAATTTGAAGGATCCATGTGGCAAACACCTTTTCAAGGCAGGATGTCAAATTCTCCTTGTGGCATTCTCAGTTAGAGACCAGGACCCCTCCACCTCATCACAGCCTTACCAAGGGCTTTGTTGGTCAGCCCCTGCACAGAGGAAATTGCAGGAGAGCTGCATTACCTAGCCCACCTTTTAGGCTGGGCCTTTCTCTCCCTTCTTTCACTCAGTTCTTAGGTGTGGTTACAGCATCACAGAAAACAGAAAAAAAATAACAAAACTGAGACAGGTGGAAAACACTCAAACCACAATTCCAGCTGCAGTTTTTCCTCAGGTCCTGTGTGGGAACTGACAGTGGTCAGAACATGGATTTTTAGGCTCCAGGCAGTGCCTTGAACCCTGTGGGAAAGCCAAGGACAAAACTCTCCCAGTCTGGCCTGGGAAATCATGAGGAGGAACCCAAAACAATCCCTATAAACAATCCCTGTAGGTATCCTCCTCCTGACCTTGGTGTTTTTCCAACCTGTTTACTGGTAGAGATGTTCACAAAGAGGTGATGCCCTAAAGGACCAACCCTATTCATTGTACCCAAACACTGTATAAAAGAATCTGCCTTTCAATAAACTTTGCTCTAAGCCCTCTGAAGAAACTGGAGTTTTATGTGTCATTACATGAGCAATCCTGAATTGTAATCATGGTCCTGCCCTGGTTTTCAGGCCCTGAACCCACCCACGGCCTTCAGAAAACTGCATTTGCACCAAAACTCTAAAATCTGTGGGGTATCCTCATGCCTGCAGCCAAGTCTCAGTAGCACAAGGCTTGATGCATTAAGAAGCTTCACTAATGGTGTGGAAAAACATTTTAAACTCTGTGTTCAGCTGCTCAGAGCTCTCCCATTTAGCCTCCCAGAAGGCAGATCCTGGTTTAATAACACAGAACAGAATCAGTTCAGATGTGCATCTGGCAGGAGCAGGCAGCTCCAGTCACTCAGGACACATCCAAAGGACACTGGGAGTGTCACTTTGGATCTGTCCCTGCCACATCCATCAGGTCCCACATCATTCCCTGCAGGGAGACACAACCCACTGCCAAGAGGAACACCCAGCCTGCAGCAAAGACACACAAAGTTCCTCTGAAAGTCCCAGGAATTGGGAATTCTGTTGAGCAGGTGTGGAAATTCAGACACAGAGAGGCTGTTTGGTGACACCCATCATCTTCTGAATGCTGGGAGCTGATGGAGAATGAACACCTTCCAGTCCTCCCCACTGGAAACAGAGCACAGGAAGGGCTTCAGACTGAAAGAAGGGAAATTTGGGATAGATATTAGGAAGGAATTCCTCTCTGGGAGGATGGTGAGGAACAGAGTGCCCAGAGAAGCTGTGGCTGCTCCTGGAAGTGTCCAAGGCCAGGCTGGACAGGGCTGGGAGCAGCCTGGGACAGTGGAAGGTGTCCCTGCCCTTGGAACAAGATGATTTTTAAGGTCCTTCCAAACCAACCCATCCTCTGTTTCTATTCTTTGAGTGCAGCCTGCCAGCAGAGTACACAGTGTTCTAGAAAGTTAAATCTGCCTCTTTTACTCCCAAACTTTTCTACTAAAGCTCAGTGCAGGGACACCCTCCCCTGTGCTCAGGGCTGCTCAGGGGTCAGCACTGCTGCAGGGCACCCCCACACTTCACCAGGTGTTTCCATATTAGGAAAAGAGTTGAAGTTTCATCCCTGATCTTTTAAGGAAGAAGAACCAGAAACTTCCATGTTTCACTCACTGTAATTGTCCCAGTGCCAGGACAAAGGCACCTGTTGGATCCTTGAGCTGTTCCTCAAGGAATGTGGCTGTTTTCTGTTGGGCAGTAAGGCAAAAACCCCTCCCTGACCATTAAATACTTAAGAGAGAGCACAGAAATTCTTTTTCAGGCTGTCTTAGCAGGTGTAAGGGACCTCCCTGCACTGTGCACAGCTTTTATTCTTTTGTTCTGCATAGTTTGTTATTTACTCTTTAATTAAACCATTTTGCTTTTTCAAAACACCTCTGATCAAGCCATCTCACTAATTTTTATAAGCCATTTCTGCGAGGCTGCTGGCAGCACTTCAGAGTGTGATGCACCTTCGTGGGGCTAAAAACACTCCGGCCCCATGTAGAAACCCATCACAGCAGCACCACAAGAGCTCTTTGGGCCACAAAATCTCCATCAGGTTGAGAATCCATGTGCTGGACATGACACCAATGGGAAAACATGCACAACAACGTGGGCATTTCATCCAGTGGACAAGTTCAAATGGGATCTCTAATATCTGGCACCAGAGCAATAATTACAGTGCTCATAACGGACTCACCGAACCCGACGGGGCCGGGCCCATAATTGCCCACAAGAGTCTCTGGGGGACAGTTACAAACCCCCATTACAACCATCCCCACACAAGTGAGTGGTGCTGGCAGCAGCACAAATCACCTCCTGCCAGAGCTGTTAGGGGAGCACACATCCTGCTGCTGACAATAAAGGAGTTGCTCGCTGCACTTAGGCTTTTTTTATTATTATTTGTTTCTCCCTAATTACACTAATTTCCAGACAACACTGATGGCAGCCCAGCAGCGTTTGTTCGCTCAGCAAAGCATCTCTTGATGCCAGGTCAGGCTTAAAAATAGACTCCTATGTGTTGTGGAGCTCAGTTTGGAGATGATTTCTTGTCTAGAGTGTGAGTGATTACATGGATGAATTTATCTTACAGCTCTCCAGCTTGCTTTTCCCTTCCCAACCCACTAAAACCTCATCTGTAATCACACAGTAGATTGCAGCAGGCCATTAGTTTGGAAAATAATCTGTTTGTGCTGTCGTGCATCAGGATGTTATAAATGTTATATCCCAACCAAAATTTCTGCTGAACTTCTTCACATCCACCAGCACAGTTTGGGTTCTGGCCCTAATGCTCCTGGAAGGGCAAAACTCAAGTTTTCAGCAAGGTGGATTCTCACAGTCAGAAATAAAATTAAATTAAATATGTTAAAGCCCTTTGGGGAGCTGAGAAGAGGTGAAAGTGCCTACACAGCCACAGCTAAACAGCCTGTGAGGTCACTGTGCTGTGACTTAAATTTAATTAAGAGGTGCTTCCACGGGGACAAAAAGGCTTGTGAGGTAAATGCAGCATTCAAAGGGCAGGGAGCCAGGAGCTGGCAGCAGAGCTGTGTCAGATAAAAGCCTTATCCCAAACTTCAGCTTCTCCTCCTCCAAGCAGCTGTCAAGTGTCTCTTGTACACCCAGCACGGCCAGGAGGGCTCTGAAGGAGTTTACAGCAAACAGGTCGGTGCTGCCAGCCTCACACAGCACAGCAAGCACACAACATGTGCAGCAGCTCTCACAGGGCAATTAAACACCGAGGCCAGGCCTGCAGGAAGGTGTTGAGCATCTTCCAGAGAGCCCCTGCAGCAGGGATGGCTGAGCAGAGCAGAGATTGTGCCTCTCGCTCTCCAGGCCAAGGTTAAAACTCCTCCCTGGAATGAATAGTGCTGTGAAAATTCAACAGCTGCTCAGCCACAGGCAGAATAATCCCAGCCTGATGCTTTTCCTGTGCCCGATTCTGCCACCTCCACCTCTCTGTACTTCCTAAAGGCTGAAAATTCCCAGCCTGTTGCTGTTCCTGTGCATTTTGTGCCACCCTCCACTTCTTGGTGTACTTCCTAAAGGCAAAATTATCCCAGCCTGTTGCTTTTCCTGTGCCTTTTGTGCCACTCTGCACCTTTTTGTGCCTCCTAAAGGATGAAAAATCCCAACCTCTTGCTGTTCCTGTCCCTGATTTCATGCCATCTCCACCTTTTTGTGTTTCCTAAAGGCCAAAAAAATCCCAGCCTGTTGCTGTTCCTGTGCTTTTCATGCCACCCTCCACCTTTTTGTGTGTTTCTTAAAGGCAGAAAAATCCCAGCCTGCTGCTTTTCCTTTTTGTGCTTCCTAAAGACCAAAAAATCCCAGCCTGTTGCTTTTCCTGTGCCTGATTTATGCCACTCTCCACCTTTTTGTGCCTCCTAAAGAACGGAAAATCCCAAGCTCTTGCTGTTCCTGTGCCTGATTCTGCCACTTACACCTTTTCTGTGTGATTCCTAAAGGCCGAAAAATCACAGCCTGTTGCTATTCCTGTCCTGATTCGTGTCACCCTCCATCATTTTGTGCTTCCAAAAGGCTGAAAAATCCCAATCCTGTGCCTGATTCTGCCACCTACACCTTTGCTGTGTGTTTCTTAAAGGCAGAAAAATCCCAGCCTGTTGCTTTTCCTGTGCCTGATTCGTGCCACCCTTCACATTTTTGTGCCTCCTAAAGTATGAAAAATCCCAAGCTCTTGCTGTTCCTGTGCCTGATTCCACCACCCTCCACCTTTCCTATGTTTTTCCTAAAGGCTGAAAAATCCCAGCCTGTTGCTTTTCCTTTTTGTGCTTCCTAAAGGCCAAAAAATCCCACCCAGGTGCTTTTCCTGAGCCTGATTTGTGCCACCCTGTGCCTTTTTTGTGTGTTTCCTAAAGGCCAAAAATTCTCAGCCTGTTGCTGTTCCTGTGCCTGATTTCCTGCCACCCTCCACCTTTTTTGTGTGTTTCCTAAAACAGCTCTGCTGTGACCAAGCATTTCAAAATTAAAACATTACCCATGGATCAGCACCATCTTTATGGGTTGTTGTGAAATTGTCTTTTGCTCAACCATTGTATTCCAATTTCAGAGGGTAATAAAAATAAGGAGGAATCCTAAAAAAACCCACCTGGATAAACATATATGTACTCTGGGCTCCAGTAATACATCCAGCAGAACACCCTGGTATTAGATTTTAAAATCTAACTGAGTTTAGGACTAAATTCAGTTTGAGGCTTTGCCATTGATGCTGTCAGAGCCTGCCAGCCCTCCCTCACTTCTGCCCCAGTGTCAGGACATGTACAGGAGATTATACAGATAATTTACACCAAAATCAGGGCAGCACTTGCTTCATAAAAACCTCAGCAAGCTCTGGAGAGCAAAGCCTGTTTTTATCTGGGCAAACAGCACTTGCAGCAGCACAAACATCTTCTCAGGTAGTCCCTAATCTGACAGGGGATTACAGGAGCTGCTGCTTTGCTTTGCTTTGTTTTTTGCCTCTCTCCAGTTCTTACCTCTGAGTTACTCCACAGAATGCACAGCAGTTCATAAATGATTGATGGCCACGCTCAGCTCTGCAGAGCAAAACACCAAACTGAATTATGCTGCTGGTTTTTAAAAGAGCAAAGAAAACTCCTACAAATACCCTGATCCCTCTGAATCATTTTCATCTCAGAAATTTTATTCTCAGCAGCCTGGAAAAGCTCAGATGTTGATGAAAGGCAGGGATTTTTAAATACCTACACATCTCTAACTGGCTCTGTGCTGCAGGATTTCCCCTGAGTTGTGTCTTGAGATGAAAGTTCTTGTTCATAAGGAACACGTAACCAAACAGCCTCTGTGTTAACAAGTCCTAGGGATGAGGAGCAGCAGGGAACACACAGAAATAGAAATTAAATCAGAAGTATAAGTTGAACAGCACCATGAACATGCACCATAATGTGCACCCAGCCTGGGATTCACACACCTGGAAGGGTCAGGGAAGGGGTGGGAGAAAAGGGCAGCTCCTGTCAGTGCTGCCACAGTCAGGAAGGAATTTTATTCCAGCTTTTTTCAAGTTAAAAAAACCCAAAAAAACAAAAAAAAAAACCCAAAAAACCAAAAAACCCCCAAACAACAACAACAAACAAATAAACAAAAAACCCCAAAAAAACAAAACAAAAAACCCCACCACCCTCTGCAGCAGGGGTGAAAACATAAGTGGTACCAAAGCCTGTGCTACTAGGTGGAAAGAACATTTTTTTCTAAAAAAATGAACATTTTTTATTAAAAAAAGAACATTTTTAATATAAAAAGGAACATTTTTTATATAAAAAAGAGGTTGGGCTCTGCTTCCACAGAAACAAAAAAACCCTTAACAAAAGGAAGCTGAGCTGGCAGTTTTAAGTCAAGACAAAGATGACTAAAACTAGGCTGGAATTCCACCACTGGAGTTGTGCACTGATGGAATGAAATAATCAGCCAGGAATTCATCCACCAGCAGTTCAGGTGCTGGGTTTCAAAGGGAAAGAAGAGAATTTTTGTGGGTAAAGGAAAGGTTCCAGACAGAAAAGGGTAAAAAGGAGACTCCAGGGAAGATTTGCTGACAGAACAACATCCAGAGTTATGGGATTGGAGAGATACTGTAGGAAAAGGGTAAAAAGCTGGTCTGTCATTTCTTCCTAGTGCAGCTAACAAGCAATTTGTGAGTTCCCATATGAAGCTATTTCAAAAATGAGAAGTTTCTTTAACACAACCATCAATTCTAAAGGTGAAAACCAAACCTGTAATAACAAGGGATTTGTCCCATGAGAATCAGTGAAGAAAACACATAAACAATCCCAGAATAGGTAGATTTAATAGACAAGTAAAATACCTTTTACTAACCAATAAAGTAATTAACAAGAAAACTACTGACCAATTAAATTTACTCACAAGGTTTGTAAAAACTGTATAAAAGACAGCATGGGGCTGAAATAAAGAGAGACTTCTAAATACTTTTACTGTGTCACTCTGTGTACAACAAGACACAACCCTGGTGATGAGGAAGGAGGGCAAAGAGGGATCTCCATCTGCTCCAGAGGATTTTAAGGCAGAGGAGGCACACACAGAGGTAGAATGACACTGTTTTACACCACAATGACACAGACTCTGAGATTCAGAAGGCTGAAAATGACTCCTTTATTTTTTGGATGTGTCTCCCTTTTATACTATTTTACACAGACCAATTGGATTGGTGACACAAAGACAAACCTCTTCACTCACATTGGTCAGAGCAGAGGGACATCAAGAAAAAATCCCTTCTTAGGAAAAGGAATGAATAACAAAGTTACAGTTTACAAAAACATTTCTCCCGTTTACAGAAAATTTCCTGGGAAAAGAATTTCAGAAAACCAAAACATCTCAGGCACAGAACCAGGGCTGCAGTAGAACACAGTGAGCAGACATAAAAAAGTCATTCCTGCTCCTGAGGGCAGCACAGCTCTCCTGTGCTCCCTCTTGTCACATCTCACCTTTTCCTGAGGCTTCACCTCATCTGGAGCTGCTCCCATTATTGAAATTGAGTCAGAAGATAAAGAAATGAAAGCTCTGATGGGGAATGGATGGGTGACATTTCCTGGGGCTGCCAGGGATGCTGTACAGAAAGCATCACAAGAGGAGCCTGGGCACACAAAACCTCCCAATTAACGGAGCACAAGAGTAATTGAAAGAACAAAGCCATGCAGGAGTCTGGGCCATGACTTTCCCCTTTCATTAGCAAGCCAAATGAAAGCTGCCTCAGAAGAAACAGGGACATAACTGTCAAGCAATTTTGAAAAGAAGAGTTGGTGGAAATGAATAGAACTTCAAAAGATAAAATAAAATTTTTTTTAAAGGCCCTCATTATTGTAGCAGAGAGAAGAAAGTGCTGGGTCAGTGGGAGTGCCCAGGATTGTGTGGAAGCAAAGGGAAAATAAAGGCACAGAGCTAATAAAGACAACTGATCAAAAATTGTAACTGCCCTTGTTGGGGACAAAGCTTTTCCCCACTCAGCTGCACCCACAGCAGCATCAATCACATCCATGAAACCACCACAAACTCCAGGCTTGGCCCCTCAAAGGCTCCAGGAGGAGCCCAGTTCAGCCCCCACAGTGCTGACAATTATCCCCACAGAGCCCTGCCCCAGCCCTGCAGTGACACCTCCCAGTCAGGGATTTCATCTCCTGCCCATGGGCAGCACCACTGGGGACACAACTGCAGCCCTGGTTTGTGCCTGAGGTGTTTTGGTTTTCTGAAATTCTTTTTCCAGGGAATTTTCTGTAAACGGGAGAAATGTTTTTGTAACTGTACCTTTGTTATTCATTCCTTTTCCTAGGAGGGACTTCTTGATGTCCCTCTGCTCTGACCAATGTGAGTGAAGAGATTTGTCTTTGTGTCACCCAATCCAATTGGTCTGTGTGAAGTAGTATAAAAGGGAGACACATCCCAAAAATAAAGGAGTCATTTTCAGCCTTCTGAAGGTCAGAATATTTGTGTCATTGTGGTGTAAAACAGTGTCACACAGCCAGACACATCTTTGAAATTATTGAAGAAATTCCTCTTCTCTTTACTTTTTTTTTGGCCAAATTCAAGTGAAAGCATCCCAGACTTTCCAATTCAAGACAGCAGAAATAGCTGTGGTTTTTAATCCCTTCATTCCTCCCCCCTAACTGTCCTTTAAAACTCCAAATAACACCTGGCTATTCTTTATAGCCAGAATAAAATCTATATGTTCAATTCAAATGTTGATTTTCTCTTTTTGAATCATTTTTGTTAGTGTGTGTTTTTGTCCTAAGGTTTATTTTTTATGTTAAAGGTTTCTGGTTTTTGTTTGAGGGGCTTTGGGTAGGATGGTCAAATGTTCATTTTCTGTTTTGAATTCAAATGTTAATTTTCTGGTCTGAACCCTTTTTGTTAGTGTATATTTTTGCCTTAAGGGGTGGGTTTTTTTTTTTATGTTAAAGGTTTCTGGGTTTTTTTTGAGGGGCTTTGGGTAGACTGTTCCAATTTTCAAATGTAGAATGTTCAGATTTTCTGTTTTGAATTCAAATGTTAGTTTTCTGGTCTGAACCCTTTTTGTTAGAGTACGTTTTTGTGTTAAGGGTTTGGTTTATTTTAATGTTAAAGGATTCTGGTTTTTGAGGGGCTTTGGGTGGTGCAAATGTGGGATAAAATTTTGTGGTTAAAACCACCTGGGTTTGTGGTGTGAGCTCCTATTGTCCAGGCAAAAAATAAAATAGGTGCTCTAATGCACTTTTAGTTGTATCAGATAAAATTCAGGATGTGTTTCTTGTTGGTGATTTTTATCCATTTCAGTGCAGCTGAGGAAAAAAACAAATTCTTTACTCGACATAAATAAAGAAAGAGCATAACCACCAAGGAGAAAAGAATAAATAATTCTCCTATTCCCTCACTTGTAGAGCTGCTGGAGGTAAAATTTAATATAGGAAACCAGAAAGGGGAAAGTGAAAGTTCAGCAAGATGAAATTCCATCAGGCTGAGGTGAGTTAGTCTCTTGTCTGGGAGATAATCAGTTTGGGGGCAGGCTGGGCACTGAAATGTGCCTGGGTCTGTCTGGGGCGTGGGGCAGGTGCTGAAATGGGCAAATCCCAGGATATGAGGGATGGAAAAACGTGTTTTAGAGACAGCAGCTGTTCAAAACTTGATTCAAAACTTGATTCAAAACTTGATTCTTGCCATTCTGTGACCTTACCCCGCCTGGTGAAGCCTGGCTTTAGCTCTCACTGGTGTTTAGGAGGAACATTTGTAAGATAACTTGGCTTATTTTGGCTCTTCAAGTCACAGGGTCAAAGAGTTTCTTCATGAAGGAGCTTCTGAAGTGTTTTTTCTGAGACATAAAATCAGACAGATAGTCCTGAAACTGAGATCAAAGGTTTTGCCCTGACAGAAACTCTCCCTGTTCTCTATCTAGGCCATAACTGAGACTTATTTAGTCCAAGCTGAAAGCCCTTTTCTGCTCTGATTTTAAAACATGAATTAAAATAACCTGTGGCTGTCAGAAACTTGATAATTCCATAAGCCCCAGATATTTGTGCTAATCAAGGGCAGACTAACAAGAGTTCTGTGAGCAATTTCTCCACAGGGAAAGAGGCACCCAAAAAATGGATTTTGCACTGAATTAACATGTGCTGCTGAGGCCACACATCAAGCTGCAAAATCAATCCAGGTCATAAAACAAAACAAAAAAAACCCCGGACAATGATGAAGTTTTAGCCACCAAGGAAAAGAAATGTTCATCTTTAGAGTGCTCATAAGTTGGCAAATATGGATAAACCTGCAGAATGCTGCTGGTATTTATTGGGCAGGAGCTGCTGTGAGTGGAAGGTGCATTTTCAGCTGTGCAGAATTGAAAGGCTCATTAAAAATAAGAGGTTTGAAGAGACAAAGCTTTTGTGTAGCTGAGAGGTGGCTTTTCACCAATAAATGAGTTCTCTGCTGGTTTTTCCCCCTTGTCTGGGAGCTGTCACTGCAGCCTGGGAGGTTTCTTTGGGAAAATAACACCCTGCAGCTCCTGCAGGAGATCCTGTGAGAGGAGTGAGGGTCAGAGGGGTGGGTTTGGTCTCCAGAGCCCTCCCTTGTGGGAAATGGATTTGTAGAGAATTCTCCAAGCCTGACAGAAGGCTCACATAGTTTTGTGCATGTGTGTGCAAACTCTGAGATAAAAAATGCTTAGAAAGGCCATGGGATAGGACAGACATTGCTAGAGAGAAATGGAACTGGAAACAAGTTTCAAATTATGACCTTGCAAACAGACCAGATATTTTGGAGAAGTAGAACTATGAAAGATGTGTTGTAGCAAGACCCACATGGGGTATTCTATTGGATGATTGGCGTAGAAACATTAACAGCATTGTGTGGCAAAAGCTGATAGGCCAAAAAGCACTTCTAATGGATTGTAATTAAGAAATAGTTTGGCTTCTGATTATGAATTGTAACGTCTGCACCATCTCACCCTTCTCATGAGACTGAAAATGGAATAAATGTCTTTTAAAATGCCTATCAGGAGCCCAGTCTGTGGGTCAGAAAAAAGGTTTTGCCAACACTCCCAATGGAGTGGGGTGAGAGAAACCCTGAGGAAGAGCAGGGATTTGTGTCTGCCCAGGTGAGAAAAGATGCAGGAGGTGCTTTATTGCAGCTCCTTCTGCCTCCTCCCACCTGCAGTGGGTTCCTGTGAACCTGCAGAATGCACAGGGTGTGCTGAAATCTATCCCAATAAATCCAGGAACCCTTCCAGTCCCCTCAGAGCTTTATCCTGTGGCTCACATGGAGGTGAAGGAAGCACAAGGGGAAGTCGTGCTGCTGATGGAGCACATCCCCCTCCAAGGATTTCTCTCCTGGTGGCCAGCTCCTTGAGAAGGGTTTTTATTAAGTAGTTAATTAGTCCTTGCTCAGAGAAAGCAGGCTCTTCAGAAAGGTGGTGGCTGAGGAGCTCAGGTAATAAAATAACTGTATTTTCCACCAAGAAACACTGATTAAATTGCACTGAGGGTCACAGTCACGTAAGTGCTGTGCTATTGATAGAAAAATTAAACCAGATGTAAACTGACTGTTCTGACCCCCAGAAATAAGCTGAATTACCTGGGTTTCTGTCTGAAATGGATTAATTTGGAGTGGTATTAGAATGTAGCAGGACTTGTGGCAATTCAGAGCTGAAAGGGTTTGCATTTGGCTTATTCCCTGTTGAAATTTGGCCTTTTGTGGTGACTTAAAAATGTCGTGCCAGTTGCTGTGGCCTTGGGCTGCTCCAGAGCAACGAGACTGAGAGAGTGAGGCTGTTTTATACCACAACAACACAGACTCTGAGCTTCAGAAGGCTGAAAATGACTCCTTTATTTTTGGGACGTGTCTCCCTTTTATACTATTTTACACAGACCAATTAGATTGGTGACACAAAGGCAAAACCTCTTCATTCACATTGGTCAGAGCAGAGGGACATCAAGAAGAAGTCCCTCCTAGGAAAAGGAATGAATAACAAAGGTACAGTTACAAAAACATTTCTCCTGTTTACAGAAAATTCCCTGGGAGAAGAATTTCAGAAAATCAAAACACCTCAGGCACGGAACCAGGGCTACGAGAGAGCTCCTTCTCTCAAAAATCAGGAATCTGTGGTTGGGCTGCTCTTCCCTCTCCATCCATCCTCCCCCGTAAATCCTGAGCTGGGTGTTCTGTGTAAATCCAGTCAGGAATCCCGAGCTGTTCCCTCAGACTCCCCGGGCTCTCTGCATTGTTTTTACAAGTTATAAATTGGGAAAGTTCCAAAGGCTCAGCATAACAATGCATTCCTGGGTGTGAGATAAGCTCGAGCTTTTCAGTTTAGAGCTGGAATACAGATCAGCCAGAGCTTTTAATCGAGTTTTAATGAAGTCCTGAGCCTTTGGAGAACTTGAGAGACAGGCTGAATGCAATTTTTGGCTCCCTTTGTGGCTGGAAATATAACAAATATCTAAAGGTCTTTACAGACTGGGATTAAGGTTTAAGAGGGAAGGATGCAGATGTTGGATCACAGGCAAACACCTGGCACCCCAGAATCAGCTGTCACACGGGAATATTCAATATTTGGGACTCACACAGATGTGAAACTCCTTCTGGGAAGGGAAATACACAGAGGACACTTTGAGAAGGCTCAGAACAAGATTTCATAGGAACTTTTTTTTTTCTTGACCTTTCAAATGCCCCTTAAGGCTCACAACTCAGGCACTTGATTTCAGAAACCAGATTTTAACTGGAGCCCTCAAAGCAACAGTAAAGAATAATCTGTTTATTATTTAATAAACAATAAATATTAATTTAATAAGTATTATTATTAATAAAATATTAATATTTCAGGGCAGCAGCTGTGACTGGAACTGCCTGGCAGAGATGGATGCTGCCCACGAGTCTGGCATTTATTGACACCTTTTAATTGGCTTGTGAAGGGCGGGATTAGAGGTGCAGGCCAACTTTTTCTCCTTCAGGGGCAGCTGATAAATAAATGCACAGGATTGTGGAGGTTCCTTATCTAAAGCAGCCATGGTTTGAGTAAATGCAGAGTGTCCTAAATGCATATTATAAAGTTGGCTTTTAGCAAATATTAAAATGAATACTATATGTATAATGTAGAAAGTTTTACTGCATATTTTCTTTTTGAGTTGTAAAACGTTTTTGTAACATTTAAAACCAGTCAAACCAGTTGAACAAAACTGAATCAAACCCTCACCAGAAGATAGAGAGAGAGAGAATCCTCCTACATTCTTGAATTGATTAGATCAAGATAGTGGTGGAACAGAAAAGCTACAAGAAGGAATTTATTGATCTCCTGGTATCAGAAAGACTACCAGGTGCCAATAAGGACTTTATCTACTAAAATGTTAATTTGGTACAATGGGGCAAGTTTCGAAGGAAGAGGGCCAGAAAAAAACCCAAGGGATCATCTGGACTCAAAGGAGTGTTTGAAAAGTGCATATGTAAAAGGTTAATCCTTAAAAACAAGGATCTTGAAGGAGTGAGTGTGCTGCTGGCTAGGCTTTATGCCAGGCCCCCTCGACCAAGAACCTTTTGCTTTTCTGTCTCCTAATTGTCTATTTTTATTTTTTTTTTTTTAATTGAACTTACAAATTTTTCTAAGAAAGTGAACGTCGTTTTTCCACACAGAGTAAATTTTGTTCATCTGTGGATAGAAATCGAGTGCCGGGCTGCATTTATGGTGCTGGGAGTAACACAACCCCCGTGATGGATAATCAGGGCGCTGGAGAGCTCCGGGGAGGCTCATTTACATCAGAGCGAGGGGGAACGGCCTCGCCAGGAATGAGAATGAAGAGGCCGGTATTGTGTGAGTTACAAAGTGCTTTTCAGGTGGGAAAATCCCAGCCAGATGAAGTTATGGGAAAAGGGGTGTAAAAAAAGGCGTTTAAAGTGATTGTCGGCTTTTATTTCTCCTCTGACTCCGAATGAGGGGAAGCCTCTTTGTTTGTAGATACTTGGAAGAGGCTTTACATATCCTTTAGGGAGCTGGGGGTTTGTTCTGCCTGTAAAGATCCGGCCCACAGCCAGTTCTCCTGAAGAGAACCCAGGTATTTACCTCCAGAGGGAAATCCAGGCTGCTCTCAAGACTTCTGAATTCTGTAGCCAGCTGGGAGGGAGGGATTTTGCCTGATAAATTCATATTGTACATGCACAATTTGGATTCCTACACGTTCATCAGTTGAGTGTCTGATTTCTTTTGCATTGCTTTGATAATATTGAAGAGTTTGATCCTTCTTTAGTTTGGTGATGCAGAATTTGGTGTCCCCACGGGCTCTGATAATCTGCAGGGCTTTTGATGGAGGTGCCTTGACTGTGTCAGATGGGTTATGGCAGATGGGAGGAATATAATTCACAGGAATTCAGTGTTTGACATGAAATACAGGAGGAAATGCACTGAGTGTCCTCTTGCTGCAGGAGGAAATCACAGCCTGAATAAACTCATCTGTTTTCATCCCTGAGAAAAAGGAGGAACTTGGAGAGTTGGGCTGGCAGTGAAAGCACCTCAAAGGAGAAATGATCCCTTGTAGAATAAGAGGCAGAGAGTGAAGATGGATCCATCAGCTTCTCTTGAAATGGAGGAGTTTGCTGCTTGTTATTTGATGGGGACATAAAAAAATGAACCAGACCAATATTCCCCACGCTGCCATTGAGACCCTGTGAATTTATCACCACTTGTCACCTAAAATGGAGAATTAAGTGCAGAGGTGAGAGGTGTTTTTTTTTCCCTGAGTGCTCCCAAGCTTCATTTAAATGGGGAATCTAAGGGTGGCTATTTACAAATGCCAATTTTCCCTGCCTGGTGAGAGAAACAAATTCCTTTAGGAACTGATTTGCATCAGCCCTGACTTAGCTCCAGCCTCTGCTGCACTTTGCAGCAATTGGCTTCCTCAGCTGAAATTAGCCCTGAGTGCTCCCAGAGGGGCCAGGTCCATCTCATTCCTGAGGAACACAGAGATCCTGGGCAGGATCCTGCTGGAAAATGAGAATTCCTCTGTCCTGAAGCTGCTGGTGCAGTTGTGTCTGAGGGGAGAGCACTGTGGGGGGGATAAAGTGGGTTTTCCATGCTGGAAAAAAAAAAAAAGAAATTGCAGCTCTCCCTGTTTATAAAATATATTGATCCTGTTTATAAAATTAATTGATCCGTTTATAAACTATATCAGTTGTTCACAATCCTCAGCTGTGCCTTGTCTCAACTGGAAGCCGCTGGAGCAATCCAGGGAATTAGTGGGAGCTCAGGCAGAGGCAGGAGTTGCCCCCTGGCCTGGCAAGGGAATGATCCAAAGCTTTATGTGGATGTGTGGGGATGACTGAACACCACGGGCTTCAATCAGGGCAGCCTGCATTTGGACCTTTGTGTGTATTTCTCCTGGATCACCCAAATTTTTCATTATCAGTGTGGATTTGCCACTGAGAAAAAGCAAGTTTTTATCCCTGGGAGCTGAATGCTGATGGGGCTGGAAGAAGAAAGAGTGATCCTGCCAAATTCAGTACCCCTGTCATCCAGCTGTGAGGTGGCCTTAGTGAAAATCACTTTTTTTCCTGTATATGACATTGTTCAAATGTTGCAGCTGATCGGCCTTGCTGCAACTCTTGAGGGTGTTTTTTGGGGAGGGATTTGTATTTTCATGTGCCTTAAAATTGCCAAAACACTCGTGGATCTCAGGCTCATCATCTTGATGATGAGCCTTGCCCAAATGAGTCCAATTCAATCAGGGAAGAAGTGTAAATAAAAGACAGGAGAGGGATGTGAAGGAATGAAATTAAAAAAAAAAAAAAGAAAAATTTTGAAATCCATTGAAAACCGTTAAAGTGACTGGGATGACAAGAAGTGAAGGGAAATGCACCAAAGCTTGCCCAAAGAATCCTCATTGAAATCGCAGGATTTCATTTCCTTTCCTGAAAGGAAAGTTTGTTATCTAGGAGAGACGTTTAAAGCAGGAAGGTTTCTGGGCAGAATTATCTACTTTTGGCCCTTAAAAAAACCCAAAAAACCAAACAAAAACCCAACTGGACATGGGGTTTTGTAGCATGAGCTGTCCGCGGTGCTGAAATCAGAGTTCGGGAGCCGAGGGGATTGCGGAGCGTGTTCCTGCAGATTTTATCCGGGGAATAGCACCGGTGGCCGCAGGAATTCCTGCCCTGGAACATCAGGGCCATGTGATGCCTTGGAGTGACCACCTGGAACAGAGGCTAGACAAGATTGAGAGAATAAAAATGGTTATTTATTAATGGATATTTATTCAAACAGCTCCACCTTGAGCAGTCAGAGCCTCCCAGAGGCTGCACCCAGCCTGGACGATGACCATGAGTTTTTCACACAATTATAAGTTTGGTCTATTTGCATATCAGGAGTTAATGCTCCTATTACAGCTTCAGGTAATGAAGTCATTCACCCCCAGTTTGCTCCTCCCCAATTCACTTTTGTTTATACTTTTTGGGGCCTGAGGCTGTGGGATGTCCTTGGACCACAGGCCCAGAGGGATTGTTTTGTCTGACCAAAGTGTGAAGAGTTAACTGCACTTTATATGGAGTTTATTTAGAGTTATGCACTAATGCAGTGCAGGATTTGAAAAATACACCTCTACACAGCACAGAAACACAGTTTTATTACTGCACGTCCTTGTGTGGACTTGATATTTTCTGAGCTTGAGAAGAGCTGGCTCTTCTCAATGGAAACTTTTCAACAGTTTTTCTTTTTCCCAAAACAACCGTGTGTAAACAATATTCCTTTCCCACAACAACAGGGGTTTTTTGCTATTTCTGTTACTGAGCCAATGGGAGAGGTGTCAGCCCTATGGACCAATAATGTGACTTTTAGCACAAAATGTTATAAAAGGGCTGAATGAATTGTAAATAAACCTTCTGATTTCTACTGCCTCCTGACTGGAGTCAAACATCTTTATTTTGTGTCCTATTGCTACATCCTTTTTCCTTTATCTTTCTATCTCTAGTCCCGCATTTACACAGCTCTCAGAATTTTCTTCTTTTTCTATTTCCCACAGTCCTGAACAGGCTCTGCTGTCAGGCTGGCACAGCCCCTCTGGTGGGTGGAGAGGCTAAAGTGAAATATCTCCTCTAGCTGGAATAAAACAATCACTTTAAAAGTGAACAGGAGTCATCAGCACTCCCTTCCTGCTGCACTTTAATTGGATTGTACAAACAGCCCATAATTTGCAATGTCTGTTTTTCTACTTGGCTTCTTTGTCTTTCATCTCTTTTTTTTGTCTGGTTTTATGGAGCTGTAATGTGCTGTGATAGTTCACATCCCTTCTCCTGACCTCAGCTCATGATAGATAAATTCTTACAAGGATTTGCACGAGATGAAACCAGACAGAAATTACATTCCTCTGTGTTAACATGGCCCTTCCATAATTGAAATTAATTTGTGGTTAAGGCTACAAGAGAATTAAAATTTTCTGGAAGTAACATGAAGGGATAGACAGCTTTGTATGAACAGAGCCTGCAATAATTATGTGTGAATGTCACAGGAGGGTTGGAGAACTTTTGTCTGTGTGGCTTCAGATTTGCACAGTGATTTTCACATGGCCTCTGCTGCAGGATCTCAACATCAAAAGAGAAGAAGAAAAAAAGTGAAGAGTTCACTGCTTTTGAGGGAATGTCCATTTTTCTGCTTTGCTGGAGCACTTAAAATTCCTATTTGGGGCCTTGAATATATTACTTTTAGAACTGAAAGGATTAATTGCTGGATAATTACTGGGTTAAGCAATGAAACACCTGAACACACTGAAGCACCTTCTCCCAAGAACAAACACTGGCAGTCACTCTCCTCTCCTTGTTAGCTCGGTCAAGTGGCCACGAGGAGTTTCCAGACACGAACAAAAACCCTGCAGATGCTCCACCTTCATTATTATTCACACAAACCTGCCTTTCCTTCTGCTCAGCATTTCATGGTCCAATAAGCAGGACAGCACATCCTGGAAGGGAGCAGAGCCAGCCCAGCCCTCCATCCTTTCCACTCGGCTGGAATTCCTATAAATAGGCAGAGCAAGGGCTCTGGCTGCCTCGTTAGCATTTGGGTTTTTTCACCAGGGCTGCCTGATGTGCTCCTTGGACCTTGAAGGGTTTTCTCTCACGCTGGCTGCAGGGTGTGGGTGTAAGCACAGGATGTGCCTGAAACTCATAGAATTATCCCAGGGAAAAATCAGCCAGAGGTTTGTGGGTGTTCCTGCCCTGCACAGCAGGGCAATTCAGAGTGAGAAAGAAAGTGCCCTAAATTAAAAAAAACCCAAAAACCCAAACCAAAACCAAAACCAAACCAAACCAAAAACAAACAAACAAAAATGACAAACAAAAACAACAAACAAACCAAACCAAAACAAAAAACAACCAAAGAACCCAAACCAAACCAACCAACCAACCAACCAACCAAACAAAAAAACGAAGAAAAAGCATAAAGTTAAATCAGATATCGTGTTCATATCTTATTTTGTTTGCCTTCAACAATGCAACCTTACCTGCCAATCAACCAAAGACCAATGTTGGGATCCTGGTCCAAAGACCTGTTGGGATCAGAAGTGTTGAAAAATTTGCTAGGTGATAGTTTAAGGGAAATATGGAGCTCAGCTGAGGGCCTGGTGAAAAGCAAATCCCTTCTTTTCCCTTCTCAAAGGATGCACAAACTCCCACAGTGATCTCTGTGCCAATCCATTCCATAAATCACTGTGTTCTAAAGCCATTTACAGGAGGTGACGGGTGACCTGTGTGCTCCAAACTTCCTCCTTGGATTGGGAAACACTCAAACCTCCCAGCTTTTAGCCAGGAAAGGATTCATTCACTTTCAAGTGCCTCTGACAGGCTGACAAGTGCTCAGTGCTTTTATATCAGCTTATGGACAAACATTCTGTGCAATTCAGCTGCTGGAAGGACTCACAGCTCTCTAGAATTGCATTTTTCTCAAGCTGATAAAGCAATAACATCTTTAAGTGGAATAGCTGCCCACAAACAAGCAGAGAGCAGCAAACCAGGTTGTTGCAGGAGCAGGACTCTGCTGCCTTCCCCCAGGATGAACCCTTGGCAGTGTGAAAATGCTTTCCCACCCCTGTGGCCTCACTATCCAGATGCTGCACTTGGGAAAAAGAGGCAAAATGCAGCTGGTTTTCTCACCTGACCTTTTTCTACTCCTGTGAGCCTGATATTTCTCGGTCTGAGAGATTTTAGCCTGCCAGCAGCTGCTAAAATTTTCCCAAGGAAAAAATACTCAAGAAAGTTTCTCCTCAAATCAATCTTGGCAAACAACTCTCCTTTCTCCAAACAATCTTTCTCCAGGTGGTGTTTTGCTGTTTCTCTGGTTTAACAAATGGCATTAGAGAGGTGTTGTTCCTATTCTCCAACCATGTTAAATCTGTATGGGAACACCTGATAAAAGGTAGTAAGAATTAGACAATAAAAGTCTTTTTTCTATGCTCTTTGCCTTCTGAAATATTTGGTCTTTCTTTCATGTCCTACAGTGACAGCCTTCCCCCAGGATGAAACCCTGGCATTGTGATGATGCTGTTTTACACCACAATGACACAGACTCTGAGCTTCAGAAGGCTGAAAATGACTCCTTTATTTTTGGGATGTGTCTCCCTTTTATACTGTTTGACACAGACCAATTTGATTGGTGACACAAAGACAAACCTCTTCACTCACATTGGTCAGACCAGAGGGACATCAAGAAGAAGTCCTTGCTAGGAAAAGGAATGAATAACAAAGCTACAGTTCCAAAAACATTTCTCTTGTTTACAGAAAATTCCCTGGGAAAGGAATTTTAGAAAACCAAAACACCTCAGGCATGGAACCAGGACTACAGTGTGAAAATCTTTTCCCACCCCTCTGCCCTTGCTCTCCAGCTGCTGCACTTGGGAAAAGAGGAGAAGATACAGCTGGATTTGTCACTGGGCCTTTTTGTCCTCCCTCAGAAGTGACACAGCCGGGAGGAAACTCCCTGGGAGCTGTTCCACAGCGTTCCCATGGAAACCCCCAGCTCTCCAAAGGGCACAAGCTGTGGGTGCCTGGGAGGAATTGTGTTCACACGTTCCTGAGCATCATCATCCCTGGGCACCAGTTGATATCACTGGCACTAGTTGCCTTGGCAATGACATTTTCCTCCTCGTGGGCAGCCATGGGGAGGTTTGCAGACCAAGCAGAGATTTCTGCACCCCTCAGAGCATCTGCTGAAATCTTGGGGCCATGGGCTCCCCTCAGAGCTGTTCCCTGCCTAATGGAAGTGCTCAGTGCCTGCAGAAGTCTGGATTGAAATTGAAATTGAAAAATTCTGTGTTTGAAATTGAATCTGAAAAATTCTCTCTCTGAAGGATGACTCCATTTAAGGTGTTACACTATGTCCTGAAAAATGAGACACTTGATGGGAAATTTGGTGTGGGTTGATTTAATAGTTTCTCTGCTGTCTTAAAAGGGTTAAACCCTTGTTTGAGTACCTGAAACCTTATTTTGTCATTACACATCAAAAGTATTGACAGATACCCAACTTCCCTTGATATGCAACAAATCTCTTCCCTTTTGATTCAATAAATTGCTCTTAGTTTGTTGGTTTTCCTCTGCTGGACTTGTGGCTTTATGGGGCACCATAACAAGAAAAAAGCACCAGCACAGACTTTTGCAGCTCTCAGGGAGTCTGATATAACCTCTGCTGTATTTGTAGGCTTTCTATATAAAGTGCAACATCCAGTAAAATAAAAATAAATGGATGCTTGCTCTGAGTACACTGGAGTGGAGGGGGAGAAGGGAAAAGGACATTTCTTTCCACTGAAACTGCAGCAATAATTTAGGGAGGCAGAGAGCATTGCTCAAGGCTTTCTGAGCTTCATTTTAATGGCTAAGGGCAGTCTGGTGTTTCTTATTCCATTTTTTTTCAGCGTGTTTGAGGGTGATGCCACTTCCTCACTAGAACATCCTCTCGTTTCATGCTGAGTTCTCAGGGGAAGGAGAAGTGGGAGAGAGGGAGGGCACAAAATCCTAAACCTCAGGTGGTCTTCAGAGCTTTTTTGGCTGTTTTGTTTGCAGTCAGCTCCAGGTGACAGAGCTCCTGTGGCTGCTCTAAGACAGCACTGAGCATTTTGAGGCAGGAGTGAAAGTTTCTCTTTCCAAACAAACTGTGGGTCTGCTGGGAGGTAAAACCAGCACTGAGAGAGAAAGGAAACAATGGGAAGGATCCCACTGAGTGATGAAAGGAATGAGAGAGATTTGCCTTCACAAACTGTGGGTCTGTTGATAAATAAAGCTGGATACTGAGTGATGAAAGGAACAATGGGAAGAACCATAAATTCCACAGGAATTCCACTGAGTGACACAAGGAGAAGAAAAAGGGGGGGTACACATTAGAAGTGGTCTGTATTCGTTGATTTGGGAAGTCTGGACCTCCCAAGTACCTCAGCCAGTGGGGAAAGAGAGAGGGAAATGTGGCTGGGAAACTGAGATAAATAGGAGTTTACATCCTCTAAAAATGTGAGAGACCCCAGGGGAAATGCCCCATAGCCTCTCCCTTTATTGGAATAAAGTTCCAGGACTTCTCTGTCTCCTGTTTGGACATAAACCTCTGGTGTCTGTGGGTTAATTTTCCTGACACCTGGCACTCTGTGAAGAGCTGAAATAGTTTTGTGGGTTGGACTGGAGGTGGGGTTCAATTTCTGTAAATTAGAAGTTCCCTCAGTGTCCAATAACTTTTTTTTTCTTCCTTACATGAAGAAAGAATCTGTTATCAGTGGGAGCTGAGAGGCAGCTTCTGTATCTTATGCACAGACTGGGAATTGCTTCATCAAACTCCTCTGTGCTGAAACCTCCCTCCTGTTCTCCCCTGCTTAGGGCCAGGAGGAGGGATGTGTTTGGGTCCCGGCTGGGAATATCCTGTTCCCAAATCTCAGTGGAGCCTCTTGGTCGAGTTCCCCTTCTGCAGGAGAAGAAACCAAACTCTTACAGGAGTACTCATATCTCTAAATTCAAAGATTATTTTTGAATGCTCTTCCATCCTGAACCAATAATCCCTAAAACAACACAGTCTGAGGAGAATGTTTGTGTTCAATGTGAGTCTTTTCACAAAACCTCGTTGCAGCCACTTCTGAAAAATGGGATTTAAGTTGTCTGGCTTTCCTGATGCTCATGAGGAGCGTGAGGAAGTTTTGAGGGGCTCCCATTCCTCATTAATAGGTTACACAACATGTCATCTCTCACCTCAAAGCTCCCCAAGAGCTTCTGTGAAACAATTCTGTACCAGACACTTCTCACTAAATGCAGCTGTTAATGATGACCTTTGCTGACAGATGTGGATAATCAGACCCTGACTCTGGGTTTGCTCCTGCAGAGCCTGATGCCTTCAGTTTTAATTTTCATATTTTTCAGATTTTGCACTGCACTGGTACATAACTGAACTTCTTATATAGGGTTAGCAAGTTCTCCTCACAGCTCAGTCAGACAGAACAATCCTTTTGCAGCCCCAGAACCAAGGGCACCGCTGCAGCTTCAGGCCCAAAAAGTGCAAACAACAGGGAACTGAGGGGAGCAAACTGGGAGGATGGGACTGCATAACCCGGAGCTGTAATTGGACAATTAACCCCAATATGGAAATGGACCAAAACTCATAAAAGTGTGAAAATTCCTGACTCCTGATCCATCTTGGGTGTAGCCTTGGCCAGGCTCTTGTACTGCCCAAGGTGGATCCTTTAAAAGCCTTTTAATAAATATCTACTCTATTCCTTTAACTTTGCCCATCCTCTGCTCCAGGCAGACTCTCCAGGCATCAATCCAACCAAACCTGTGTCAATCCAGCCCTGACTTCCTTGTGCAGCAGATATTCCTCCTTTTCATGGGTAAATAACCATGGCAAGGGGTGTAAAATCCAGGCCAGGGAAGGGCAGGTTTGTTGGTTTTTTACAGGACCCTCACACAGAGGGAGGACTTTCTCCTTCTGCCTTTTCCTGGCTCTGAGAAAGCTCAGCACTGGCAGGGCCCATTAATTTTTAATTTAGTCCTCTCTATGCTGCACTGCTATTGTGGTTTATGAGGATATTATGCTGGAACAGAGGCCTGTAAAACAGGATTTTAAAGTTTGGGAAAGGAATGGTTGTCATACATAATATGCATGCTGTAGTCGAAATGAGTGGGTATTTATAGCACAGCTAATATTAATTATTTTTATTGTGATGTCAGCCCTGCAGGTCAACTGAAGAGTAAGTTGCTGTGGAAGCCAGAAATCTCCAGGCATTAAATTATATTAATATGAAATGTTGAAAAGTGGTTAATTTGTGCTGCTGGCTTTGTTTAAAATGTTTTCCTGTATAAAGCCGTATCTCCAGTGTGATAGATTATTGTTAGGGGGGATATAATTCAGTCCCATTACAGGGGAAGCCCATGTGCTTTATGAAACCCAGAGCTGTGAGTCCAGCTCTGCCTAAAATAAACAACTACAGCAAAACAACCCTTTTTGAATGGCAAATTGCTGGTTTTTTTAAATTGCTAACCACATCTCTCTGTCACTTGTGCTTTGTCAAGGCTGTTGGCATTATAAAATTCTTCCTGTGGCCTCCAAACTTTCACAAATTGCTCCAAGGGATGTTTGATTCCCCCTGCTTCATGAAAAAAAACCCTGTGAGGGGAAGCTGACAGCAAAACACTGGCTGTGATTATGTGGAGCTTTGGGAGGAAAGCTTGGGAGGATCAGGAAAAGTCCTGCAGTGCTTGGAGGAGCTGTTTTGTACCCATCGTGTGCTGGATCCCTGCAGGATGTGTGAGACTTTTTGAAGGTGTCTGTTGTGTTTCAGAGGGAGAAATTGCTTCTCCTCAAATCTCCTCCTGAGCTGATAATTTCCTAAAAGTTCAAACTGTGGTGTTCCCCTGCAATGGGCCCCTCAGCTGCTCTGCCCTGGGTGTTCCACCAGAGCTGTGCCTTGGCTGATTGCATGGAAATGGAGACTCAATTGATCTTTAAATAATCAGGGAATGATCCAGCTTTGATCTGTTGAAGAGAAGAGTTAATGAATGAAGGTTTTTAAAATACCTGTGCTCTGTGTGCCTCAAAACTCACAGGGTAGAAGTCTCAGAGCTTTGGAGCCAGGGGCTTTTCCAGCCTCCCGTGCAAGGTGAGGAGCAGCTCCTGGAGAAATCTGACCTCGTCTGGAGATCCTCAGGCTGGATCAGAGTGAGGACAAGGCTGGGGTTGTATTCTCTGCCCCAGCACTAAAAAACACTCAAATGTGGACACGAGGAGCACCAGGAACACTTTAGACCTGGCTTGTTTGTTTGTGGGCACAATGAAGAACCAAGAACTTCAGACAAGGCTTGATCTGTGCTGTGCATTGCCTGAAGAGCCTTGGGACCAGCTGATTGCTCTTGCTCTTGAAAAGGCTGCTGCCAGAGAGGGTGACTGATTCGAGAGGCTCATGCAGCCTGAAAATTGCAGCATCTTAAACCCCTGAAGCCTCCCTCCCTGCAAAAACACAGGAAGATAATGAAAACTTGATGAAGCGCAGGAGGAAGTTCCTCGTCAGCACACTGCGGTGGTGGGGAATCGGATTTTCACAGCTCACTAACCCCTCAAGTGTTTAATAAATCCAAGAGATCTGCTCCAAGGATAAGGTGGCCCTGGTATCTGAGCAGACAGACTCTACCTGCTGTCATCTTTCTTAGAGCTGACCCTGCTCAGCAGGACCAATTACCCGGCTAACAAAGTGGAGACAAGTGTCCCCTCCCTGCCACCCTGTCCCCGAGCTGGAGGCGTTGTGGTTGCCATGGCAATACTGCTGAGATCCCCAGAACAGTGGTTGGGATAAGAACAGGGGATGGAGCCTTTCCTCCTGCTTTTCTGTATGGATTTTTGATGCTGTTTTACACCACAACGACACAGACTCTGAGCTTCAGAAGGCTGAAAATGACTCCTTTATTTTTGGGATGT
>JBBMKD010000085.1:3461693-3481161 GCA_037834095.1 Argya squamiceps | reverse complement strand
CTACTTGCTCTACAATCCTGTCTCTTCTGGGTGCTTTCTGCAGCTGCTTGTTGTCAGCACTCAGCCCAGTTGTCCTGGGCTCTCAGGCTTTTAATTTTTTCAGTGCTGGTTTTCTAGCAGCAGAATCTTCTTTCCTTGTGTGTGTTTGTCCCTGATGCCTTTATTTATCCATGCCCTTCTCTATGGGGTGGTGGATCATCAATCCACTTGGCTATTTGCTTTATCTAGATCTACTTGCTCTACAATCCTGTCTCTTCTGGGTGCTTTCTGCAGCTGCTTGTTGTCAGCACTCAGCCCAGTTGTCCTGAGCTCTCAGACCTTTATTTTTTTCAGTGCTGGTTTTCTAGCAGCACAACCTTCTTTCCTCACGTGTGTTTGTCCCTGATGCCTTTATTTATCCGTGCCCTTATCTGTGAAAGCCTCCACCCAAGGCTGTTTCCTCTCCTGGCGCCCAGGAGGGTCAGGATCTGGTGGCCGGGGGGTGCTGGACGCCCAAGTCTGTGGGAGCATCTGAGGAGGGCAGGGAGAGGGAACTCTGCAAACCTGAGACAGTTTGGAGAGAACACGTGGTTTTATTGCAAGGGTGGTGGGTAAAAAGGGCCTTTTCCCTTCAGCCACCAGCCTGGGCTGAGGGGAAGTCCCAAAGGGAGAGAGACAGGATGCAAGAGAGTATGGGTGAGCCAGGTAAGGTAAGAGCAGTGAGGTCAGAGGTAAGAGGTGGGCCAGGTAAGAGAGGTAAAGTAAGAAGGGTAAAAAAAAAGGGGAGAGAACCTTGTTACAATACCTTCTATCTCCTTATGTGTTGAATATTCTAATTTACAGTGACCAACCCGCGTGAGATACAAAACCTACAGACTTTGCATACAGCCTATAAGAACTGCTGTATTACCATATCACTCTGTATTCTAAAGACTGTCTTCTTATCTATCTTTTCCCTGATACCTTGGCAGGGTGGGGTGGGGCCACACCCTTGGGTCCCTCAGTGTCCCATTGTTTGTTACAATCACCGTCTGGCCACACCCTTGGGTCCCTCAGTGTCCCATTGTTTGTTACAATCACCATCTGGCCACACCCTTGGGTCCCTCAGTGTCCCATTGGTTGTTACAATCATCGCCTTCCTGCCTGCCATGATTACACCTCAAAGCTAGCTCTCATTTCTATTTCATTCATAAATTTTATATTCTCAGTATCTCTTGCTAGACAATCATATTTGTAAACTTTTCCTGCCCCATCTTTCCCAACACGAGTCCATTGCGGCTTTCTCTTCTCTCCATGCCCTTTGCCCAGATGATGGTGGTGACTCCCAGCGTGATCTTGCTGCAGGCTTGGACTCCAAGGAATACTGCCTGTCGGACCGGGACATCGTGGAGGTTGTGAGGACAGAGTACGTTTACACTCGCCCTCCCCCGTGGTCGGACACGCTGCCCACCATCCACGTGGTGACCCCCACCTACAGCCGGCCGGTGCAGAAGGCAGAGCTGACCCGGCTGGCCAACACCCTCCTGCACGTCCCCAACCTGCACTGGATCCTGGTGGAGGATTCCCAGCGCCGCACGCCGCTCATCACCCGCCTGCTGCGGGACACGGGCCTCAACTACACCCACCTCAACGTGGAGACACCCCGAAACTACAAACTGCGAGGGGACATGAGGGACCCCCGCATCCCCCGAGGCACCATGCAGAGGAACCTGGCTCTCAGGTGGCTGAGAGAGACGTTTAACAAAAACAACAGCCAGCCCGGGATTGTTTATTTTGCTGATGATGATAACACCTACAGCCTGGAGCTCTTCGAGGAGGTAAGAAGCCTGCTGGGGGGATGAATGGGGCTGATTAGCCTGGGGAGGGGGTGAGAGATGCTGTGAGTGAGCTGAGGAGATGCTGGGCATGTCCTCTCCTGAGCTCTGGATCAGTCTTGGCTGTAGTCGCTGCAGCTGTGCTCTGGTTTTCTCTGGAGCTGTTACCCTGTGTGTTTGCAGAGTCAAAGCATCCCGTGGGAAGCAATGGGAGCCCTGGTTTGTCTGTGGTGTGTGAACAGGAGGCAGCTTCCATAGAAAGGGAGCTAATGAGGAGCTGCCTTCCCCTGTGGGGAGCCTTGTTAGGGCTGGAACATCCCCTGCTACCCGACGTGCGAAGAAACCTCAGCCATCCTCCTTCCTCGCCTCACCCTGGAGATTTCCAGCTGATCGGGTGTTACCCACCTTCCTCCTCCACCACTTGGCTGTCTGTTAATTCCTGTCTGCTTTTATTTGAGGGATTCTTTCCCTTCTCTGCCGTGGCCTTTGCCTGCTCCCATGCCAGGGTTAAATTCCGTGGCTGTCGGGAGCCTGCTCTGCACAGACCCAGCTGAGGCAGCAGTGCCCTGCCAGAGCCACCCCTGAGCTGTGTCAGCACAGCCACGGCCTTTCCAGGACATCTTGTTCAGAGATGTTCTCCGGGCTTGTCTCTCCCTTGCTGCACACACGAGCAGCAGGAGTTTGTCAGAGATTTTGCTTCCCCTCCTGGAAAAGCAGAGCCCTCCCTGCACTGCCTGGGGGGGATGTCTCTGTGCCAGGAGACATCTGTGCAGCTTTTCCCCCCTGGAGCAATTCCTATTCCAGCACCTGGGTGTGGATGTCTCCCAGGCAGAGGGGCTGAGATCTTCCCCTGGAAGTTTGCAGCTCCAGGGCTGAATTTCAGCATGTCCTGACAATCTGGTTGGGCTTGAGCAGAGGAAGCTTTGCCATGGGCTTTCCCACCTTTGCTCTTTGTTCCAGTCCAGCTGGGGCTCTAAATGAGCTCCTGTCTGCAGGTTTGAATGGTTTTACAGTGCCAGGTACCTCACCTGGCTTCCAGCTCAGAAATTCCATGCTCCCTTGAGGCCAAACCCTTGCAGCAAGGGGCAAGAAATGAGGATTGCTTCCTTCCCCACCAGCTGCCAGTTTTCATACCAGAGGTCTCCTATTTATTTCCTCATGCATGCCTCTTTTCCTTCCCCAATGGCTCTCACTTCAGCTTGCACAGCCACAGGAATACACACGCTTTGAAAGCTGAAAGTGAATTCTGACTGAATTTCTTTCTTCCCCCCGTCCCCTTTGAGGCTGGCTCTGGCAGCATCTTGAGACAGACTCCTCACATGAATAAAGCAGAAAGGGTTCCTTCATTCACTCGTGTGCTGTGCTTGTAGAGGCTTCTCCTCTCAGATATGTCTCTGCAGTTAAGGTCACTGAGCCAAGGAAATGTGCTGTGAAATGCAGGAGACACACATTATTGTTCCCTGTGGACAGGGGCTGCCGTTAGCAGCTGTATAATGCAGAAGGGCAAGTGCCAGAGCTCTTCTGCTCTCGTTTGCAGTAATTAGCAGTGATGAGATTAGCTCTGGGAGATCCCTGATCTAAGAGAGCGAGCTGAGAGCAGAACGGGAGGCTGAGCCTGCCAGGGAGCAGGGCAGGGGGCTGGGGCTGAGTGGCATTCAAAGCTTCTGCCTTGGCAGGTTCAGGTGGCCAAAGGGACCCCTGGTGGCTCCAATCCATTTCTGATGAGCACAGGGAGCAGAGGCACCCAGCATCATTCCACAGGGCAGGAGCAGTGAGACAGGAATATCCTGCCTGCTGAGAATGTCTGGCGAGGCTGTGCTTCCCAGCTGTCCCCCAGGCTGGCAGCTGCAGTGCTTCACTCTGGAGATGCCCTTAGCCTGAGACTGCAGCTTAAATACCTCAGCAGAGACCACCTTTCTTCCTAGATGTGCCATTCTTGCACTTCCAGGTGGCCTTGGACAAGGTGCTTCCCTCTTGTGTCTTGGTTTGCCCATGTGGAGTCCAACAGCTGGACAAAAACCCCACTGATAAATCCCAGGGATGTTCTTTATGGGCAGCTTTGTTTTCAGTGCCGAGTCCAGCTCAGTTCTGTGGCCATTGGTGTCACTGCTGCCACTTCCCAAAGCACTTCACTCCTCCAGCTGTGGCATGGGCAGCCTTTTACAGGTCAGTGCTGAGGTCTGAGCCACAGAGGTGCTGCCTGGGATGGAACTGCTTGGGGGTGGATGTTACAAATGGAGAGCTTGGACAAGTCCTTGTCTCTGCCCAGGCCTCTGGCAGTAGCAGCTTTACTGAGGTACCCAGCACCCCAAAACCCACTCTCACTCACAAGTTCTTAACAATGACCAATCAGGCCTATTACAACATGAATTATTTCTTGAATAGACCAAGGAAAACAGCCATAAGACTTAAACAGATTACTTATTGTACAGGAGAAACAAGGAAACACTACTAAGTAGATAAACAATTCAGTGCACAATGATAATAAGGTACCTATATTACAGCTAGTGAAGAAATAGTATAGATTAGGATCCAGTTTCTGATGGGGCACATATAGGATCTCAATTTCTCCAAGAGCGACCATGAAGAGGCCTCCAAGCTTCAAGGGGGAGCCCCACGCATTTCCAGGGAGTTTGTAGGACACTGCTGCCTCTGTGAACATTTGTGTCGCTTTTATAGTTGCAAAAGTAGTGTCTTTTCAGTCAGGAATCCCTAGATTATCTCTCTACATCTCGCTCTCCAGGTGAGATGTTTATTGTTGGGTGGTGATCTCGCCTTCTTGGCACTAGAGATCACAGAAGCACAGAATCACAGGATCAGAGAATCAGGGAACCACTGAATCACAGAACCACTGAATCACAGAATCACAGAACCATAGAACAATAGAACCACAGAACCACAGAACCACAGAACCACAGAACCACAGAACCACAGAATCACAGAACCACAGAACCACAGAACCACAGAACCACAGAATCACAGAACCACAGAATCACAGAACCATAGAACAACAGAATCACAGAACCACAGAACCACAGAACCACAGAACCACAGAACCACAGAACCACAGAACCACAGAATCACAGAACCACAGAATCACAGAACCACAGAATCACAGGATCAGAGAATCAGAGATTCACAGAACCACAGAAGCACAGAACGGACTAGGTTGGGAAAGACCTTTAAGCTCATCTAGCCCAACCTATGACCTCACACCTCTTCACCAACCAAACCACAGCACCGAGTGGCACATCCAGTGCCACATCCAGTCTATTTTCAGACACACCCAGGGCCGGTGCCGCTCTCTGTGGACGGCCCCGGGCCCACCACAGGGGCTGAGGGTGTCCCTGTGTGTCCCACCCCAGATGCGCAGCACCAGGAAGGTGTCGGTGTGGCCCGTGGCCTTCGTGGGCGGCCTGCGCTACGAGTCCCCCAAGGTGAACGCGGCGGGGAAGGTGTATGGCTGGAAAACCGTCTTCGACCCGCACCGGCCCTTCGCCATCGACATGGCCGGCTTCGCCGTCAACCTGCGCCTGGTCCTGCAGCGGCCCCAGGCCTACTTCAAACTGCGCGGCGTCAAGGGCGGCTACCAGGAGAGCAGCCTGCTCCGCGAGCTGGTCACCCTCAGTGACCTGGAGCCCAAGGCCGCCAACTGCACTAAGGTGTGTGCTCGTCCTGGGCAGGGTGGGATGAGGAGTCACAGCGGGGAAAGCCCAGTTTTCTCTAACTGTGTTTTCACCAACCTCGGTTTTACCCAGCCCCATTTTCCCCAGCCCCAGTTTTCCCTTACTGCGTTTTCCCCAACCCCATCTTCCCCATCCCCGGTTTTCTCCAACCTCAATTTTCCTCAACCCCAATTTTCCCCAACTCCAATTATCCTCAATCCCGTTTTTCCCCAACCCATTTTCCCCAGCCCCATTTTCCCCCAGCCCCATTTTCCCCCAACTGCAGTTTCCCCCACCCCAAACCCCAGTTTTCCCCACCTCAGTTTTACCCATCCCAGTTTTCCCCATGCCCTGTTTTCCCCAGCTGCGGTTTTCCCCAGCCTCAGTTTTCTCCCGCCCTGGTTTCCCCCATCCTCAGGTTTTCCCAGTCCAGTTTTCCCCACCCCAGTTTCTCCCAACCCGTTTTCCCCAGCCCCAGTTTTCCCCCACCCCAGTTTTCCCCCAACCTCGGTTTCCCCCAACCTCAGTTTTCTGCAACCCATTTCCCAACCCCATTTTTCCCCAACCCCATTTTTCCCCACCCTGGTTTTCCCCAACCCCAGTTTTCCCCAACCCCAGTTTTCCCCAACCCCAGTTTTCCCCATCCCAGTTTTCCCCATCATTCCATCGCTTCCCAGAATCACAGAATGTCCTGAGTTAAAAGGGACACACAAGGGTCATCCAGTCCAACTCCTGCCCCAACAATCCCACCCTGGGCATCCCTGGGAGTGGTGTCCAAATGCTCCTGGAGCTCTTGGGGCTGTGCCATTCCCAGTGCCCAGCACCCTCTGGGGGAAGAACCTTTCCCTGGTCTCCAACCTAACCCTGGCACAGCTCCAGCCATTCCCTGGGTCTTCAACAGAAAGAAAAGGGGATCAGTGAAGAATTTCTTCCCTGCCTGTCCATCCACTGCCCCTCATGAAGGAATTGTAGATGGCTGTGAGTCTCCTCTCAGTCTCCTGCAGGCTGCTCCTCTGTGTTTGGAGGGAGCACACCCCCATTTCATGGGAGCTGAGAATGGGGAAATGCACTAAAATGTGTGGAGGGCACTTAATCTCTTTCAGTTGCAGGCTGCTAGTGGTTGCATAAGCCTTGGAATATAGTCTTCTCTCCCCTGTAACTGTTCTTCTTTCTTACATTACCCCTAAAAAATATTATTTTCAGGGTGGGCTTTCCTGTGGCCTTGCTGATCCCCTGGAGCAGGGAATTCCATGGGTGAAATGTCAGTTATTTAATGTGAATCCCAAGTGGGGGTTTGGGTGCAGTGACAGGCTGAGGTTTGTCTCTGTGGGCCCCTGGGAGCTGACACCCAGCAGGAACAGCCACAGCCTTTCCTGGCTGCAGGGAAGGGCTGCTCACACAGCCTCTGCCTTGCTGCCAAATTGTCTTCTCCCTCCTGACATCTGTGCAGTGTCTGTGCTGTAGGTGCCCACAAAAACCTGGATCTTCCTGCGTCAGAGATAATGCAGAAATGTTTTAGTGCCTGGGATGTTGCTCTGAGCTCCAGGAAGCTCCATTTGGGGGGGATTTTGCTGTCACTGACTGATCAGTGCTGCCTGTACACGTTGCTGGGTCAGGGAGCAGAGCCCTGTGTGCTAAACAACACAGAAAACCCTGATGGTTCTTCTCCTGAAGACTTCCCAGTCTGAGATGAGAGATGAATCTGTCTGGGCTGACAGGGAGCATGGGAGACACCATGAGACAAAGCTGGTTAGAGTGACAGGCATCAATCACAGCCCATCTGCCACGGTGGTGCTGTCAAGGGCTTTGGGCTTTGTGAGTGGCTCCCTAAATACTGGAGGTGTGGTGGGGGTCCCTCTGAGATCAGAGAGCCCCATGTAGCACTCTCACACCTTTGTCTGTTATAAACATCAGCCAGTCTGATTTAGAGAATCTTTATTGCTTAATTACCCCAACAGAATTGTTCTTTTTATTGCAAATTAGCTGTTATTGCTAACAGCCCCAGTGTTGGATTCAGGTCTCCATCCTTTTTGGGATAGGAAAGAAAATGTGACTGATACCCTTTGCCTGATTTCCATGTGCACTGCTCCAAAGCCATGGAAAAAAACAGGAATCTGAATGCTCAGCAGTGCTCTCACAAGGAATCCAGGAATAAGGAGGAGGAGCCAAGGGGAAAGAGCAAGTCTGGGTTTTATCTGATACCTGCTCTGAATCCACATTTCTGTGGTTATGGCTGTCCAATATCAGGACAAATAACCCAACCAGCCTCCTAAGAATGGGGAAAGAGATTGGATTAAAATTAGATCCCTATTCCTGGGCACTGTGTGGAAATAAATGTGTTTCCAACAGGCAGGAGAGATGGGCAGGCTGCTTTTTTACACTGTGTACAGAAGATTAGGGCTGTTTACTCCGTGGCCAGTTATTCACTTTGGTCCATTGTCCCTGCTGTAAATAAATACCTGTTGGAAGGAAACTGTGCTAAAGGCTGGGGGTGGGAAATGACAGCCCTGGAGGAACACGTGGAGGAAGGAGAGGAAGGAAAATGTTGTTTCCAGGCAGGAGGAAACCAATGGTGCTGGAGGCAGGGCAGTGACACAGGTCAGGGATGGGGAGGAAGCAGCAGGGATTACTGCCAAGAATCAGACTGAGTTTCTTTTCTTGGCTGGGCTGGGGAGAGCTGACAAGGGTCCTTGTTGTGAGCTGAAAGCTGTCTGCTCCTGGCAGGCTCTGAGTGCAGCCTTGCAGGTTGGGCTCTGCCTTTCTGCTTCAGCTGGTGCCAGCAGCCTCCATTTCCCTGGAAATCTCCATTTCTGCTTCTACTCACCCATTTTACCAGGAGAGGAGCCTGGGCCAGCAGCAGAGAAGGACCAAAGCCAGTCTGGGGCCCTCTGACCCTGAGATCAAAGCACAGGCTCCTCTCTGTCTCTCCTGTGCTCCCAGCACTTGTCATGCTTTGCTCCTGTTAAACATAACCACACACCTGCTTTGCAGGGAGATTTACATTAAAAATTATGATGTGCTTAGACAGAGTCATTAAGGAGGGATCAGAGGAATGTGTAAGATAAGCACAGACATCTGTTCTCCAAAAATGCTGCCTTCCCTGCGTGCACTGCTGGTGCTGGTAAATATTGATCAGAATTCAGCCCACAAACGCACACTCCTGCAAAAAGCTGAAGTTTAGGCCAAAGATCACATATCCTGCTTATTTTCTTGGGTTTGGGAATTGCCCAAAGAAGAAGGAGAAAGTGAAGAAAGTTGATATTAATTGCTGAGGAGAAAGTTATCCCTCCTTATGAGGAGGGAAGGATTGGTTTATCCTGGAGCTGTAAGGAAACAGGGCTTTATACAAGGGCTCTCTGTGTTTGGAGTTCTGCTGTTTGTGCATTTCCCCAAATCAAACCATCCTCTCTTCCATCCCTTGGCACAGGAGGGAAATTTGGCATTCCCTGAGGCTGATGCTCCCCATTTTCTGTGAACACCCAGGGGAACAATCTGCAGTGAGCTCAGCCAGGGAGGACTAAAGCAGAGACAGGGGCCCATGGGCACCATTAATGCCACAGCTGGGGAACATTTTATTGTCAGGCAGGAGAACAGGGAGCAGGGCTGCCCTTTCAGCCCAATGTCTTTTTTTTTTCCCTCATTCTGTAATTTTTATTTCAAACAAAAATTCCTGACTCCCTCCTGGGAGGGTCTGTGTGCTGTGATCCCCTTCCACTGCAGGTCCAATTCTTCTGTTTGCTTTTTAATCTCCTGTTGGGAGACATGAAGCCTGATGATCTCCTACATCTGTTTTGAGTCCTATGACTCCAAATGGCAAGGCTGTAAATGAGTGGAAGGGTTTTGCAGTAAAAAAATCTTTTAAAAAACTTTTTTTTTGCAGTAAAAACCCTTTATTTTTAAAGGGGAGACCCTCGGGTGATCTGTATGAAACCACTGCTCAGGAAAAGTCAGATATTTGGTCCCCCTCACTGTCTGGTCTCTTGTGAGAGAGCCAAAGCTTCTCTGAGGCATAAAACACGCTGCTTGTTGAAAAAAAACAAGCACTGGCAGAAAGCAAAAGTGAATGTTTCTGTACTAAATGGTGATCTACCTCCCACGTTAAAGAGCACAGCATGAAAAACGGTAAAAGCTTCTGTCTCAAGCTGCAAACTCTGAAAATGGGTCCGTTTTAGCTCGTTTAATGTTCTTTTTTTTGGCATTTGGCTTTAACAGTGCAGAAGTGGGATCCAGCTGGAGGGGATGTGTGGTTGTGCCCTCTGCTCTGAGCGTGTGCTCAGAGATGCTGAAGGGTGAGTGAGTCCCTGAGCAGGGCTGAGTGCCAGGAGTGCAAAGGGCTCTCTCTGAAGAGCAGAATTTGGTACAGGATTTCTCCAGCACCTGGTTTATCCTTTCCCCATCACTGCAGAGCCCTGAGAGCCACTCTGGGTTTTGCCTTTTTCCCGGGCAAGCAGCGCAGTAATTGCAGCAGCGTGGCTGCCGTGGGGGGCAGAGCAGGGCTGGAATCAAGGGTGACTTTGATGGGCGGGCTCTGAAGTGGTCGTGGGGGATGATAAAATGGATTTTTGGACCCACTCCAGCCAGCAGTTGGTCTCCACTGCTTCGGTGTTAGCAGAGATTTAAGCTCCACGCAGGAGGTGACTTGCTCACATCAGAGAGGAATTTGGTCAAACAAGCTCCTTGGGAAGGTGGGGGAAGGTGCTCTACTTGAACCGGGAGGGCTTGAAAGGTGCTTTGTTCATCCTTTAGAAGCAGAACGTGGCCTGGTTTTTCAGGAAGGCAGGCGCTGGGTTGGAAGGGCTTTGCAGGATTCGGTGTGCAGGGGATTGTCATGGCAACCAGAGGGAAACCCCACGAGGTGGGAAACAGGCAAGGCACAGGTGAGGGGGAGCAGGAAACCTGCTCAGAGAGGATAAATCCTGGTTCTAGGGGAGAGCAATGAGTATAATTGAGTATTTTAAGCAGCTTCCAGAACCATCTGAGCACAGCAAGTAGAAACAATTTCCTCTAACAGCCCCCCTGAAATGCTCAACCACCTCAGATTTTGCCAGTTTTCCTTCACAGATGTTGATCTGTTTCAGCTTCGCTGCCAAGACTGAGGGAGGCTTTTAGGAGAAGCTTCAGCTCTGTTTTAAGCAAGCTGAGGAGTGGTTTCAATACCTGGGACAGAATAGAGTGGCTGTATGGGGCCAGCATTCCAAAGGGATTGGGGAGGGGGCTTTTGGGGGGATCCACAGGGTAATGCTGGGTTATTATGAAGAGGGTATGTGCAGCCCAGAGCTCGTGGGAAGGAAGGGAGGGCTCTGAGGCAGCAGTGAGAGTGAGTCCTTCCCAGCTCAGTGACACACTCATGGCTTTTTAGGCTCTGGGAAGGATTTAAAAGTGCAAAGGGATGCCGAGGTTAGGGGGCAGAATGATGCCTGCTCCCCAGTAATGGATTTTCAGGGATGTGCCAAAGAATTCAATTTACATTTCCCCCAGTTTCCACCCAGGGGTGGTGATGGGAAGAGCTGGTGGTGCCTCTTTCCCTCACAACAGGACCTAAATGTCAGGAATTTGCATTTCCCCTCAGAGTGGTTCCCAGACCTAGGGTGTGATGTGATAACCAAGAACTGTGGGGCAGCAGGGAGGTGATTCTGGGCTGGAAGGGAATTGCATTTCCCCTTGGAGTGGTTCCCAGACCCAGGGTGTCAGTGATAACCAGGAACTGTGGGGAAGCAGAGAGGTGATTACCTGGCTGGAAGGGAATTTGCATTTCCCCTCAGAATGGTTCCCAGGTTGAGGGTGTCAGTGATAACCAAGAACTGTGGGGCAGCAGGGAGGTGATTCTGGGCTGGGAGGGAATTTGCATTTCCCCTCGGATTGGTTTCCAGACCCAAGGTGTCAGTGATAACCAAGAACTGTGGGGCAGCAGGGAGGTGATTCCTGGCTGGGAGGGAGCTGCCTTACCCCATTGCAAGGCTGATGAGCCCTGGGAGGGAGCTGCTCCATAACTACATGGAAGGAGCAGGTTAATGTCCCACGGCAGCACACTCTAAAACGGGTAATCTCTGTGCTCTGTGCATTTTGCAGAGCAGCAGCTCTGCCCTAAATGAAGGTTTATGCAAAGCCCCTCTCAGCAGTGGATGCACCATTAGGCTCCGGGGTGGCTGGTTAAATTGCACTATTGATTTAATGTGCAGGAATATTTGTTAGTGCACTGGAGAGGTGCAGCTAATGACTTCTGCTGGCTCCTTCAGATTTTAGTCTGGCACACAAGGACAGAGAAGCCTGTGCTGGTGAACGAGGGCAAGAAAGGATTCACAGATCCCAATGTGGAAATCTGACTGTGCATGGCTGAATGGAGACCAACACCAGGTAAGGGCACGTGTTTCTGACAGCAGTGACAAGCCACACAAGGGCAGGAGAAGGATAAAAACTATTTTAAATGTGCTTTTTCATTTCCATTTTTCACAACCCTGACCTTCCCTTACTGCTAAACTCCTCAAGACCACTCATTAATCACTTTTTTAAAGTTAATCTATTTTTAAGACCATTCGTTAATCTCTCTTTTTTAAAGTTAATCTATTTTTAAAACAAAATGTTAAATACCTGCTGAGAGGCTGAGGGGAAGGGAAATGCAGGGAGTAGGAGTTTAGGCAGAAGTTGCACCATTCAGGAAAATCCTTGTGTAAACAAGACTGCCTTATTAACTTTAATTCAGCTAAAGCACAGGTGTGAAGGGTGTGGATTCATCCACCTGCAAACACCTGAGGAAAGCTAAAGCAGTACCAGCAAAAAGATTTTTGGGCAGGCAGAAGCTTTCACTGGGGGAAATATTTAATTTAGACCCACACTGAGGCCACAGAGAGGCAGTGATGGGTATGGGAAGGTGTGGGTTAAACCTCCTGAGGTGTTTGTTCACCTGAGGAGAGCATTGGGGTGTCTTTTCCAGTGGGAAAGAGGAAAGAACACACACACTGATGGCTGACTTGTATTAGTTCATGTCCTGGGTGTTTCTGCAGTGGGTTTGCAGGAGTGAAGGACAAGCTATTCACTTGTACCTGCACCCAGCCTGTGGAGGTGTCCTTCATCATTATGGGCAAAGAAAATAAATGCACAAGTCCCTTTCACTGGAGTGTAGAACCAGGCCTGGAGGGAGAGGAGGTTGCTGCTCTTGATTGCTGAGTAACAAGAGCAGGAAGGAGGTAGTGGTGAACTTTTACCTGCAGTGAGCTCCCTTATGCCCCATTCCCTGGGGGAAGCAGATGGAGCCCTCTGTAGCCCTGGCAGGGCAGGAGGAGAGTTTGCAGTAAGCTCTCTGTGCCAGGGAGAGGCTTTGCACAGGGGCTGGAGCTCTCCAACAGTGTGGCTGTGTGGCTGTGGCAGCACAAACCCGGGATCTGCAGCAGGACAGGGCTCTGGGGTGGCTCTGCAACCATCAGGCTGTGACAGGGGTGACACCCACACGCTGCTCGTGTCTCTGTTTGCAGATTTCTCCCCGCACAGCCTGCGAGGTTCCTCCGCACAGCATCCACCCAGCCAGCCAGGCGGGAGCCAGCACCTCTGCCCGCTCCCACCACTTCCAGCCTTCTGAAAAAAAAAATAACCCAACAACACCGCGTACATAAAACTGCCCGGACCCCCCGCCCTCCCTGCCGGACTCGGAGCACCAGCAGACGCTCCGGAGGCGGAGAATAAAGCACAGAAAAGCCAGGATTGGCAGCTCCCGGCGCCGAGGCTCCGTTTGGATGTGGCTGTACCGAGCGGGGGCTGTTTGCCAGCGCCCGGGGTGAGGGTGAGAGCCACGGGCAGTGCCCCCGGGACTGGTTCTGCTGGGAAACACCGACCTTGTGGCCACGTGTGGGACAGCCCGAGCAGCTCTCTGGCCGTGGAGGGGACAGCTGCCTTCCGAGATGGCACCTTAGCCCTTAATTTTAAACCTACTTCGATCAGTGTTTGTTACGCTGCACAAGACGGGAAGGGTTTGGGGGAAGGGGAAAGGCAAGGCAGGTTAGAACAAACCCTTCAAGCATCGCTGTTCTCTGAGTTCCCTCCCCTTTTCCTGCCTCAGTTTCACAATTTGGGGGGCACCCTGACATTCCTCTGTGGTTATGGAAGGGATTTGAAAGGTCCTCTAAGTCCAACACCCTGCCAGGGGCAGGGACACCTGCAGCTGGACCAGGTTGCTCCTGGCCTTGAATATTCCCAGGGATGGGAATCCCCCACCTCTCTGGGCAACCTGTGCCAGTGTGACACCACCCTCATTGTAAAAAAATATGTCCTTATATCTAATACATCCTCTTTGAGTTTAAAACCATCAGCCCTTGTCCTATCCCTGCTAAAAGGTTTGTCCCCATCAGTCTTGTATGACCCCAGAGTGGGATGGAGGGACAGGATCAGGGAGCTGCTGATCACCACCAGTTCACCACTGATCCTGGATGGAGTCATGTCTCCAGCATGGGGTTCTTTAAAAATGCTAGAATAACTGGAAGTGGGGTTTAATGAGATTGTTGGGGCCACACACCATAATTTTAATCCTTATCTTGCTCCTGTTTAGCCCTAATTTGGTTCCCATGAGCACTAGGTGTGGGATTCTCTGAAGGGGGCTCCTATAGAAAGGCAAATTTCCACTCTTAGAAAATAAAACTGCTTCAGACTAGGGACTGGGTGCTAAGAGGTGATTTTAGTGCATCTCCCATTTGACTGGAGTGTATCCTTCAGCCCCAGCCCCTTTTTCTGCTACTGCAGAGCTGGTGTGAAAAGCCACCCTGGAGCAGTTCCCAGCCCCCTTTGGAGAGAGCAGCACCCTTGGGAGGGGGATCCTGGGCTCAGGGCTCTGTTTATTCAGCATCTGGTGGTGCTGGGTGACTCTGTGTGAGACTGCCAAACTTGCTGAGATAAAAACTGAGGTACAACAGGCCCCTTCTCCCCAGCCAAAACCCCTAAATTCCCTCCCCCTTCATAACTTGTCAAACCTTTGATCACCCCCTCGCCGCTGTCCCAATTCCTTCAAAATTTTTGAAGCACAATTTTACCTTTGAACTGAGGGAAAAAATGTAATCCTTACAACAGACTTGGTTATTTTTAGCCCTAACACACAGAACTAGTAAAAAAAGCTCTGGGTTTGATTGTTGGCTTCACGGTGCAGAAGTCTCCCCTTGGACTAATGACATTGTGTATTTCCTGATATTTCAAAAGGAAAATATTTTTTTGTAAGTTATTTTCTCCCACTGTATATCAGAACCGCTGGGGCAAAGTCACATTCTTTAGTTCCCAGCCACAGAAGCCTTTACAAAAATGTTCCTTTTAGATGCAATGGCTGAAGCACTACTTGGAAAGGAAGTGTTGGATGCTGCTGGCTGCTCTATGGGAACAGGTATTGTTACCTTGGATTAAAACTCTGCACTCGAGTAGATTTACTCTGTTATTGTACTGGCCTTCCAAGCTCCCTTCAGTCTGCAAACCCTACAGTGGAAAGAGACATTTTTTCAAGGACTACCAAGTTTTCATAGCATTGAAATAGTTTCCAGCTGATGTCCTCTCCGAGCTGCATGTTTTGGTTCACTAAATCTGAATTCCAGTCCCTGCTGGGTTCCAACCTTCCCTCTTTGGAAGGAAATAACTTCCAGAAAAATGCAAAGGATGGAGTCCTGAGCACAGCCCTGCACATTTTGCTCTGGCCACAGGAGCTTGGGTCCTTTCAGTGCCCCAGAGCTGCTGGGGAGCAGAGAGAGGTGTGACCACACCTGGCCAGGATGGAGTGTGTTCCAGCTGCACTGTCTGTTCTCAGTTTTAAACAAACTGTATTTAAATTTGTTAAATAAAATGATGGTTTCTAAGAGCCAGGATACCCTGCACCTCCCTTACAGACACAGCCTGGTGTTTCTCTCAGAGCCTCAATCCTGGAACTGGCACAGAAAGCAGCGACTCCTTGGAGGTTCTGAAGGATTCACAGCTCAGGTTTGATCTCTCCCTAAGGAGGCTGCAGCTCCTCTGTGCCTTGGAGCTGGTGAGTTTAAAAAAAAAAGTCATGTTTACCTAAATCCTGAGTTTCTGTTTAGAGGGACTAAAAGGAAAAAGAAACCAGGAGACAAGATCCCACAGCAGCTTTGAGGGGAAAGCAGGGATGAGTTTTCCCACTTGCAGTCCCTTGGCTTCTACCTCTGCCAAAACCTGATCCCTGCTCATTTTCCAAGGGGGAATTTCATCTTTAGGTGATTCACAGTCTGAGCACTGGTGGAGAGGGGACTGCAGGGCTCACTTGCTCTTTTCTCCTCCTTGGAAATTCTCATTCCTGCCTGGCCTGAAACATAATGACACATCTGACAGAAGACAAAACCCATCTCACTTTTTAAATTATTTTTTTTTGCTTTTGAGAGAGAGACAACCTCCATAATAAAACTTAGTGGAAAAATAAAGCTGAAATTAAAAGTCATTTGACAACCACCTTGCCTTCCAACAAGGGAACACATAATGGCCTTTTTTGCAGAGAGACTTGCTAAAATCTGCCTCAAAGCACACCAGAATGCTTTTCCACACCTGATTACTCACATGTTCACCAACTATTTTCTCCCTACCTAATTATAAAAACGAGGAGGCCAGCGATAGCACATTTTGGAAGTCCCTGGAAAGCTGAGCTCAGCTTCAGGTTGAGATGGCTTCAGTTTTTTTTTTCTCTCTGTCTCTCTCACCTGCCTCCAGCACCTTTTTACTCCCCCACACCCAGCAGATGGTCCAGAACATGCGCAGCCATCCGGGCTGGGGGACTCATAGTCCAGGGAGACGAGGCTGCTGCATCCATCCATCCCTTCATCCATCCATGGAACATCCCTGCTTCCTCTGACCTCACTGCCAGAGGGCAAACCCTGCCCCTGGCTCCACTGGAGATGGAGCATGCCCAAGTGCTGAGCCATCAGGTCCCCAGACATGCAAGCAGGAGTACTCAGGGTGAGCCAAACGTGGGGCAGCAGCTCTCAGTCCACGTACTGGGTCCGGCCTAGGTAGGGGATGTCCACGGACTGGATGATCCTGCCTGCTGTGCGCTCCTCAAAGATGACAATCTGCACAGGGAGAGACACAAAACCCCTTCTTACCAAGCCTGGGGAGGGTTTAAAATAGTTTTAGGAGGAGGAGAAGGATCATTTATGGAAGCACCATTTAAAGAGATCAGTGAGTTCAGGGTCTGAACAGTGACTGAGGCTCTGCCTTGGTGCCACGTGGTGGTGCAGGGATGGAGCAGCATCACATCAGGTTTGTGTGGATTTCCAACCTGAGGCAGAGCTGTGACGTTCAGCTGCCATCCTTGTCACCCCTCAAGGGCTGTCACAGCCAGGGTCAGCTTTAGAGCAGCACCTTCCCTGATTTTCAGAGATCTTAGGGGGTAGCACTGTCCTTCCCCTCTGTTGCACTGGCTTCCAGCTAAAGTACTCTAGTGGTTTCACGTTCACCTATCTCTGTTTGCCAAATTTTGTGTAGTGGTTTAGGTGTCTTTTCTGCTGTGAGACAGGATTAGGGTTTGATGTCCTGTGCAAATGATATCCTGTGCATGTCTAGTTCTTTGGGACAAGGATCTTTAACAACCCCAACAGGCAAAGAACCAAAGGATAACTGGTGTCCTGTGCATGTCTGGCTCTTTGGGACAAGGATCTTTAACAACCCCAACAGGCAAAGAGCTAAAAGATAACTGATGTCCTGTGCATGTCTGGCTCTTTGGGACAAGGATCTTTAACAACCCCAACAGGCAAAGAGCTAAAAGATAACTGATGTCCTGTGCATGTCTGGCTCTTTGGGACAAGGATCCTGAACAACCCCAACAGGCAAAGAGCTAAAGGATAATTGGTGTCCTGTGCATGTCTGGTTCTTTGGGACAAGGATCTTTAACAACCCAACAGGCAAAGAACCAAAGGATAATTGGTGTCCTGTGCATGTCTGGTTTTTTGGGACAAGGATCTTTAACAACCCAACAGGCAAAGAACCAAAGGATAATTGGTGTCCTGTGCATGTCTGGTTTTTTGGGACAATGATCTTTAACAACCCCAACAGGCAAAGAACAATCCCAGCAGTCCCAGCAGAGCTCTCACCTCGTTGCCCCCTCTCCGTAGCCAGGGCCCAGGAAGGTAAAGTGTTTCCTGAGGTCCAATTTTCCAGTATCTTCCCAGGTTCTGACCATTGACAAACACCACTCCTTTCTCCCAGCCCTGGAATTGAGGCAGAACATGGAATTACTGATGCAGCTCTGCTGCCTCGTTAGCATCCCCACAGGAAACCAAATCTGCTTTCACACTTGCATTCTTTCCAGCCACTTTCTGCAGGTTTTCTGCTTGCTTTCCCTGGGCAAATCCCTGCAGCCAGGAACATTTAAACAAGCCCTGTTGAACAGGAGTTATCCTTAATGTTCTCATTAAAAGGATAAAGCTTTCAAAAATGTGCAATTTGTGATTTGTGCTTGTACAGGAAATTTCTTCCCTTTGAACAGACAGGCCTTTATTCCTTCCCAAGCATGGAATATCTGCCCTCACCTCTTTCCCAGGTGACAGAAAAACTGAATTGCTGCTGGCTGGCCTGATTTACAATAAATACAATTATCCCAAAAAATGGGAATGTGAGCAGGACAGTAAGGCTGGGCACAAGGCTGGCTCTAAGGGAGGGAAATCAGAGGAGGAAGTTTAATAATATTTAAAGCCTCATCTGAATTTCCATGCAGTCTCCCACAGAAGGATGACAGGAATGCTAACTCCCATGCCACGGCCACAAAGAAGTGACTCTTTCCATGTCACACTGAGGAGACAGGAATAAAACAAGGCCCTCCTTTATTTTCTGTGCCCATTACTCCTCTATAACCAGCAAAACAGCATTTGTATGGCAATAAAAAAAGACTGAAGTGGTTACTGGCAGCTCTGCAGGGTCAGCACTGCACATGTTTTCTCACAGGACCTCTCCAGAATCACCTGGAGGAGTCTCAGAATAATTCTCTGAGAGAGAGGGGAAGGCCACACACACACACACATACAGAGACCAGTCAGAGCTGTTACACAAGTGTCTCTCTACCCAGCTTTTTAAAAACCTTGGTTAAGACCAACCAGCACTTGCCTGCAGCTTCAGGAAGGTGTCCTGTGGCTGCTGCTCTATCCAGAGCCGCCCGCGGAAAAACGCCGGCCCCACGAAATAATCCGGGACTGAGCTCCAGCCAGAGACGTGCTGCAAACTGCAACAGGGAACAACGGCTCACCCTGGGACACCTGTCCCCAGCAGCCACAGCCCTGCCAGGCCACGCTGGGGACAGGAGGAGGGTAACTGGGGCTGTCACTGTTGGAAAAACCCCTTTTTCTGACGCAGAGAGGGGTGTTTTAAAGGCTTTTGTTCCATTTTCAGTCTCATGTGAAGGGTGAGATGGTGCAGATGTTACAGTTCACACCATCACAATCAGCAGCTAAACTATTTCCTAATTACAAAACATTATAAGTGGGTTTTGGCCTATCAGTTTTTGCCACACAATGCTGTAAATGCTTTAAAGCCAATCATCTAAAAATACCTCACGTGGGTCCTGCTACAATTCATCTTTCATAGTTCTGTTTCTCCAAAATTTCTGGTCTGTTTGCAAGGCCATTGTTTGAAACTTGTTTCCAGCTCCATTTCTCTCTCAGCAACGTCTGTCCTATCCCATGGCATTTCTAAGTCAGCATTTTTTATCTCAGAGTTTGCACACAGATGCACAGGACTGTGTGAGCCTTCTGTCAGGCTTGGAGAATTGTCCACAAATCCACTTCCCACATGTCACCACCTCTGGTGCTCCACAGCAATGGGAAATGCCTTTTTACAAGAGCATGTAGTGACAGGACAAGGGGAAAAGGATTCAGATTGGAAAAGAGCAGGTTTAGATTGGATAGCAGGAAAAAATTCCCTCCTGTGAGGGTGGGCAGGCCCTGGCACAGGGTGCCCAGAGCAGCTGTGGCTGCCCCTGGATCCCTGGGAGTGTCGAAGGCCAGGTTGCAGCACCCTGGGACAGTGAAAGGAATCCCTGCCCATGGCAGG
>JBBMKD010000085.1:3449336-3461593 GCA_037834095.1 Argya squamiceps | reverse complement strand
GGCAGGCCCTGGCACAGGGTGCCCAGAGCAGCTGTGGCTGCCCCTGGATCCCTGGGAGTGTCCAAGGCCAGGTTGGAGCACCCTGGGACAGTGAAAGGAATCCCTGCCCATGGCAGGGGGGTGGGATTGGAGGATTTTTAAAGTCCCTTCCACCCAAACCTGGGATAAAAATCTGCTTGATAAAAAACTGATAAAAAACTCTGGGATAAAAATCTGCTTGATAAAAAACTGATAAAAAACTCTGGGATAAAATCTCTGCCTCACGTTGGTTGCTGAGGATCCTTCAGATCTGCCAGGGTGCTTCAAACATCTGTGCCTTGCTAAAGGAGACTGCAGAAGTGACAGGATTCAAAGCAGACATTCCTGCCTTGGCCCCTGTCGAGGAACAAACACATCCCTGCAGGTGTGCAGTAATGAGGGGAAATCTGACATCACTCCTTACCTGAGGCAACAATCTGGGAGCAGGGCACGAGCAGAAGAGGAAATAAGGAGAGCAGGAATCCCACAGAAGCTTCGAGCTTCTGTCAGAACACGTTCCCTCCAACCCTTACAAACTGCAGCTCTTGGACTGGGGGAAGTTATTGATCCAGTGCAGCCTGGCTGCTGCTGAATTATTCAACTAAAAGCCTGTGACAGCTCCTTTCACAACACTCCTCTCCCTCCTCCCCCGGGGGGACTGTGAGCTGATTGTGTTTCAGAGCTGCTGGTCAGCAGCCAGGAGCTGAGGGCAGTGGTGACTAATCTTGCTTTTGTTTGGCCATGGCAGCTCACTTGCTTTAATGCTCCTCACTGGAAACCTTCCTCTAAACACCCCGCAGTCCAAAAGGCTCTGAGTTACCCCATCAATAAGAATCCTTCAGGTAGCCCCTCAGCACCTGGTAAAACTGTCCTCAGGCATTTCAGAATGTGGATTTTTTTCCTTTTCAAAGCCATTTCGGTTTAACAGGGCCTCTCTCTCTCCCTCCTACACAAAACGGGGCAGCTGTGATATCTTGGGGGATGCACATAAGTTGCTTTCTGCTATTAAAAACATCACTGAAAAGAGTGTCTCTGGATTGTGGCCAGAGTCCATAGGGCATCTGCTGCCTGAAACATTTGCTGAGGTTTTCTGTGTGTGCTGACAGAGGCTCTTCAACATCCCCCTGCTAAATTTCCTTCCTTGAATTAAAGCAAAACAACATAAAAGAGAGCGAGCCATCTGGATTGTTAATGCACTATCAGTAGCTTTGTAGAATTAATCCATCCCTTGCCAGGCTGAATTACTAAATATATCAGCCAGATTGGTAATTTCCAGACAGCAAATTTCCAAAATTACCCAAAATTTCTAATGTGGGTGTGAGGGGATCCTTCCCTTTGGGTAAGTCTGGCTTCTACCTACCTGATCTAACCCTGCTGCAAGGAAATCTTTAAATCCTGCACAGTGGGATTAGATTTCTCCCCTAAATGATATTATGGATCAGCTGGCACCATTTCCTGCACTATTTCAGGCAAAAGTATCAGCAAGGAACTTATCAGTGCAAAAATCCACCTCCCCACTGCTACCTCATTTAGCTGCTCCCTATTAGACACTGCACTGCTGGAAAACAGGTGGTTTCAAATGAGGAAAAAAAAGGAAAAAAAAAAAAGTTAAAATGCCACAAACCTTTTCATGAAGGCAGGTTTCATCTCCAAACTGTAAATCTTGAAGTTCCTCAAGGGGGTTTTATTCAGGAAGACGTCACCAATTAAACCTGCAAGAGCAATGGGGGTGATGAAGAGCTGAGGAACAGCTAAAGCTGATGGATTTTTGCTCTTTGGATCTGAGGAACAGCAGGAGATGGAAAGCAGCCACGTTCTGCAGTGGAATTAGAGTCCATATGGTCCCATTGCTCATCCAGACTCGGTGGGGAGTGTCACTAAACTTTGGCCTCTCCATTCTCTCCTCTCCCTCAGGGTCTCAGAGCCCCTCCCAGCAGAATACACTGGGATGTGCAGGCTGGGGGTTCTTGGAATTGCTGGGATTTACTGAGCTGACCACATTTCTTTTTTAAAGCAGTCAATCACTTCTCTGACAGGCACAGCAAAACAGGGCTGGTGCTGGGCTTTTCATCCCAGGATTTTAATATAAGCCATGATATAATAAGTCCTTTTAGCACCTTTAGCACCCTTTTGTTCAAGTGGTTCTCCCTGGAGCAGGCAAAGCCTGGGTGCCAATGCAGCCTCCAAATCACAGGACTGAGGCTGCCTAGGCTGCACTGAGGTTTGTGCAACTTTTCTGCATTAAATAAAATCGATACAGTCACATGCCTAACTCCATTAATCTATTTTATAGACCTTTTGCACAGAGTTCCCCACTAAAATAGAATCACCCCCTTCCAGCTCCACCACTGTGTGTGATAGGCTTGAGCATTTCAGTCAATTCTGCTCAAGGGGATGCACTTCCCTCTTCCTGACACTGTGTGAGCTTTTAAATGGTGTGATCCTCCAATATCAAGCCCTCAAGGGAAAACACAGATTAAAAAAGGTATTTTCCTTCCTTCCCTGTGAAGTAATATGCTCACAGAGCAGGAGAAAGGGAGCTGAGCATCACCTAGGAAACCCAGAGCAGAGCAAGATTCATTGACAGCCCTGGGTTTAGCTGTACCCTCATAAAACAAACCCTGGTGCAGGGCACTGAGCAGCCACTGCTTTTCCCCTGATCCCTCCAGACAGGGGGTGAGGATGTTTATTAACACATCCCCTCCCTCACCCCATCCTCCCACCACCTCCCAGCACCACCAGAGCTGTGCTGGGCCCTGAGCAAAGCACACAGAGTGCTTTGAGAGGTTTCTGGGAGAGTCTGGGGGCACAGAACCAAACCCACCTTTCCTCTGCTCGTTCAGGGCCAGCCCATAATTGACACGGCCACGATTCTCCACCAGCAGCCTCAGCTGCCTGAAACCCTGCTGAAAACAAACCAGGACAAGCATCAGCTGCACCAGCCTCAGCAGAGGTGCTTAAAGGGGGAAAGAGGCACCACAGCTGCATTTATAAATTTACTTTAAAGTTCTCTGCTGCAAACAGTGAAGAACTCACTTTTGCACAGAAGATTTCTGGATTTTTTTAAAATTTATTTTTTCCCCTCCTGAATTTTGAATTCCCGTTTTGGTCTCACCCACAGAGCCAGAAATGGAGTTTGACACAGGACAGGATTGTGCCATAAACTCTCCCACAAGTCTTAAAAACAACCAGAGCATCCACCCCCTCACCTGCTCCTACAGCCACCTCAGCTCTGTTGAAATGTGCCCAATCAATACAGTGTTCTTAGTGCCAGCTTCTGCCAGGGTAAAACTGCTCCCAGAGCTAAAGAGGGACATTCCCCCTCAAAAGCCTCCAAAGCCCCTTAGAACCTGCTTTGTGCTGAGGAAGATGAAGCCTGCACGGATTTAATCTGCAATAACAAGGTGCAGGTACTCCATGTTGTGGCTGTGGGAAGAAGGATGGCAAATTTTGTGCAGCAAAGGCTACAATAACCTGAATTTTCCCCATGGAAAAGCATTCAGACCCCAAATTTCAATCACAAATGGTAACTTGGCAGTGAAATCCCACTATCTGTGTCTGATTAGGATACCAAGCTTAGCCTGGGTTAGGAGGAGGTGCCTTTCTGAGACTTCTCCCTCTTTGGTGACCCTGTCACCCACACCCTGAGCAGCCCCCAGCAGTTACCTGTCCCTCAGGAATGGAGAGCTCCACGCTGTTGTAGTCCAGCTCCCCCACATACATGGTGTTAACAAACACCTGCAGAACAGAGCACAGCACACCAGAGCAACTGCTCATCACTCATGTCACAACCACCTCACTCCAGCTGCATTTGGGGGGGAAATTGTCCCTGCTTGAAACTACAACTCAAGTGTCCAAAACTGGGTCACTGCCAGCACAGGTGGGAATAAAAAAAATGAAAATACTCTCAGAACATTCAACATCCTGATGATAAAGATATTGTAATTTTTAGCAGGAAATTTAATTAGAAGTGATAAAGGTTTGGGGGCTTAGATGAGAAGTGGAAAGAGTGAATGAGAGAAGTAATGTATAATTTTATGTTTTCCCCCATTTCCTGCCTGCACCCAAGCTTAGCTGAGGAGTGGAAGGAGCAAATGACAGAAATAATGTAAAATTTCATGTTTTCCCCCATTTCCTGACCCCACCCAAGCTTACCTGAGGAGTGGAAAGAATGAATGACAGAAATAATGTAAAATTTGATGTTTCCCCCCGTTTCCTGCCCCCACCCAAGCATAGCTGAGGAGTGGAAAGAGTGAATGACAGAAGTAATGTATAATTTCATGTTTTCCCCCCTTTCCTGACCCCACCCAAGCTTAGCTGAGGAGTGGAAAGAATGAATGACAGAAATAATGTAAAATTTGATGTTTCCCCCCATTTCCTGCCCCCACCCAAGCTTAGCTGAGGAATGGAAGGAGAAAATGACAGAAATAATGTAAAATTTCATGTTTTCCCCCCTTTCCTGACCCCACCCAATCTTAGCTGAGGAGTGGAAAGAGTGAATGAGAGAAATAATGTAAAATTTGATGTTTTCCTCCCCCTATTTTCTGCCCCCACCCAAGCTTAGCTGAGGAATGGAAGGAGAAAATGACAGAAATAATGTAAAATTTCATGTTTTCCCCCTATTTTCTGCCCCCACCCAAGCATAGCTGAGGAGTGGAAAGAGTGAATGACAGAAATAATGTAAAATTTGATGTTTCCCCCCATTTCCTGCCCCCACCCAAGCTTAGCTGAGGAATGGAAGGAGAAAATGACAGAAATAATGTAAAATTTCATGTTTTCCCCCCTTTCCTGACCCCACCCAATCTTAGCTGAGGAGTGGAAAGAGTGAATGAGAGAAATAATGTAAAATTTGATGTTTTCCTCCCCCTATTTTCTGCCCCCACCCAAGCTTAGCTGAGGAATGGAAGGAGAAAATGACAGAAATAATGTAAAATTTCATGTTTTCCCCCTATTTTCTGCCCCCACCCAAGCATAGCTGAGGAGTGGAAAGAGTGAATGACAGAAATAATGTAAAATTTGATGTTTCCCCCCATTTCCTGCCTCCACCCAAGCTGGGGGAGCCCCTGTGGCCTCACCTGTGCCCTGTCCCGGACGTGGTCCCTGGTGTGCAGGTGGCCCCCCCCAAAAATGACAGTCTCATAGAGCACATATCCATAGGGCTGCCCAATGCTGTCGTTCAGCTGCAGGTTCTCCATGTTCACAGGGAACTCTGACTTAATGGGCTGCAGGGGAGAAGCAAATTGCACATCAAGAGTGGCCTCTCACATGGACAGACCATGCAGAGGCTGCTCATTTCTGGCAGGTGTTCCACTCTGCCACAGGTGAGACCCTCCAAAGGGAACCCAAATCCCCTCCTGACCCTAAGAAAGCTACAACACAACACCAGAAAAAGGAGCCAAGGACTTGCAAAACAGCAATTCCAAGAGAAGAGAAGTGAAAAAGGAGAGATAAAAGATCTGCTGCTTTTGCATATCCTTGGCAAAAAATTCCCCCAACCTCCTCCTTGTGGGATAATGTCACCCTGATTTTTTCAGCCTTCTAACGTTCACATTTTGTACTGGAGTTTAGAAAACTGCATTCCTTCCTGGGGGAAGGACAAATTAATAGACTTCTAGGCTGACCAGTGGGGTCAAAGAGGTGTCAACCTCATGGCCCAATGGCTGATCAACCTCCAAAAACTATTTAAACCCTCATCCCAAATAAACCTTTTTTCTCATTCTCACAACCAGACACTGTGAATGTGATTTTTTGTGTCCATCTGGCAACAGGATAACAAGGCAGAGCACAAATTGCTCTAAAAGTTGATGCTTTTTAGGTGTCTGGGATGCATTAAAAGAGGTGTCACTACCTGTAAAAGTGCTGGCAACACATCCCAGAGAGAGATGTACTGGTGCAGGAGGATGGCACCATAGGAGGCCTTGCTTTCAATCATGGGAGGCAGAGGAAGGGGCTGGCCTGGAGTGCAAAAAGAAAGATGGAAAAATGGTTTCAGACAACACAAATTCAAGATCCCTCCAGATCCTCCTCCCATCCTTAATTCCCAACCAAGCTGAGCCCCAGCAGAAGGGTTAATTTAAATAATCCCCTGTTCTTGGGTGTGTAATTACCAATGACCATGCTGAAGAGCTGTCGGAGCTTGAAGAATTTGGATGTGTAGTCCCCAGCCTCTGTCAGCACAGCATCATAATCTGGAAAAGGAGAGAAGCAGCACGTGTTCTAAAAACATAAAGCAGCTCTGGGATGGCTTCGTGGCAAGAAATAAAAGCCCCAGGCACGATTTTCATGGCATTGTTTATAGCATGGAAATCTGCACACTTTAATCTGAGTGAACATCACTAAACAGCCACAGAATTCCTTAATTTAGAGAAGAGCCATTCACACTTTCAGAGATCTAATTTGCACATATCCAGAATTTCACACAGGATAAAGGCAACAATTAACCACTTTAACCACGGGCTGTGGGGATGAAAAGAGATTTATGGTAAAATGTGACTTGGTAAAATTAAAAAATGGTGTCTTGGATCACCATCTCTCTCTAGAAAAAAGAGATATCAATTCATCATCTGTGACACCTCTATTTACAATTCAGAATAAGGGAATCCCCCACTTTCTGGGGAATTGGAAACAGTCATGCAAGCCCCTTTTTAGACAGGAATTTACTCCTGAGCTGTGCCCCACCTCATCTCTCCAGGACACAGTGGTGGTGCTGATCACTTTTCAGTGCTGCTGGTTCCTGTCCCTGGCCCAGGGAAAATAAACTCACCATAACTGGTGACATCTGCCTTGTACTCATCAGCCTCCAACGCCCCGTTCATGAAGCCAAAGTTGGTCCCTCCATGGAACATGTAGAGGTTGATGGATGCTCCTGTTTTGAGGATGCTTGCTACAGTGTTCACCATCTCTGCAAAAAAATAAAAAAAAGGGCAGTGCCAGGGAGGTCACAGAGCACAAATGTGGGCCAGGAATTCAAATCAGACCCGTGCAGGTCACTCCTGTGCCATAGCAGTGATTTATTCGTGTGGGGATTTGCATCCTGCCCTCAGGAAGGGGCAGCAGCTACTGATGAATCCATACATTCAAATAATACTCTCCTCCAGGTGAAAAAGGGGAAAGCTCGTGGCCTCCAGCAGGAATTTTGCTTTTAAGGAGAAGAGTTGCAAGGACTCCTCAGTCAGACTCCAAAACTGAAGCCACTAATGACCCAATTACAAAGACAATTGCAGGAGGATGAGAGAATCGTTAAAAGAGTCTTGGATAGCTCTGTTTTCACTGCTCTTTACATGTCCTGGGGGTTTATTTTTTTAGTAGGAGCCTTCCAAATGAGCTTTTAAACCGGGGAGAAGGTGCTGTGCTCACAAGGGGCTGAAATTCACCACAAAATGTTGTGCAAGAACAGCGTTTGGTGCTCACCATCTGCATCGAAGACATAGTGAGGGCCTCCCCAGTTATCAAACCACCCCGTCCAGTACTCCATCACCATCTTGGGCTGGTCTTTCTGTCAGGAGAAAAAACAGAGTTAAAATGGATTCAGAACAGTCCTGCAGCCACCAATTTTTACTTTTTTTCTAGAGAAGAATTGTTCAAATCCAGTGTGGTGACTTGGTTTTACAGGAGTGTTTTCTGCTCGACTGGCACAGCCAAAAAGCAGCTCTGGGCATGTGAGGGACAAGAAGCTGTGGGCCAGCAATGCCCAGAACAGGCAAGCAAAGCTTTGTGCCTGTTATAAACACACATCCTCGGGGTCCGCCCCTGGGGGAGGGGCAAAAATCACCCAAATTTACCCCAAAATCGGCAAAAATCATCACAAAATTCATCACAAAATCAAGCCCAAAATCCGCAAAATTCACCCCAAAATTCAACCCAAAAATCCCCAAAATTAATCCCAAAAAATCCCCAAAATTCACCCAAAACCCACCCAAAATTCAACCCAAAATTCATCACAAAATTCACCCCAAAATTCACCCAAAATTCATCCCAAAATTCCATAAAATTCACCTCAAAAGTCATCACAAAATCAACCCAAAAATCCACAAAATTCATCCCAAAATTCCACAAAATTCACCCAAAAAAATCCACAAAATTCACCCCCCAAAAAAATCCCCAAAATTCAACCCAAAATCCACCCAAAAATCCCCAAAATTCATCCCAAAATCCACCCCAAAACCTCCCCCAAAACTCCACCCAAAAATCAAAAAAATGGGTTAAATTTTGGCCATTTTTGGGCTGAATTTGGGGCATTTTTGGGGCAGATTTTGGGGTGGAATAAGTGGGTTTTTGGGTTAAATTTGGGGCATTTTGGGGGCAGATTTTGGAGTGGAATTTGCAGATTTTTGGGTTTAATTTGGGGCATTTTGGGGGCAGATTTTTTTTGCAAAAAGTTGGCTTTTTGCAAATATTAAAATGAATGCTGTGTATAATATGGGGAGGTTTTACTCTATTTTCTTTTATTATTAACAGTCTTAGAAACGTGATGAATGGATATTTTCTTTCTGAATTATTAAAACTTTTTTGTAACATTTAAAACCAGTCAAACCAGTTGACAAAAACTGAATCAAACCCCCACCAGAAGATAAGGGGAGAGAATCCTCCTACACTCCTGAATTGATTGGTGAACCAAAAGCTAGAAGAAGGAATTTATTGATCTCCTGGTACCAGAAGAACAAGACATGAGATGACTACCAGGCCCAACAAGAACTTTATCTAATAAAATGTTAATTTGGTACAATGGGGGGCAAGGGGGGCCAAAAACCAAGGGAACATCTGAACTCAAAGGAATGATTGAAAAATGCATATATAAAAGGCTAATCCTTAAAAGCAAAGAATTTGAAGGAGTGGGTGTCCTTTCTGGTGAGCCACCCCAGCTGGAAACTTCTGGTTTTTTGTCTCCCAATTGTCTATTTTTTCATTTTTCATTAGACTTATAAATTTTTCTAAGCAAGTAAACCTTATTTTTCACAATGCCTCTGCAAGTCACAGAGCACAAAGCACAGGGCACACAACCAGGTGCCATCCAACACTTCTGGGTTGCTGCTGTTGGGCAGAGCTGCACAAAGGGCCAAAGCAACTGCCAGTGTTTAGTTCCTGCTAGAAACACACATTTATAAATGTCTGCTTATCTGCCACTGCCAGCTGAGAGCTTGCAGGTGCAGGGCAGGCAGTGCCTGCCAAGGTACAGCAGCAGACCTGAGCTGCTTTAATGCCTTTTTAATGCTGCATATGGTGCTGGCAGGGAAGAGTTTGCAGGAATTAGGTCTTCATTAAAGGCTCTGCACACAGAGCAATTGTTTTCCATTTGTCAGGGCCTGCCAGCTCCTGCAGGATCCCTCCTGTCCCCACGGCATGGGCAGGGCAGGGTGTGCCCACCTGGCTGCCCCTCCTGGACTTCATTTTTGGCCTTTGTGTTGTCTGATGCCACAGCAATTGGCTGAGGGAAGTGGCATTAAAGAAACTCGTGTTTCATCAGGAGAAAACAAGTGCCTGTAATCATCTAAACCTTGGAAATACATTTAATCAATCCATCCCCAGTGAAGCAGTCAGAGAAGGGATTTTATCACCTTCTGGAACAAAAATTCATAACAAGGAAAAATTAAAACAGCTTCATAACCCCAACAGACATTTCCTATCTCATAATTAGTGTGGCAAAGAAGAGCTGTGGAGGGGAAGGTGCCACCTTCTGTTCATTTGCAGGGTTTGGGGAATTTGGGAAGACCTAAAGGAGTCTTCCAGCAGAGCCTCTTTTGCCAGCAGAGGAAAAGAAAACAAAGGAAAGCTGTGGGATTGAACATCCAGCCTGCCAGCAGGGCTTCCTCCACAGCCAAGGGAAGAGAATTGATCAGGGCTGGGGGCAGATCCCAACTGCTCACATCCTTCATTTGGAGCAAGCAGAGCACAGGAAAAGAGGACAGAGGGTGTAAAGAGAGAGAGAAGCTGCCACTAACCCCAAAACTTGCCATTCCCTCACCACTCCCTCATCACACAAGTGTTCATTCCCTCCCTGACAGCACAGAGGGGTTCAAAATGCTCAAGGGACACACTAAAACTTCCTAAATCCACCCTGAATGAGGCCCTGGAGGTGAACACCCACCACAGTGCACAGACACCCCTGCAGCACATCAGCAGTTTGCAAAGAGCACCCACAGCATCAGGGTGAAGGAGTTTGGGACAAAAATGATGGAACTTCCAAGAGAGAGGACTGATAATTGTGCACTGGGATGCTCTGGGAATCAACACAAAGAAATCTAACCCCTAACAGCCAAACACAGGGCACAGCTGGATGAAAAGCCTTTTCAGAAGGTGCTGGATAACAGGATATTTAAATCCTGCTCCCCTGATTCCAGAAGGATTTGGCCTAGTGGGAAGGAAGCCCCAAACCAACACACAAATCCCAAAGAGAGTATCAGTGCTTGACTTTTAGTGCTGGAAAATGTGGATGAACAAAGTGTTTCTGCATCTTACCTGAACTGTGTCCAGGTATTTCAGCAGCCCAGGCTCCAGCTTCTGAAAGTTAACAGTGGCCAGTGCTAGAGGGAAAGGAAAAATGTGTTAATTCAGACTCACCCAAAATGTCTGAGGGAACATCTCCTTCAGCCCAGCAGGAGGGAGCTGCAACACCTTCTGAACCCCAAAATAACACCTTCTGAACCCCCAAAATAACCTCCTCAGAGATCCCCCATCAGCAGGAGGGAGCTGCAACACCTGAACCCCAAAATAATACCTTCTGAACCCCAAAATAACCTCCTCAGAAACTCCCCATCAGCAGGAGGGAATTGCAACACCTGAACCCCCAAAATAACCTCCTCAGAAACTCCCCATCAGCAGGAGGGAGCTGTAATACCTGAAGTCCCCAAAAACCTTCTCAGAAATTCCCCATCAGCAGGAGGGAACTGCAACACCTGAACCCCAAAATAACACCTTCTGAACACCCAAAATAACCTCCTCAGAAACTCCCCATCAGCAGGAGGGAACTGCAATACCTGAACCCCCAAAAAACCTCTTCAGAGATCCCCCATCAGCAGGAGGGAACTGCAACACCTGAACCCCAAAATAACACCTTCTGAACCCCCAAAATAACCTCCTCAGAGAGTCCCCATCAAAGCCTTCCCTTGGTATGCAGAATGCAAGTGAAGCACAGCAGACAGTAGAATCCTCCCAGGCCATCTTTCAGCTCTGATGTGCAGGGATATTAGAGCCAGAGAGAGAGACCATCAGAGCAGCTCCTGGGGTGTCAGCAGCTCTAATTTGAGCCTGAAAAGCACTTGGAGATCCTCACTTAAAAGGCACCACATAAAGGCAAACTTATTAGAAAGTTCTGTCTGGATGCCACGCTGCTCTCCCAGGCTTTAGCTGCAGGAATCCCTTCCCAGGCAATATCCCACAGCTTGTCATGTCTGTGGGGGAGAGCAGGAGCAACCACAGGGCAGGAGAACCACAGAGAGAACTGGAATGGGAAGAGTTTTCTGTGCTCCTGCCCGTCCTCAGGCTCTGGAGTGGGAGCACCTGCCTGCAGGACAGGGGACACTAATGTGGATCAGTGTCCCAGCTCCTGGCACACATCCCAGCCATTTCTGTATCTCCCAGCCCTGTGTCATGCTGATTTGTCTCCCAGACAAACTCTGCAAACACAGCAGTGATGATGTGATTCAGCATTAAAAATTGACTTCTAACAAGAGAGCTGCTATCAAAGCCAGCCCCAGTTGTGTCAGGCAAGAGCACTTCAAACAGAATATTTACAGAAGAAAAAGCTCACTTCTCACTATTTATACCTTGATTTTAATGGGCTGACCTATGTAGTGTGCTGAGCTGAGGAATTCAGCACAGGAAACACGAAAGGAGAACAAAATAAAAGGTGGATTTAGCAGTGATGTAATGTGGTAGCTGGCAGCTCTGAAGGAGAACATGCCCAGCTTGCTTTTCATGAAGATTGACAGCACACCATGGAAAAGAGCAGCAGTCCCCAGAGCCTTATTTATCCTTCTCAGAGGATGTTCTTCCCACAGGGCATCCCACCATGGTCCTTCAGCCTGGAGGGACAGCAGAGGCTTCCACAGAATTCACAGAATTCCAGAATGACCAGGTTGGAAGAGACCTCCAGGATCATTGAGTCCAACCCAGCCCTGACACCTCAACTAAACCCTGGCACTGAGTGCCACATCCAGCCTGTCCTTAAACACACCCAGGGGTGGTGACAGCCTGGGCTGAGGGGGAGTCCCAAAGAGAGAGGGAGAGAGAGAACAAGAGGG
>JBBMKD010000085.1:3407080-3419856 GCA_037834095.1 Argya squamiceps | reverse complement strand
TGAGGTGTCAGGGCTGGGTTGGACTCGATGATCTTGAAGGTCTCTTCCAACCTCCACATTCTGTGATTCTGTGATTCCCTCTGTCAGACAAGCTGGAAGTTTCACTTACAGTTTTTTCCTTCCTTTCCACAGAGGAATTTGATTTTGTCTTGAGCCTGGAAGAGGAAAAGCCACATTAAAGCAGCACAGCTCCCAGCCAGCCCCCTGATGCCTCCTCCTCCACCAGCACAACTCTCAATTCACCTGCTCAAGCACCACGCACAAGTTCTGCAGCCACACGTCCCTTCCCCAACACAGTTATTTTTTGCTTATTTTTTCAATAAATAAAGCCTTTTGGAATCAACTGGGGCTACTTGGGTTTTAATAGTTGGAAAATCTGCAGTTTATCCCTTGAGGAGGAAACAGGCACATCCTCTTTGTTTAGTGCAGCTCCATGTACTGCAGAGGGACATTTTTCTGCAGGAGGGAATAGGGATTCCCTATTTCCTAGGGAGTTCTGTCTTGAACCAGAAAATTAGGAATCATTGAATAGCCTGGGCTAGAAGAGACCTTAAAATCATCTTGTTCCACTCCCTGCCATGGACAGAAACACCTTCCACTATCCCAGGTTGCTCCAAGCTCTGTCCAGCCTGGCTTTGGACACTTCTGGCAGACACAGCTGTGCCAGGGTCTCACCACCCTCAGGGAAGAATTTCTCCCCAACATCCCATTTAAACTATTCTGTGTCAGTTTGAAGCCTTTCCCCCTCCTCCTGTCACTGCCTGCTGTTGTAAACAGTCTCTCTGGAGAGGGATGCACAAAGCAGATCACAGTGAACTTCCTGCAGGTACAAAAGTTCCCACGTTATTTTAGTTCTGACATCAGGGGAAATGGAAGAAAATAAAGGCAGCCTGCTAATTTTTAAGCCACATGGGTCCTCCAGCAGCACAGCTGCCAAGCAGTGACACAGCTGAAAGAAAGACCAAGGATTTATAAAGGTAACAAAGGACAAATTCCTCCAGCGTGTTTGGAGAGCTGCACACTGTGGCACTTTTAAAGAAAAATCTCTTCATACCACAGAAAAAAAACCCCAACCCAATATAAAAAACACCAGACAAACTCATGCACATCATTTGACAGCCAGAGCTGGCTCTTTTTAATCGGAGAGACAAAAAAACCCAAGTTTTAAAATACAGCCATTGAAAAGACGACGAATTAAGAAACATGTAAACACAGCAGAGGCTTAATTACAAGTTGCACTGCTTGGTTTGGTACTTGCCCACTCCTCCCTGCCTGGGAGAGAGGAAATGGCCCAAGTACAGCACAGAACCACCAGCTCAGGGGGACAAGGCTGCTGGAGCAGCATCTGCCCCTTCACATGCCAACAAAACACTGTCCTTGAGTACCTTGTCCTGGAGTGACCCCAGCTCCTCTCCAAGGATGCTCAGCACATCTGCTCCACCCCACACACACAGAGGGCCCAGTGGCTAACAGGCTGAATGGTCCAGCAGATTCAGTAAAAATCGGGGTCATTTCTGAACATTCCACACGTAGGGACATGGGGGAGAGGGGAAAAAGCAGGAAAAATCCCCCAAATCAATGTGTAGGCCCATTTTCCTTTTTTTTCCCTTTTCCAAGGGAACCAGGAATGATGAACAGAGGTTGAACACCATCTCCTTACAGCCAGGCAATGATCTCACATCCAGTCAGGCAGGAAAAAAAGAAAACACTCCTGGAATGCAGAGACATCTCCATCCAGGGGGTTTCTGTCCCACCACATGGCCTACAATCCAGGGGAATAAAGGGAATAAAGGGAATAAAGGAAATAAAGGAATAGAGGAATAAAGGAATAATGGAACAGAGGAATAAAGGGATAAAGGAATAAAGGAATAGAGGAATAAAGGAATAGAGGAATAAAGGGATAAAGGAATAGAGGAATAAAGGAATAGAGGAATAGAGGAATAAAGGAATAGAGGAATAAAGGAATAGAGGAATAAAGGCAAGGAGGGAGCTGAAGGAAAGCTGAAGAAGATTGTAAGGGCACTGCTGTGCTCAGCTCAGGCATAGAAGGATAGTTTTCTATCCCCAAGGGCTCCCAAAGGAGCTTCACTTGTTCCTAAAGGACAAAAGTGCCTTTAGGGAGGGAGGGAGGAGTGTCCAAAGTGACATCCAGGGTCCTGTGCCATGGCAGAGGTCCCCAGCCCTCGCCCTGGCACAGCAAGGTGATTGTTGTCTGCAGTGAGCTTGTCCCCCAGCCCATGGCACAGCCTCCCCATGGGGGGGACAAGCAATCCAGTCTGCAGTGGGGCACAGCAGAGCCACGGGGTGACACAAGCATTCAGCAGAGATGAGAGCATTAGTGTCCTCTACAGAGCCAGACTGGCCAGCTCGACTAAAAACCACAACCTTACACGTGCTGAGGAAAAGATAACTTACTTTGGCAAGCAGAAACACACATTTATCACTGAAATACAGTAGCTGTCGTTACATAAAAAGCTCCCCTTCCCACCCCAGCCCCACTCCCTCCACCAGCACCACTCCTGACCCAAGCAGAACCTTCCACTTCCCAGCTGCAAGACACCTGCTCTACCTTCAGCTGGACTTGATTCCAGAGCCAGAAAGGAGCTGGACAAACTGGCAAGCCACAAGCTCAGGGAAATCCAGACAAATCCCACTTGACAGAGCTCATATCCCAGCCCTCAGTGCAGGCCTGTTTCTCCCTGGGGTGGGAGGTCTCACCACCTGCTTGTTGAAGGGCAGCTGAACAGGATGGACATTCTCCAAACTCAGTCAATCAAGTCTACAAAACCACGTCTGATTTTTAATGGAGGAGTGACTTCCTTCTGGGAATGTTCTCATGAGTCTATTTAGCTGAAGGCTAAAAGCAGCTTATTAAAAAAAAACCAAAACAAAACAAGAAAACCCACATTCAGGTTCTCAGCTCATTGCATGCTCTCAGACCTCGCTGGTGACTTCAGCTCAGGCCTCAGGAATGTGTCTCTGGAATCAGAGCTCTGCCATCCTTCCAGTTGCTGCTTGGCTCCTTCCAGCAGCCCACATGGGGCTGTTTGAGCCTCCCACAACAGTGGCATCCACCTTCTGTCCCCACTAATCCTTGTCCCACAGGCACGAGGCAGCAAACCAGACCCCATACACACATGTCCCCACACTGCTGTCCCTCCCTGCACAAAGCCTGCTCTGTCCCAAGGACACAGATGCGGGGCAGGGCAGCCTGTGCAGCATAAACCCACCCACAGGAGCTCCAAAACTGCTCTCTACACCTCTGCAGCAGCACCTGGGAGCTGCAGCTGGATCTCAGGGGCACTCAGGCAGCTGCCAGGACAAGCCTACGAAGGCACAGCTTGTGCCAGGAGCCTTCCTGCCCCCACTTGTTGCCCACCCAGCAGCACTGGGAGCATCACTGCCCTGCCCACCCCATTCCACCTTCTGTATCCACATCTCACTCCCTGTCCCAGCCACAGCCCTGCCCCTGCTCCACGGGGCTGGTGGCAGTCCCAGGGCTGAGTCACCTCCATCATCCAACTGCTTGTGGCAGAAAATCTAACATCAACTCCAAGAGGGAAGAAGGGGAAGCAGTGAGGGGATGACACCACATTTCCAGCAGGCCACACCACAGTCTCTGATCCCTCCTCCAGCATCCAGCATCCTACCAGGGGAAAGATTTTGGAAAGGCAAGAGAAACATCCATCCTAATCCATCCTCACAGCCCCACAGCAACCTGCACAGGGGTGGGGAGGAGCTGCAGCCCACAGCAACCTCCACAGGGCCAGGAGAAGCTGCACCCCACAGGAGCCTCCACAGGGCCAGGAGGAGCTGCAGCCCACAGCAACCTCCACAGGGCCAGGGAGAAGCTGTATCCCAAAGCAACCTGCACAGAGCCAGGGGAGAAACTGCACCTCACAACCTCCACAGGGCCAGGGAGGAGCTGCAGCTCACAGCAACCTCCACAGGGCCAGGAGACACTGCAGCCCACAGGAACCTCCACAGGGCCGGGGAGGAGCTGTACCCCAAAGCAACTTCCACAGGGCCGGGGGAGAAACTGCACCTCACAACCTCCACAGGGCCAGGGAGAAGCTGCACCTCACAACCTCCACAGGGCCAGGGAGAAGCTGCACCTCACAACCTCCACAGGGCCAGGGAGAAACTGCACCTCACAACCTCCACAGGGCCAGGGAGAAGCTGCACCCCAAAGCAACCTCCACAGGGCCAGGGGAGAAGCTACAGCTCACAGCAACTTCCACAGGGCTGGGGAGAAACTGCAGCCTGTGCCTTCCCTTGCTCTCTCCTTCCTTCCCCGCTGCCAGGCCGAGGCTCTCGGGGCCCAGAGGAGATCAGGCAGCTCCAAAGGCTCTGGACATTGCCTCACAGCAGCCGGCCCCAGCCTCCAGAGGGAGGGATGGGTGGGATCGGGAAGCTCCAGCTGCCCTCCCGCCCCATCCCACCGCGCCAGTCCTTCGGAGAAAGGAATGAAGTCAAAAACAGGTTATTTATTTCTGTGAAGTCTCTGAGCGTCTCCTCCTGGGTGCTGCTGTCCTGGGGGGCTCTGGGTGTCCCCCCCCGGGCTCACTGCTGCCCGTTGTTCTCTGCAGGCTGCCCGGGGGGCTTGGCCTCGTGCGAGGACGTGCCCTCGAAGCGCTGGGACGCGATGGCAGCTTGGTGGGACATGCTCTTCCTCACGATGTCACCTTTCCTCCACAGCACCACCTCCTGCAGGGACACAGCCAAGGCTTGTCAGGGCTGCTGACACCTTCTGCTGCCCCACCCTGCCCCGCAGGCTGAACCAGGCTCGGTGTTCCACCCACAGCCAGCACACGCCTGGCAGTGCAGCCTGCCCAAAATTTGGGGTCTGGGCACACAGAGGACAAACACAGCACCTCTGTCCTAGTGCCACTGATAAGGTGAAGCACAGAAGCTTCACCACTGAGCAGAAAAAAAAATTTCCCACCTTCCAGATCCTTCTGGATCCAGATTCAGAAGAAAATCCTTTTCTTCCAGAAAAGAAAGGCACCTTCCAGACTCCTCCCCACCACCACACACATCTGACCCTGCATGGACATTCTTCTAGAACATCCTTCCACGGGATGAATCCCAAATTCCCAGTAGGTCCTTGTACAAGCATCCCAATCAATCATTGCCAAGAAGAACAGCAGCTCTGTTTCTCACCTGCTGTTTGAAGTAGCGTCTCTCCTCCTCATCGATCAGCACCAGGTTGAGGTAATAACGCACAGAGAACTTCTTGTTGATGTCCCTCATGGTTGGAGTCAGCTCATAGCCAGCCAGAAAGAGCCTGATGGGAATGGACTCCCCTGGAAAGGGCACAGAGCTGTCAGCACAGACAGGATGCAGACAGAAACCAGGGGAGCAGCAGCAAAACACAAACTCACACGGCCACAACCTTTGTCACCGTTTCCACAAGTGGACTAACATGAGCTAGGAGACCTCAACTCCCTGCAGAAACCAGCATGGCACGGTCCACAGCCAGGTCCTGCCCTTGCTGACAGCTATTCCAGCTCCACTCTAACAGCACAGGACTCTTTTGGGACCTGCATCAAGACAGCACTGCAGGAAAAAATGAGTAAGGTGACATTTTCTCTGGCAGGTGACTCTGCCGGGCAAAGGAACAGTGGCACAGGAGATTGGCACAGAGCAAGAACACCATCCCTGCTCTGAGCTGCAGCAGTGTCAGCTGGTGCCCATGCCAACTGTGAATTTATAGCTGGTTCTGCCACTGCTTCATCAAAAGAATCAAGTCATTCCAACTCATTCTGCCTCAGCTCCCCCTCATCACACTGGAGCAGGAAGGGGATCAGATCAACCCCCTGCTCTGAGCCCACCAGGGGAACGGGATGCTGAGCACACAGAAGATCCTGCAGGAGTCACATTCCCAGCCCAAAAGGCTCCAGGAGAGGAGTTCTGGGGCTTGCTGTGCCCTCTCACCTCTGACAGGTGCCCCATCCATGATCTCATACTTGGCTATGGTGTCGTTCTCGTGGTACACGTTGGGCCCCGTGCCCGTGGTCTCCCTCTTGATGATGTCTATCTCCATGTGCTTGATCTTGATCCGCACCAGCAGGAAGTAGATCTTCCCCACAATCACATCTTTTAAGTGGTACCTGGCACCAGAGGGGAGAAAACACCAGCATCAAACCCTGTGCAGGGCTTGGGCTGACGTGCAGGAACTTGCTGGGCAGGCACTTTGCTCTCAGCCACGGCAGATGGCAAATCAACCACCCCCACCAGCAACCAGCCTCTGCTCTTCTGGAAACCCACAAGAACATTTAGCATGAGCATATAAATTAAAAAACATCACTTCAGGCTGAATATCTGCAAGAAACCCCTGTAAGAGCAAAGCCTCCAAGCTCAATATTTTAGATCAATTAAAACCAACCCAAATCACAGAATCATTTAGGTTAGAAAACTCCTCTGAGATCATCGAGTCCAACCTTTGACCAACCACCACTTGCAGGGAGATTTGGCAGTACCAGCTGGGAAAGATGCACAGGAGTAGTTAAAAGAGCTTTTCTCAACTTCTTTGCTGGAGTTAATTCCCACTTCAGCTGTATTGCCTGATCAGGAGCAAACATTGCATTTTGGAGACACCTGCAAGTACTGACCTGGCTGAGGATACAGGGAGTGGGAGGTCACAGCAAGAATTTCACAGCTCAGTGAGCCACAGCCATTGCTTCCCACTCCTTGATCCAGAGATATGGGGAAAGGTGAAGAACCCATGGATCAGGGAGGATCTGAGCTGCCTCCCTGGTGTTGGAGTTCTGGAAACTGAGGATTTTAGGCTTTCTGTGCTAAAAGACCCTCAAGCAAGCAGTACATTTGACCAGAAGCCATGGTACAGGGTTCCAAAACTGAGTGATGGCACTGGAGTTGTGAGAGTGGAGTTTGAATGGTATTGTGTGATCTCACAAGGTGAAAAACTTAGAATTTAAGGGTTTAGTATATAGTGGTGTATATGGGGCAATATGGAGGATTTAAGGCATTGTCTAAGTCCTTTTCCTTCACCATCTTCTTCTTGGTTTTGGGTGTTTTTTTCTAATTGAGTGAAAAAGGTCTGCATTGCAGGCTTTGGGTGGTCAGTTATTAGGTTAAAAGTGTGAATAATATAGGTGTCACCTCATTATTGGACAATTAGTGCTTAAAAGACCTTGGAAAAAGTTAGAGACATCTCCATTTTCTACCCTGTTAGTTAGAGCTCGTGAGGCTGTGCTATAGATCAGGATTAATAAACACTGAGTCCAAACACAAAACTGCGACTCCATGTGTTAATCCTGGCCCTAACAGAAGAAAAGAAGATAAAAACCTCCCACCCTGCAGCACGTGGACACGGAATTCCTTTGAGGAAACCTCCAGCAGGTGGGTTTGAGAGCCCCCAGCTGCTCCTGGCACACTCACTTGGACTTGTTGTACTCAAACTCGATGTGCAGGCAGTCCTCAATGCCCACTTCCATCTTGATGGAGGAGTTGAGCTCGGGGTAGGTGCTCAGGGTGTGCACCACGATGTCCATCTCCTTGACCACGTCGTTCAGCCTGCGGCTCACCGTGGCACGCAGGAAATACCTGCAGGGACAGTTGTTGTCTTGATTTTTCAGCCTTCTGATGTTTTTACAGTTTTTTTACTGGAGTTTTCTCATGCTTGTAACGTAAACAAAGAGTGATGTTTGGTAAATAATGCCTTCCTTCCAGGGGGAAGGACAAATTGATGGATTTCTGGGTTGGCCTGTGTGGTCAGAGAGGTGTTAACCTCATCCCCCAATCCCTGATCACATTCCAAAGACTATATAAGTCAGAATCTCAAAATAAACCTTTCTTCTTTTTCTCACTTCTCAACCTAACGGGTGAGTGCTATTTTTCATGTCCATCTAGTGACAGACAGGTCACACAGGGGGCAGCAGGGACAGGGGCTGGGTGGCTTGGGCTGCACTTTTATCCAAGCAGCCTCACTACACAGATCCGTGTAAAGAGCTGAAAGCACTTGACTGAAAATCTAAATAAAACATGTGATCAACTCAACAGATCCACTGAGAAAGTTCCTTTTTCCCAGTGAAGCTTGGAACTTTCTCCTTAGCAAAATGAAGTGCTCAATTCAGCTCATGCACAGCTGAGAGAAGGGCCAGCATTTCAAGCACGGGGAATGGGGAACGTCCAAAAGGACAAAATAATCAGGAAACCAAAGTTTGTCATGCCATTTGCTCTCTTTTAGTCCAGGTCTGAACAAAACAAACCCACAGCAAAAGAGCCCCCAGCTCTTGACATTGGCTCCTGCCCCTGGAGCAGCCAACACCTCACACTGGAAAAGACAGAGGGGAATTTTCAGATGGAAAAGCAGGCTCCCCTCAGCTTCCAAGCATTTTGTGAGCCTGAGTTACCTAAGCCCCGTTTTGGGGATCCAGCCTGCACATGTTAAAACCACTGCCCTTTTGCAAGATTACATCAGGCTGCACAGCCACACCTCCCAGTGCACATCTCAGACTCTTCCAACCCCCACTCTGAAGCCAGTGAAAGGATTTTGAGTCGACTGAGTGCCCTGATGTGAAATATCATTGCTAACACATGAACAAGGCACAAGCAAAGCATCTGTTTGCATACTGAGCACAATTAAAGTTGACAAGACTGATTACAGCAAAAATATCCCCACTGGAGACTAAACCAAACAGTTTATTTTGATTTTTGGAATTATCAAATAAATTAGCAAGTGTTTGACTCAAAAGGGGCTGATTTCTCTTGTCACTCAAAAGGGGAAAAACAAGTTCCATAAAGAGCCTGATGCGTGCTTGTAAATTCAAGACCTCAAAGGCAGCCTTTTACAGCTCAGCCCCCAAAATTAATCTGGAGTTCTGTTGCTCCTGCATCACGAGAGTGAATATCAGCAATTACAGAGAGCAGAGTGGGCTCAGCCAGGGCAGGGACTCACCGTAGCTTCACGTTCTGCCCCGTGTAGGACTCGTAGGGTTTCTCCACGTGTGTGAACTCAAAGTCAAAGGTCTGTGACTGAGTGAACTCCCCAGGCCGGGCCAGGTCCTTCACCAGGGACACGAACTCGTGGTGGTTCCCTCGGTCATAGTAGAGTTCTGGGGAAAGGGGAATCCAGGTTAAGCTTAACCCCACGTGGCACAGGAGATTTTCAGCTGCTCTCTTGTCCAGGTCATTCCTCCCTTCAATACCATTCACAGAACCTTCCAGGGGAGCCCGTGGCTCCACAGAACTGCACTTGTTCCCTGCTCTCCATCAGAGCCAGGTGCAGGTCAAAACTTTCCTCCCTGGAAGGTCCACACAGCCTCCTTTACTACAATAAATCAAGAACTTGCCATGGGCTGACATTATCACCTATATAAATATTAAATACAGTCAGACTGTTTGCAGCTCATGCAAACCCCTCCAATAATTTTCTGCACTGTGTTCCAGGCCAAAGGGATTGCCACTGTGAGGAAAAACCACCAGTGCTGGTCTGGAACAGACAGTGACAGAGCAAAACAGAGGGGATAGGATTATTCCAACTGCTCCTGCTTATCCTTAGACAGCCAAGAGCTTGAGTGGCCCTGAGCTGCAGCAGGGAATAAATGACAATGTTGATCCTGCTGCACAGCCACCCTGCGTGTGGGGAGGCAGCTGAATCCACTGCTCCTCCAGCCCATGGATAACACATTAATGGCCATGTGAGCACAGTGAGGGAAGAGCTCTCACCTCTAGAAGTGCTGCTCAAACCAGTTCAAGTGACCAGCACTGTCTCACTTTTCCCCACAACCTTCCCACACCAGCAGGAAACTAAAGGTTTCCTCGTTTCCTCCACACCTCCACTGAGTTTTCTGCCTCAAGACAAAGCAGCAAAACCCTTAAAACTCTGTAATTTGCATGAACAGCTTGGGATTACCCAAAAGCATCAATGAAACCTGCCCTTCCCAGCCCTGCGTGTGAGCCTGTGCCTACAGCACACCCACACAGCCCTTCTGCAAGGCAAAGCCTTTCTGCTTAGATGAGGAAACAAAAACCAAAGTCATCACACAATCACACACACACAAGCTCAGTGTCAGCACTAAACTGTGCAGAGGAGGCTTCTGAGAGGTATTAGAGGTGCTCAGGAGCTGCAGCTCTGCCCTCCTTGAGATGCACGATGAGATATTTCAGCTTTTAGTTGATGCCTGTTTCTCACAGCCCTTTGCTCACCTTATCTCTCTAATGGAAATTTTGGCACTCCAGCTCTCCTGACTTACGCACAACAGCAAATGTCACCAAGCCCTTCAAGCTGGGCAGGTGACATAAATAACCAAAGCCTCTCTCTCTCTGTGCACTGGATGTGTGTGTCCACTGAGAGGGAAGTGCTTGCTGATGTGACAGGAAGAAGCCACGTGCCAACAGAAAAAGAGGAACCAGCCACAGAAACAGAGGGGTCAGCCCAGACCATCGTGACACACGATGCAGAGGGCACAAATCAAACTCAAAGCAAGGGGAGGCAAATGTCAGTGCACTGCTACCTCAGAAAACCATGTTTGGCACCCTTAAGCAGAGTGATGTTTCCCACACTCCCAGCCTGTCAAACAGGTATAAGCTGTAATTTCAGGTTTTCAGAGCTGTGAGGTTTCCAGACTGAGAGAATAACCTGCCAACATTTCGCTGGCTTGCTCAGGCCACAGCCACCAGAGGTGAAACCATCTGGAATGGGCTCCATGCTCATCTGAGAGCAGGCAGGACCCAGCACTCACAGTCTGGCCTCTGGTACCTGCTCTGGAGCATCTTGCCTGTAAAACATCCCTCTTTCACATCCCTGCCTATTAAATTGTCTCACCTCCACACTGACCTCATGGCAGCAAGAAATCAGAACACAAGGCAAGAGAAGGAAAGCACTGAGAAGTGCAATTAGTGGTACAAACTTCAGTGATTTATCTGAAAGGCCTGAGGGGCATAAGGACTAATGTGCAGCCACAGCAGTTCTAACACACCCTGCTTGGGCAATAATGTGCATACAAAGCAGTTATTCCACACTGGCATGGCCCAGAAGTCTTCCAAAACAGGGAATGATGAGCAGGCAAGGCAGCACAGCAGAGACAGTGGAGCAAGAAACAAAGTTCATACTTAATTTCCATTGGCAGTTGTATCAATAAGAACTCATAACCTGGCTCCTGATGAACAGCCTCACCTACACTCCATCATTTACACGCTCCCTTCCTTTCCAAAAACCAGAGTCAGGCACAAAACTCTCAAAGCAAGCACTGAGGTTGGGTGGGAAATCTGCTCACGTTCCCTCACCACACGATTTGCAATGCAAAGGCTGCAGGCCCCTGGCTCCATCCAGCAGTGATTTTGGGCTTTAGAGCCAAGCACAGAGAGAGCCACAGATGTGAGGCCCTGCACGCAGCCACATCACTGGGAAAGGAACATCCTGAACTTTTTTTTGGCTTGTGGGACTCAGGGCATGTCCGTGGAGCACGGACAGCTCTGCTCTGATGGAGGGGTGGGTGTGGCAGCTGCCTTTCCTCTACGAAAGCAGGAAATATTCAACCTGAATTGGTTGCACGCATAGATAACCACAAGTTTTGAACAACTTGAAGTCACCCGACCAACCATGCAGGGATGGAGTAGAAGGGGGAATCTAGCCAAGCTGAGCCTGCAGGCCTCAGGAAAGGCCATCCAGCCAGGCAAAAGGGACACAGGGACAAAACCCACCCCATCAGCACCCTCAGCATCCCTAAGAGGATCAGCAGGCACACGAGGGAAGCAGGCAGGGAGCTGCTGGAGGAGGGAGCAGCCAGGCTGGGGAGCAGGGAGCAGCCAGGCTGGGGAGCAGGGAGCTGCTGGAGCAGGGAGCTGCTGGAGCAGGGAGCAGCCAGGCTGGGGAGCAGGGCCTGGCAGCCAGCCTGGCAGCAGCTCTGGGCTGACCTGCAGCTGCAGGACGGAACCAAAGCGTGCCCCGCTCAGAGCTGAAATCGGTGACCGAGCAGAAAAGAGAAATTAGGACAGAAGAACAATGACCTGGAAAAGGACTGGAATGCCCTTCCTTCTGCCAGGGCTCAAGCCTGGAGAACAGGCCAGGCTGCCCAGCTCGGAGGGTGGAATGTCAGGCAGCCGTGGGAATGCTGCGTGCAGCCGAGCATCATTCGGGAGTGAGCACAGCCTGCTCGACACCCGTGGGATCCCAGCACTGTGGGGTATCACCAATGCCCCCAGACCCCAGTACCAGTGGGATCCCAGCACTGTGGGGTATCACCAATGCCCCCAGACCCCTGGGACCAGTGTGATCCCAGCACTGAGGGGTACAGCAATGCCCCCAGATCCCCGGTACCAGTGGGGTTACCATGGGGTGCAGTGATGCTCCCTGCACTCTCAGCACCAGCAATGCTCTCTGGATCCCTGGCACCCGCAAGGATCTCAGTACCATGGGGTTCAGCAGTGCTCCCCAAGCCCTTGGCACCTGTGTGCCCCCCGATCCTGCGGGATGCAGTGATCCTCCCTGGACCCCCGGCAGCAGCGATGCTCCGGGCACCCACGAGGGGCATCGAGGAAGGGATCCCCGGGCCCGCAGGCCGCCCCGCTCACCGATCTGCCCGATGAACTCCACTTTGATGCCCTGATGCTCCAGCCGCTTGTTGGGGTTCTTGAGGGTGAGGACCACCCGCCCCGACACGGTCTCGCCGTCGTAGAAGAGGAAGTATTTCTCCTTCTTGCCTTCCTCCGTCTTGTGCTCCACCCGCCGCCGGCTCTCGGCATCGCTCAGCACCAGCTCCAGCTCCGGGCTCTGCCCGAACCCGAAGAAGCTCATGGCCGCGGGATGC
>JBBMKD010000085.1:3394867-3405433 GCA_037834095.1 Argya squamiceps | reverse complement strand
CATATAAGCATAGCATATAAGCATAGCATATAAGCATAGCATATAAGCATAGCATATAAGCATAGCATTAAACATAACATATAAGCATAGCATTAAACATAACATATAAGCATAGCATTAAACATAACATAAATACATAATATTTATATATTTATGTGTTATTTATGGATTCATATATTTTAATATTTACTATTTATAATTAAATATTTAACATTTAAAATATTTATATAAATATATAAATATAATATGTAAATAAAAAGATATTTTGTATTATATATGTTTTCTATAATATATCTTTTTTATTTTAATATAGATATAAATAATATCTATAAATAATATATTTAAACATATAAATAATATTAAATATATAAATATTAAAACACTTAGTAGAGCATGTTATACGTAGGGAGTTGGTCACGGTGCACCTGTTAAAATCTGAATAAGGGCTAGTTTTGGACATGTTTTTACGGGATTTCTCCCTATTCCTGTTTTGCCTCAGAACGTCTGGACCTTGTTTGCTGAGAACAGCCTGTCCCACCAGGCCCTGGTGGCTGTGCTGCATCACTTTGTGCACGTGGGCCAGCACAGGAGAGCCAACGTGCAGCAGAGGGTGTTTGCTCTGCACTCAGCTGGGCTGTACCTGCTGCTGCTGGAGATCCCAGGTGAGCCTCAGCATGTGCTGGGGACAGCTCAGGGCAGGCAAGGTCAGGTTTGGGACAATTCCTGGTGGAACAAGCAGTGGTGTTGGCTTGATGTCCCTGCAATCCTCAGGGGCTGAGCTGAGCGTGGTGTGAGTGCTGAGCAGTGTCACGGGCTGGTGGCAGCCTGGCCTCCTGTCACACAGGGTTTTGGTGGCCTCACTGCTGCTCTGTGTCCTGTGACAAGGTGACAGAGGAGTGTGCACAGAGCTGGAACCACACAGGTCCCTCTGCTCTGACAGTTAAGGCAGGAGTTTATTCCTGTTCCTGCTCTGTAACCAGGGAGTGTTTCACTGTGCAGCACGTTTGGATGGGTTTGTTTGCGAAAAAACAAAAATATCACTTGAAAATAGCCAGCAGCTGAGTGAGTGTTTCCAGCAGGTTAGTTCACAGCAGGATCCCTTTGTGTTCCAGCACACCCTGAGGTTTTGCTGATCTCTGTGGTGCAGCTGGAAAGGCTCAGTGATCCTGCTGGAATGTGTCACTGCTGGTGATGCACCAGCCTGGTGCAGTTCAAGCAGCTCTTTATTCTTCTCTTGAACTTTCTTAGGCTCTGGGACACCTGTGGGGAGATCACAGAACCACAAACTGATTTGAGTTGGGTGGGACATTAAAGCTCATCTCATTCCTTGGGACATGGGCAGGGACACTTTCCACTAGACCAGGTTGCTCCAGCCTGGCCATGAACACTTCCAGGGATGGGACATGATGCCCAGATGGTTTGATGCTCTCTGTGTTTTGTCTGGAAGAGGATTGATGTTGTCTTTTCTGTGCAGGCAGCATAGCCAACCAGGTGTTCCACCAAGTGATGTTTGATAAATGTCTTCACACCCTGACAAAGTGCTGGCCTCAAGAGCTGAGGAAAAGGAAGAAGGGAAAGGCTCAAAGCTCTCAGCCCAATGCCAGAAGGAACAGAAAGAAAGGGAAACCATGCAGGAATGACAACACCAGTGTAAGATGTTTGTGCAATCTCTTCAAGTACAAATCCCTATTACTGAGCAAATTATTGGCAAGCTGTTTCTCTTTTCTGCTAATATAGATGGAAGAGATGTTGGAAGAGGAGGAGGAAGAGGATGATGAGAATGTTTACTTCTCAACAGAAGATCTTCTCCAAGTCCGCAATGCCATCTTCCTTCTTTTGAAAAACATCCTGAGGCTTCTGCCCAAGTTCTCCCTGAAGGAAAAGCCTCAGTGCATGCAGAACTGCCTGCAGGTAAGAAAGATCCAGCTTGGGGAGCCTGATGTCCCCTAAGACAGATTTTTTGGGATGCAGAGCATTCTGCTGGGAGGGGTGGCAGCCCTGCCTTCCATCACCTGGTCCCTGATGGGAATTAGGGAAATGTGGGAGCTCTGTGTCTGCCTCTCATGCTGGACCCTTGCAAGTCTTGTCCGTGGAATCAGAAGGGTTTGGGTTGGAATGGACCTTAAATCTTATTTTGTTCCACCCCCTGCCATGGGCAGGGACACCTTCCACTATCCCATGTTGCTCCAAGCCCTGTCCAGCCTGGCCTTGGACACTTCCAGGGATCCAGGGGCAGCCACCACTTGTTCCTGGGGGGAGCTTCTGGGCATTGGGCTCTGCTTTTGTTCTGCTTCAAGGGAGGTGTTTGAAAGTTAAACCCCATGGTGTGAGCCCAGACATCCCAGAGCCCTGCACACCCTCCCCTCAGGGCACTGAGCTCAGCTTGGCTCTCTTCCCTTGCAGGTCTTCGTTGACATGACCAGCTTTGAGCCAGTGGTCCACGAGTTCAAGTTTTCAGCAGCAATGTGAGCAAATAATTCTTAATGTTTGTATGATGGTTTGAACAAGTAAAGCCCTCAGTCCTTGTGTAAGTGACAAATTCTCTTATAAAGATAATTCAGATATGTTCCACGTGCTAACATTAACCAGCATCTTGTGAATATTGCATGTTTCACAGTTAATGAACTCTTTTAATAGTCACAGTTCCTCTGATGAGAGGTGAAGACATCTCTTTGCCTTCTTTTCTTAGGGATGTTGATAAAGCCAAGTACATTCCTGAGCTGGCCTATTATGGACTTCACCTACTGTGTTCCCCTCTCCATGGCACAGAAGATAAGGTACAAGTCAAACAGAACCTTTAACATCCTCACAGCAGTGTGGAAAAGGAGTGGTTGCTTCTTCCCTTCTCCACGTGCCATTTTTGCTTGTATGGTTTTTACTTTTCACTGCAGTTTCCCTCTTTGTGCCATCTTTGCTGGGTCAGAGCTAAGATGGTTTTTTTCCACCCCAGTCCTTATTCCCTTTGGCTTCTTTGCTGCTGCACTTGTGTGCAGTGAATTCTGTGCTCTGCTGACTCTAATGACAAATGAATTGAAAACAAAGGAGAGCTGCAGTGGCATTGGGTCTCTGAATCTCAAAAGAGGAGAATTCCAGGTGGCTGCCTGTGCCTGGAATGTTGTGATTCCCTGCTAGATGGAGCTGCAGCACTGCCTGGCAGCCTGTGAGGGCTCGGGCTGTGCAGTGCTCTGAGAGCTCAGTGAGGCTGAGCAGGGCTGGTTCTTCACAGAACACTCTGTGATCATGGAGCAGCCAGTTCTGCCAGAAACTCCCCATCTTTATTTGTTTAAACTGGCAAGCAGAGCAGGGCATCTCCCACTTACCTGAGTGCTGCTGCTCTGCATGGGGCTGCTGGAGGCTGGGTGTGCCCAAGGTGTGTCTGTGAGTCTGTGTGACCCCTCCCTGGGCTGGTTCTGAGCCTGCAGGCTGGGAATCAGCAGCTGTATAATCAGGAAAGCCTGGAGTACACACCAACCTGGTTATTCCTGAGTGCCAGCCCAGCTCCAGCAGCCCTAGGCCTGTGTGTTTCTGCCTCCTTGGTTTCCTCAGTGCAGCACGAGCCTTTTTAGAGCTGTTGACATTTGTGGGGACAGCAAGGTGTAGTCACTCCCCTTCCCAGACCTGCCTCATCTTCCCTGCCTCTTCTGCTTGCTCAGGGAATGTCAGGATCATGAGGCAAACTGTGGTCCCAAAAATGTGGCAAGGGAGGCAACTCCAAAAGTTCAAGTGCTCATGGTCATGCAAAATACAGATTTAGCTTAAGACATCTCCTGTGCAAAATCCAGTGAGTTTCCTCAAATTCCAAATGTTTCTGGCAAAAAAATGTCCACAGGAGACTTTGCCCTCTTTGGAGGGAAGCTGTTAATGCTTTCAGAAAGTCCTTCTGGGACCTCTCTGAACTTGCATGAGAACACCACAGCCAGGAAAGATGATCTGTGTATTTAGAAAGTGTCCTCTTGGAATTTCTCTGCTGGGAGTCACGCTTTAATATGTGCTGCTGTTTGGTTCTGAGCTCGATTCAGAATTATTTCATGACCCTGGGGTGCCTATCCATGGAAAAAAGCCTGCCAACAATAACCTGTTCTTTCCAGACCCTTTGCTGTGTGTTCCAGAGGCTCCTCAATGTCGTTCTGATGGTGGAGAGCAGAGGGGGCTCCAGGTGTGAGCCCCTTCCCATCACATCAGCTGTCACCAGTGCCAGGAACCAGGCTGTGAAATTCATCAGGTGATGTTCAGAGCTCTGGGCATGGCTGCTCCTTTCTTCTGGCATCCCTTTGCTTTGCTGTTGAGGTGATAAAGGGATGAGACAAACTGGCACTGGCTTTGAAGTTGTTTGTGCAAATGAGGCTTAATTAAGATGTCTGGGATGGGAATTTTCTGAGCTTGCTGGCAGAGGGAGAAGAAGGTGCTGTGGAAAGGGCCCATTTTCTGTATTTTGCTTTGTGTCAGTTTTTCAGGTCTTGTGCTTTACTACAGAGAATTATGAAGGAAAGGAGAGATTAACATGGAGCTCATTCCTCCTTAGTTCTTTGCTCTCTCCTGCTTAGTGATATGTTTTGCCTATGTTTATTCCCCCTGTTGGGGATCCACATTGTTGGAACTGTAGTTTGTGCAGAGATCCCCAGACAACATATAAAAGTAGACTGAGAACAAAGAAGCTTTTCATGTTACCCTTCTACTTTGTTAGAAAAGTATGGGAAGAAATTATTTTATGCCTGTAAAGCCAGGTTGATGTGGAAAGTAAGGATGGTTCTCTCAGCATACCCTGCTGCACTCATGATTCCAGAATCATGGCCAGTTTTCCTGGCTTTTCAAATGCATTCCAAAAGGAATGTTCTTGACTTTTTTTTCTCTGTTATAAACCAGCTTTGTTAAAATCTGCTTCTCTTTTTCTCTCCTGTGCAGTTCTCTGGTAGATGAGCTGAAAGAAGCTGTTTATCCTGTCCTGCGAATATTGCTCCAACATATCTGCACCAAGGTACGCCCAGCTCTGCTACTTCTGGAGCTGGAGAACTCATGTGGATTTATTGGAATATCATTCATAGTTTAGGAAATCTGTTTTCACAAGGAGTTGTGAATTCTTTTGTAAGGAATGAAAACGTGTGATGGTGAAGTAGGGACTGAGGAAAGCTGTGATGATTCTCCCAGCTATTGTTGAAATGTGAACATATCAGCTCGTTAAATAAAAAAAATACTTCTCCTAAGCCCTGAAATGCTTTTCTGGCATCCAGAGCAGAGCAGGGAAGTCTCACAGGGTGCCCTTGGCCTTGTCTTTCAGGTCCCAGACAAGGCTGATTATCGCACCTACGCTGCCCAGGCCCTGGTGACCCTGCTGGACAAACTCCCTTGTGCAGAGTTTGCTGAATTCATTGCTTGGCTTTACAAATACTCACTCACCAAAGTAAGTGCATCTCCTTGATGTTCTGGAGATGAATGGTTCAATCTCAGCACTGAATAATAGAGCTCTTGTCACTGCTGGTACCCAGAGGCAAGAAAACTCCGTGTTCACTTGCATGAACAGAGCGCCTTGTGTGTTTTTTTCTTCCTGCAGGTTTCCTACAGAGTGTTTGCTCTTGATGTAGCCTTGGCTTTGTTGGAGCTTCCAGAGAGGAACCCAGGCAGCTCCTTGTCCCTGGAGCGTCAGAGTTTCCTCAAGCACAAGTTTTTAGTGCAGGTCATGGTGCTGGGCCGGTGCTCAGACAAAGCCCCCGTGGTCAGGAGCAAAGCTCTCAGCAGCTTTGCCCATTGTCTGGAAATGAAAGCTGCTGGTATCTCAGAGAGCATTCATGACTTGCTACAGAGCTGTGAGTATTATGGGCACATGAGGTAATGAAAATCATTCCTGAACTTTCAAGGGAATAATTGCTGGGAGGTAGGAGTTGTCAGGAACTTAAAAACTGGCACACAGAGTCCTGACTTACGTATTGTGTCATAACGAGCAGTAATTCATCAGCCTTGTTACTTATGAAACCTCATACCTCCTGTATCAGTTCTAAAGAGATTCCTCTGCGAGGTCCCTTTGAAGGATGTTTACAGACAACTGAAATTGCTCATTGGGAGAGAAAAAAAAAAAAAAAAGGAGTTCATTCTTGCCTGAGAGCTGATTAAATCTTGAGTTGCCTTTTGCTTCTGCTAAGTTGTTCTGTTCATGACTGGCATTCCGAGCTCCCTCAGGTGTGCTGAAGGCCAGATGGCACAACTCAGAGCCTGCACACGGCATCCCACAGTCAGATTGCTCTCCCAGACAAGATTTGGGCTGGCAGGACATCCAGAATTAAAATACTTTGTTTGATTTCCTTTTTTTATTTCTCTCTTTTGGCAGCCTCTGTCCGCACAGTGTTGGAAGCAAACACAAACACTGCGAGTGTGACAGTCAGTGCAGAAGGTATAGAGTCATTCTTTTCCAGTAAGTCTCAGCCTTTTCTTGGCATGCCATTTCCTAAAAATACACATACCTGTTAAACCCAGGGCATGCATGAGGCTCTCTGTGTAACACTGAACCCTCCTCTTGCCTGGTGGATGTATGCCTTTATTATTCTTCAGCTTTTATCTTTTCTTTCAGCTGTGTCCAGCCATCCACTGAAGACCTTGCCAACTTTCAAAACTATTGAGCTGGCAGACACCAGTGGCACTGTTGGGGCTGATGGTATGTCAGAATTAAAGCAGCCTTTTCAGATAACCATTCAAAGCCTTAATTGAAATCAGACTTTCTGAGGTGTATTCATTGTCCATTTCTCAAAGGAAGTGGAGAAAGCTGTTACAAAACACTTGGGGGTGATGAAGGGGGTGGAATTGCCAGCCATTTAAAAAAAGCCCACTATTTCAACTCAAGTCTGAAAAATACATTTAATCCTGAAATGCCTATGTCTGTTGGTACTAATGTGGTGGCAACACTTGTTGAAAAGCAGGTAATTTATTCTTCCCAAAAAAAGGGATGGTAATTAATGTGGGATATAACACTTACAGTTCCATCACAGCACTTACAGCTCTTATCCTCATCCTTAATTTCAGGGTAATTGAATCTCTTGCTCCAGTGCACAAGGAAATGATATATTTTACTGTGTAGAGCACAGCACCTTTGTAGGCAAGGCTGAGAGCAGAGTGTCACATGAAATATCCTGATGCAGCATGGCAGGCTGCCTCCAATTTGTTGACAGCATGAAATCACCATGCAAGTTGCCTTTTGTGGCCGGGATGTTCCTCCTTTAAACCTCTCCCTTTCTTTTCCTCTTGTGTGGAAAACCTTTTCTTCCTCACCTTTCTGCCCCTGCCAGGATCTGCTCCCTCAGTCCTTGCTGTTCACCTCCCTTGAGCTGCTGACAGTTCAATTCTCTGCCTGCCCCACATCCTGCAGTGGTGCCTTTGTTCCACGCTGCTCCTCACAGGGGATCTCCCTCCCTATCTGCACGAGCCAGGCTCCAATCTCCCCCCATAGAAAACTCCCTTTTTTCAAACTGATAAATTCCCTTCATCTGCTCCCTCAGACAGAGAAGTCCTCCAGGCCACTCAAGGTTTTGTGCATCCCCTGTTTAGTTGCAGGCTCCTCGTGCCAGAGGAGGCCTGGGTTTGTCTCTGATACCCAGCTGAGCACACACTTGGCACTTGGCAAAACAAATTAAGAAAAGGCTGGAATGAAGAAAGGCTGTCTGGAGCTCCAGAGGATGCTGGAATCCAGGGCTCTCCCAGGCAAGTCAAGGTGCATTAGCAAAGCTGTCTGGCACATGCCCGTGCTTGGCTGATGCCTGTGCTAATTTTGCACTCCTCCAAAGACCAAACAGCTCATTGTCTTGTTAGAAAAGGAAGAAATCTCAGCCAAGGGATAGTCAGAACATGCTCAGTGCCCAAGGGCAGAGATAAGGAGGGTGGGGATAACCTGCAGGGTGAGGTGTGCACTGCAGAATTCCCTCTGCCCACCAGCACCAAATGTTCCCTTCCCTTGGGAGTCCTCAGCTGTTTAGAACAACTTTTTGGTTGTTTCATTGTTGTTTTCCCCCCCCTCTCTTTTCTACATCAGAAAAATCAATGTCAAAGCATGATTGTTTGGTCACCTTCACAAGGCTGGAGTATTTTAGTAGCAACATCTTGCACTGGAAAGGTTCTGTGCTCTTCCTGTGCAGCTGGGATGCACTCAGCTGCCCATTAAGAAAGCCCAAATCAAAGTCCCTTTGCTTCCTTTCGGTAAAAATGTATTTTTAAGCTAGTTTTGCTTAGTTCCCTGTGACTAATCCTATTTTTTAATGGCAACAGGATGGATGTCCATGTGAATCTCTAAGTAACAGATCTCCAAATTTGGCATATCTTTGGGAAATCTGACTTAATGCTGGGAGAAATCTAACAAACAGCAATAAATAGAAACCTTAAAAGCCATGGTGAAATTCTTGAAGTCCTTATGGCCAGTTAATAGCTCAGTGATTCAAAATGTGAGAAATAATTGATCTGTGTATTCACTTATGTGTCATTTAATAACTTATTGCCTTGATGATGCATTTTTTTTCCTGCCAACAATGCAGAAGTAAGTATGAATATGGGTAAAATTTGAGCCTTAACTTGACATCCAGGGAAGAGAGATGTGTTCTGGTTTTCCTTGTAGCCTCTGAGGTGGTTTTTTGCAGCTGCCATTCTGCAGCCTCGAGGAATTAATAAGTGGAGTCATTTCCCCTCTGTAACACACAGCAGTTCACACTTTGATGCTTGAGGCTGTGTGGGGCTCTGAGGCAAAACTCCCAGGAGGTTGTGGGTGTTGTGAGCTCTGCAGAGCCTCCCCTGGCTCTGTGTTGGCTCCATTTGTCTGAGCTCAGCCCAGGTGGCTCTTCCCACAGGTATCAGGGTTACCTGAGCTTTTGTTCAGCTGTGCCTGACTCATCTCAGGAGCTCTCAGACTCTGAAGGTGGCCTGACATCTCTTGTGTAGACAAATAGAGGTCAGAAATTAGAGAAATTATAGATTCATCCTTTCTTTTTTTTCTTGCTGTGTGTCTCAAGTAATTTGTTCCATCATTTTCCTTTCTGATACATTAAGATGCATTTTCAAATGAAAGAAGTGAAAGGAAATTGTTTGGGTTTGTTTTTCCTCCTGGCTTGCTCCTCATTCTGGGTTTTTCTGGGTGATTTTAATTGTTCTTTGTTCAGGTCTTCTGAAGGTTTGGGGAACCATTTGAATTTGTTTTTGCACTGAGTTTGTGCTGCTTTAGGGTGGGCAGACCCTGGCACAGGTGCCCAGAGAAGCTGGGGCTGCCCCTGGATCCCTGGGAGTGTCCAAGGCCAGGCTGGACAGAGCTCTGAGCACCCTGGGACAGTGGAAGGTGTCCCAAGGGTGGCACTGGATGGGCTTTAATGTCCCTTCCACCCAAACCACCCTGGGATTGTGTGGTTCCAACTGCTGCTGTGGGTAATTCCTTCTTCGTGGGGGTAACTCCTTTTTATCCTCCTTTTGGGTAGGAAGAGAAATCATGGCCATGCTGAGAGTGAGAGCTGGAGATGAGAAAACCAACGTGAGGAAATCTGCTCTGCAGGTAGGGTGGGGTTTACATCCTTCCCTGCTCTCAGTGATTACCCAAAATCGTTAAATAATTAATTAGGCCACAGCTTTGCTGCAAACTCTGTCACTTTGCCCACTTGTAGCTTCCTGCTCTCCCTGCAGAGTGCCTTAAAGGCATTGAAGATCTTGTTTACTAGCTCCTGATAAGTAAATAATGCAGGCATAATGATGGAAATTTCTCTAGTACCCTTGCTGGCATTCTGTTATTCCGTCATTTGCAAGGAGAGCCTCTTGTCAAATGTCAATAGGCATTTCAATTAAGAGACTTCCTCATAAACTGAAGCATATTAGCTGCTTAGTTTGTTTTGACCTTGTTAGCAAAGGGATTAGGTGACATCCAGCCTCTCTTTGAGCTGTGTTGCTTTCCTTGCTGCTCATTTCTTTAATGAAGTCATTAGTTTTTAAAGAGAGATGCTTCAATGGAAATTTCCTCGTTTTAAAAAAGAGGTGTCTGCTGCTGACTGCCTTCCTCTGTTAGTCCTCTTCACCCCAGCTCTTCCCCCTCAATTCACACACTGATTTGAGCTTCCCAGTTTGGGCTTTGCAATTCATGTTTTAATGCCTTCTGATTAAGAATAAAAATAAATCCCTCTTCCTTATTGCCGAGTAAAAGCCGTGGCTCATACAGGAGGCACGTTACTTTCAGGGGGAAGCTGTGACATTCTCCCTCTCCCAGCTGCTGTTCCAGAGCAGGAATGACTGGAGTGATGTTTCCAGTTTCGTTTCACATCTCTGCTCGTGCCCAGCACTCATGAATCCTTAATGTGCCACCTCGCTCTGGGTGTGATAAATCTCTGCCTGACGTTGGTGGGTGTGGAGTCCCTCATGCCATTAAAGGAATTTCCAACTGCCCTTCCCTGGAGAAGTGAAGATTAAAGATCCCCCAGGTGTAAAAAAGCTTCTCCCCCATGGACCCTTGCAGACATTGTGCAGTCTTCTCTCTGGGTTTGGCAAATCCATCTCCCACCCCATGGCATCCCCTTTCCCTGTTTCCCCACTGGCTCTGGGGCCTGCTGTCCTGTTCCTCTCTTC
>JBBMKD010000085.1:3342337-3364173 GCA_037834095.1 Argya squamiceps | reverse complement strand
GGAGAAAGATTGTTTTGAGAAAGGAGAGTTGTTTGCCAAGATTGTTTTGAGAAGAAGCTTTCTTGAGAAATTTTTCCGTGGGAGAAAGTCAGCAGCTGCCAGCAGGCTAAAATCTCTCAGACCCACAAATATCAGGGCCACAGCGGCACTACATCACTTCTTAATCCTGTGCTTTCTTAGACAAAACCATCTGAACTTTCCATCACTCCCAGCTGGTTTTAAACCTCCCAGAGTGGTGTGGACTCTGGAGATGCCCACAGCCCCTTCTGTTCCCCTTGCAGGGGTTGTGGGGTTGGTACCTTGCACTGTGAGCTGGATGTTGATCTCGTCGATGGTTTTGGTGTCAGCGGGTGCGGCCACCTCGCAGCGGTACGTGGCCGTGTCCATCCTCGTGGTGTTCTTGATCACCAGGGATGTCCTGCTCAGAATCTCTGCCCGGGTCACAAAGTCTCCTGACACACAGGAAAGAGGGAGAAAAAAAGCAGGGGAATCAAGGCTAATGACTCAAGACTAAAAACCAGACTTGCTTTGGGTGTATAAATCAAGTGGTTGATCTCCGACTCCTCCAGAGTCAAAGGAACTCCATGCTCGAGAGCCCCAAAGGAAACCAAAGCTGCCAACCATGTAAGAGGATGAACTGGAAAGCATCACTCCACACCTCAAAATTTGTGGCAAAATTGAACTTCCAAGACAGCCTCAGGCCTTGTCTCCTTTGGAAGATTCATTTGGATGTGGCTCTTGTTCCCTTCTGAAGTGCTGGAGTAATTCCAGATGGAGCCAAACTCTACTGGCACTGAAGTTCTATCAAGCCAGAGGCTGCTTCAAATGCATCTCCCAGGATGCTGCAAATAAATCCCTGTGCTGCCTCAGCAGAGAGCCCCTGGCAGCTGGACACACAGATCCCTGCTGAGGTGCAGGTGGAGCCCTCAGATGTTCCATGGAAAGACAGGAGGGGTCAGTCAGTGCCTGAGAGCTCAGACACCCAGTGACCACGCTGGGACCCACAGAAGGGAAGCTGCATCATCCATTTCTTACCCAAAAAATATCTCCTAGGCAGGATCTCACTCCAGCTCCTACTGTGACCTGTCAGTAATGAGGCAGGGAGGAAAAAAACATCCTGCTCCCTCTCCATCCTGCACTTCAACCGCTGAGCTCTGTTCCAGAAGAAAGCAGCCAAACAGCCAGAGCTCCTGCTTTTAACAGGCTTGTTTGTTCCCCATTGTTCTGTTCCTGAAATCTGTTTGGAAAGCTGTTTTGGAAATCTGAGAACAAAGGATCTTCATACCCTGCATTTTGTTGTCAAAGAACACGTACGAGGTTTCTCCATCCCGGATTTTCTTCCACTCGATTCTGGGATCTGGCGTCACCGTGGATTTAATGATGCAGGACAGCTCAACACCTAGCAGGAGAAATGGAGGCAATCCAGATTAATAGGAAGCAGCTGTGTTTTTGCTCTGCTTTGAGCACTCTCACTCGGTGTTTTATTAGGAGATGCTGCCCACAAAGCAGAGCATTCTCTTTCATCTGCCTCGCAAACAGAAACGCTGCTGGGTTCCAGGAGCTATTGGAAGATGGATTTCGGCCAGCAAAAATAATAGTCCAGCAGATATCAGCTATGGAGAGAAATGAACACCCTGTTCTCTGCAGGCTGGGGCTTATGGCAAACAAATCCTTTAGTCAGGGTGAGTCCACAGCCCTGTCCTGCTGAGCAGAGCCACACGGTGAGTCAGGGATGCAGCATCTCCCTGGGGATGGACTGGGACAGTGACAGCAAACCCTGTCCCCTCTGCAGCTGGCACTGGCAGCCCTGCAGAACCAGGCACCCCAGCAGGGCTGAGAGGAGCCTGCCCAGTGTCCCAGGGCACGTCTGTAGGGCCAAGAGAAAATATAAATTCCTCTCTCTGCGTATTAATTGCAAGGCAACTGCTTTTCCTTCTTTTGGGACCCAGTTCAAAAAAGCACTTAGGCAAAGACTTTGCAATGCCAGTGGCTTGCAGAGGACCTCAATAAACCATTTAAAACAGGGAGATACAGACATATTCTTAGGCACTTCTCTGAATCCCAGGCTCTCGTTGTCCTAAGGAACCAGTGAGCAACAAGCCAAATTTTCCTCCATTGTTTGGCCTGATGCAGCACAGGCAACACTCACTTTGGAATTCCTGCACCACGGGCTTGGTGTTGCTGGATGTCAGCTCCACAGCCAAGAGTCTGCAGCCTGGAAAAACAAACAGAAGGTAATAAGAAATAGCACAGCTCATAAGTCACCCGGCTAGGAACAGGCTGCCTGCTGAGAAATCATCCTGGCCAGCTCTGAGGACTGACTTCCCCAGACAAAACCTCCTCCTGGAGCACAGCTCCAGCAGGACTGAGTTTATTTAGGAGTTGTGGTGTAAATACAGGAAAATATAATCGTTAGAAGTGGCAATTAAAGAGGAGGGTTAACATAATGGCACAAAGGCAGTGCCAGCATGAGCCATTTCCTTGTGCTTATTTAGACGGGAAAGGAACTGTGCTAATGCAGGAGCGAAAGTTTTATTTTGAAAATTAACTTGATGGGCAGGAAAAAACAGGAAGCAGAACAAGCTCCAGAGATCCAGTCAGTTCCTGGGAGGTGGAACGGGCCAGGCCTGGCCTCTAACAAATGCTGATTACATTGGCAAAGTCCTGCAAGTGTGGTCATGTAAAACGTGAGGCAGTAAATCACAAGAGGGCTGTGATTCAGAGAAAACAGGAGCTCAGCTCTTTGGGTAGAGCCCCAGCCAGACCCACACTGGGGAGAAAGCTCAGCCATGCAAGGCTGTGAGGCTCCTTACAACACAAACTTGCTTGTTCCCTTCCTGCTCTGAGCACCAGAGTGTTCCCAATTAATCCAGTCATCTTCTCTCTTTAGTTTGAAAAATCTGCCTTCCATGTCCCTTCTGCTGTGCACTCCACCAGAGCAGGTATCAACAGCACTCACACCCTGCTGGGTGCCCAATACACCAACAACTCTCCAGAGGGAGAGGGAAACAAAGCAGGGAGTTCTCTGGAAGAGGAAAGTGAAGCAGACAGAAGATATTCTGGAACTGGGTTCTGGTTCTCCTTCTCTCAGGCAAACCAGGCTGCTCCAAAGGCCTTACAGGAGGAGGTTCCATGCCGCAATCAGTGCCAAAATAATCACTTGCAGGGGCCTGTCATGGCCACACCCGCAGCTCTGCTGTGACAAATCCCACCAGAAGTTTGTGGAAATCTAAGGGTGCCCACTGAGCTCGCTGGGCACTGATCAAACAGCAGGTTAAAAATGATAGAAAACTGCCACAGGGACATGAGATGCAGCCAAAGGTTAAGAGTAAAAAGCCATAACAAACATGGATAGAAGGCAGAAAAGGCAGCTGAAGGGAGATGTGGAGAAAGAAATGATCTCCAGCATCATGACACAGCTGGAAATTCCCATCCTGGCTTTCAGCAGGCAATGTTTTTGAGCAGAGATTGACAGTGCAGGGACAACATCCCTCTGGTGCAGTGGCAAGGCAGCAGCCTGAGAAACACCCAAGAGCTGCAAAGTCACTCCCACTGAAAGCTCAAGGGCCTTCAACACCTCAAATCCTTCCAGCAATGTTGAAATGTTCCTTGCTGGTTCCTACCCCTCGTTGTTTGATAAATGCTGACACTTTCCTCAGTGCTGGCACCCCAAAAACCACCAGGGAGAGCTGGAGTTTGGCAAGGTTTAAAAAGCTGCCTTTGTGTCCAAAATCATTGTTTCTCACACAAAACCCTCCAGCTGATGCTAACTAATAGCTGGCCCAGCCAAAACTGCTCCTAGCAGGACTTTTCCACCGTCCCCCCTTCTGCATTGGAGAGGGTCACGCAGCATTTGGGAGAAATCCAGTATTGAACTGAGCTGTCAGAGCTCTGGACTTTGGGTCTCTCCAGCCAGGAGCTGGTCTAAGCAGTAATTTCTGCAAGTCTGTTTTGAAGCAGAGTCCATTTTCATAAGAGTTGCTCCTTCCAGACCTCCCCCCAGAAAGCAGGGAATTGTGCCAGACGATGCCAATGCTTTCCCTTCCCTTTGTGGGAATCATGGAATGCTTTGGGTTGGAAAAGCCTTAGAGATCCTCCAGTCCCACCCCTGCCATGGGCAGGGACACCTCCCACTATCCCAGGTTACTCCAACCTGGCCTTGGACACTTCCAGAGATCCAGGGGCAGCCACAGCTTCTCTGGGCATCCCCACCCTCCCAGGGAGGAATCTGTCCCAATATCCAATCTATTCCTGTTCTCTGTCAGCTGGAATCCATCCCCCCTTGTCCTGTCACTACGTCCTCTTGCAAAAAGTCCCTTGATCCTCCAGGTGTTCTGTCTGGGGCTCTGATCCTCGGGAGCATGAACACATTCCACTGATCCCAGCAAACCCCCAGAGCATGGGAAGCTGCTAATCCCCAGAAGACAAGGCACAATTTTGGGAAAATCTCTTTTTTAAGTCTTCAGACATGTTTCCAACAATAGTGAAATGGCATTTGAGTGCCTCTGCTGTGAGACTGCTGCTTCTGGAAGCAAGAATTTAATTGAGAGCTCTGGCCTGAGCACTCAGCTGATCTGAGGGGATGCTGCCTGGCCTCCTGCTCTGGACCAGTTTTAGTTTTGTTATGGATTCTTGCTTGCACAATATCTTTTTCTGGAAAAGTGCTGCCCCATCAAATAGACATGGCAACAGTCCTACATCTGCTGTAGTCAGAATATCTGTTCAGCTGAAGGGGGGGGACAGCAAAACCACAGAGTTGTGGCTCTGAGGGAGTTATGGCTCTAGAAATATTCACTCCAGGACAGTGGGACTCCATCAGACTCCAGCCCCATCTCATTTCTCAGAAACTGCTCACAGCAGGCTTTTTCTCACCCACTAAACACAAGAGATTCAGGTCTATCCCTCAGGCACAAAGCAGGATGACAACAAATTTTAGACAGAAGCTGAGTCCTTGGAGACTGTGTGAGAGGTTCTGACATTATTACGTGTATTGACCGTGGGCAGAGATCAATGTGGCTGTTTAAATCACTGCTAAGGCAGATTTATTCCTCTCTGTGTGGCAGAATACTGCAAGTAGCATGTCCTAAATTAAAAGAAGGTGACAGCAAAGCAAAACAAAAAGCTGAACTGACCATACAGGCTGTACAGGGAGAGAGGAATGCCTTTCTAGAACCTTGCTCTGCTGGCAAGGGTTGTCTCTTTGTTTTGTTTTCTGTTAAATCACCATTAGTGTTCAAACCACCTCCTAAAAGGTGTTCCTTTAGGCTCCTTCCAGCCCAGCACGAATAAGCAGCAAAGGGTTTGTGCTATGTAAATCTCACTTCAAAGGCCTCAGCACTCAGGGTTTGGAGAACAGCTGGAATTGCATTCCCTCTCCAGAGCAGCATGTGTGCCACAGCACAGGCACCCACCACAGCCGTATGTTCCACATCCCTGAATTCCCACCAGATCCATATGTGCTGCATCTCCCAGCTCCTACCAGTCCCTACCAGGTCTCCACAGGCTGCAAAATCCCAAATCCTCCCAGATCTGTATGTTCTAACCCCCTGAATACCTACCAGCTCTGTATGTGCTGCAGACTCAGCCAGACATATGGCTGAATCCCAAATGTCATCAGTTCTCCAAAATAGAATCCAGGACAAGGCACTGAAGTCTATAGCATATTCTTATGGCACTTTTCTTTTCTTTTTTTTTTTTTTTTAAGCTAAAAAGATCCAGCCCATGCTTGTTACTGTGACTCATGGTATCTGAATCATTTTAAAATGCTATACTGAAGAAAAAAAAACAGCTTTATAGGCGACTCTGTGCGTTAAATCTCCTTTCTACTGTTCAAAGACAAGCTTGACCTTCCATCTCCTTCCATCTCGATGTCAGTTTGAAAGCTCTAGGCAGAAATTTGAAGAGGAGGTGAGGTAATGTGTTAGAGGGAAAGTGAGAGGATGACCAGCAGAGAGTTGGGGAGAAGTTGCTGGCAGCATCCTGCGCTGCAGCCTCGCTCGATGCCGCGCTCGCCGTTATCTGATACAGTAATTTTAGTTAATGCACTGTCAGGCACAGGCAGTACAAAACCACGCAGCTGTATTTAAACACCTGCCCACCAAAGCAACGAAAATATGCCTTGCTCGAGGTGTCCATCATCACCAAGCCCCGGCTTGATTTGCAATTCAAAGTGTGCCTTAAGCCACGTGGGAACGCTGCGATAAACCACATGCCTTGTTAAGCATCTCTGCTGGCTGGGTGGTTCACTGGGTGCAGCAGGAGGGAGTGATACCTTGTGGGGTGTTAAAACATGTCAGCTGAACCCTCTGCATGTCAGCACCCTCAGGGCTGCCTGTCTGGAGGTGCCTCTGGAGCGAGCATCCATCCATCCATCCATCCATCCATCCATCCATCCATCCCTCCATCCCTCCATCCCTCCATCCATCCATCCCTCCATCCATCCATCCCTCCATCCCTCCATCCATCCATCCCTCCATCCATCCATCCCTCCATCCATCCATCCCTCCATCCATCCATCCATCCATCCATTCGTCCATCCATTCGTCCATCCACCCATCCATCAATCCATCCTCAGTGCTGGGAGAGGAGGTGACAATGACAGCACAGCCCAGGCACAGAGCAGCCCAGGGGAGCTGGGAAGGGTAGCCAGGCTGACCCCAGGGCTGGCCCTGCCTCTCAGGGTGGGTGTGTGCAGCAGGGAGGAAGCTGAGTGTGAAATGTGTGGGAAACCTCCAGAGGAAGAGCGGAGGAAGCCACAAAGAGCTGGACTGGGTGAGACAAGGAGAGGGGAGGCTGCGTTCCTGCCCCCAGCTTATTTTGAGGAAATCACCATAAGCCCTTTCAGGAACATCTGACCATCTGCCTGGAAATATCCATCCTTTTGTCTCCCAGTGCTGCAGGCTCTTTATCCCCCCTCTTCTCTATTCCCAGAGCGTCCCGTTGCAATTCCACAATCAGATTTGTGCCAGGTGGTGCAGGACAGACAACACAGGAATGAGAGTGTCTCAGGCACTGTTTGGTGAAGTTTTTTTGGGCTTTCTTTGCCCAACTGTCTCTGTGTGGTACTTCAGGAACAGCAAATGTACTTGTGACAGATAAAGGCTGGATTTATGAAGGGCAAATAAATGTTTTGTGGCACTCAGTCTTAACTTCCACTCCTCTCCTCCAGCCCAAGGAGCTGGTGCTGTGTTTGCTCTGGCAAGTGTCAGGCTGGAAGCCCTTGGAGCTGACAGGAGGGAGCAGGCAGGCGGATGGGCTGTGTTTGCCCAGTGACCCCAGCCTTACATGCCTTTTTTTATTCCATTTTTCCACGGCACCTCCCTGAACTCAGCCCTGACTCCGGGGTGGGCTGGAGAACAATGGAGATGTGCAGCGAGAGATTAGTGAACAAAAGCTTAGGAGTGTCTCCGTTCAAATTAAGTAACAGATGGACCTGGTCTGTGTGGGAGCTGATAACAGTTATAAAAAGGCCATCACCAGACTGTGGCCAGCCCACCCTGGAAAAAACCCACTCAGTCGTAAATCCTCTCTGCTGTTATAGCTGCCTGTGCGAGTAAGGCTTTATTTTTACCAGCTATCATAAACCAGCATGACTTATTTTAAGATGCATGGCTTGTTGCTGCTCAGCTAAAAGGGTGCCAGCTCTCTGATAGACACCTCCCAACAGAGATGTGCCCGCCTGGGCAGGGAACACGAGGCAGAATTCACCCAGAGAAGGCAAAAGCAGATTTACAGAGCAGTGTTTGGCATCCACATGGCTCTGGGCTTTGCTCTCCTCCTCTCTTAGGCAGCTCACTCGTGGCATTTTTATGAAATGCTGGTCGTGAGGGGGTCTCTGGTGGTCCCAGCTGGAGCAGGACTCCAGAGGATGAAGCTGTGTGGAACACCACTGGGTATTTGCATTCATCTGAAGGTGTAAGCACTTGGGATTTTGCCCTTAATTCACTCTCTTCCTGCTCACCAGGACAGAAGGTGAGGAGATGCCTGACTTCAAACAGGGTACGTGCAGTTCTGGAACGAAATCTTAACCTGTTTAAATCTCCTGATTTAAATCTCCTGACTTAAACTGGGACCTTAAAGACCTGACTGCATTTGCTGCAGAGAGGGCTCATTAACACCCAGACCACGCACACAGGCTTTTTTCTTCCTTTTCTTTTTCTTTTTTAGTTTTTTCTTCCCTCCTCCTTCTTTTCTTCTTTGTTTTCCTTTTTTATTTTTTTTTCCTTTTTCCTTTTGGACAGAAGGATTTACTGTTCTGCCTCCTAACCAGACAGCAAAGCACACCCACCCTGAGGAGTGTGACAGGCTGCTCTCAAGGAGATATGGAACCCTCTTAGGTCGAAAGCCTCTCTGCAAAGCAGCTCCTTCTGCAGCCAAACATTCCTCCTGTCTCAGAAGGGAGGTGTAGGTGTTGCCTGGGAAGACCACACAGAGCTTTCTGATGGTTTCCCCCAGCCTGGTTTCATCACACTGGGGTGCAGCTGCAGACAGACAGTCTCAAATCACCATCTGACCAGGGCATCTACAGCCCAGAGTTTCACAATCTTTGCTTGCTGTGGCATTGCAGCGTGGGTAGAGATGAGATGTTGAGGTCCTGCAGACTGGCACCTTCACAAAAACAACCCCATTTTATTGAAATGGGGTTTCCTCTGTCCCAGCAGAGGTGGCTGGGGGTACCAGCCCCACAAAGGGACCCTCATGCTGCTGCCATCAAGGAGAAAATGGACATTTACACTACATTTAATACCCTGCAGATGTGGCTGTAAAAGCCTTGCCCAACATCTTAATCTGGGCCTGATCTGAGCCCAGCTCTCCTGTTTTCCCAAGCTCATCCCCTGGGTTCTGGCTCTCCTCCTGGAAAGGACTGACTGTACGAGTCAGGAAGGAAGCAATATTTGTGTGGATGACTAATACCCAATACTTAAAAGAGATTAGGATGGAAGCAGCAAGGGCTCCATAGTTTCCAGCATGTCAGATTGCATCTCTCTCTGGAATATACTTCAGGCCAACTTCAGCTCAGAGAGAAGATGGAAAGAGCTGGAATTTGCCCCTCAAAATCAGGGATGAAGGGTAGTGGAGGGGGAACAGAAAGGAAGCATGAATAGGAAAGTTGTTATTCACCATTCCCTGCATTCCTGAATTGCTTCTTCCTTCCCAACAAACCTGAGGCTGAACTGAAAGTCTGATTTCCCTTGTGTGAGGAACAGGGAATAGGGCATGGAGCTTCTGCCAGGGGATTAAGTCCTGCCCAGACCACTTCTTTGCCTTGCTGCTGGCCTCTGGGGTCAAGCCCCTCACACAGATGCTCTGGGCTTCCAGTGTTAGGCTGAGTCTCCAGGAGGGAAAAACAGGGGCAGGTGGCCTTGCTGTGGTGGTTCTGAGGCAGGAGAGCTTCTCCTTACAGCTGCACCAAGGTCTTGGCAAAAAAAAAAAAAACAGAGGAGAAATCTGGATCCCTTGGCCAGGAATGCATCAAACCAGCCAGGACGTGCTCAGTGCTGGTCTTGCCATTTTCATTAACAAATGGGCAGCCTAATTACACCTTCACACTGGGCTGGCTCGCAGCCAACACCAGGGAAATCAGTGCAAAAAATGGGACACGAGGGGATCCCAGGAGGGCAGCTCATCCCCACCTCTGCTTTGGGCCATGGAAACCCCAGGGATGCAGCTGGGAGGGCCCCTGAAACCCTGAGGAAGCCAAGGGTCTCCTGTGCAGTGTTTCCCCCTCATCATTTCCATCTGCCCAAGGGCTGTAACACTGCTCAGCTCAGCCTCAGTCCCTCCACGTTCAGCGTCCCCTGGAACCCAGCAAGGATGTACAGTTCCAGCTCACTGGAGGAAAAAAATGAGGAATGGAAATCACAGGAAGAGCAGAGGCACACGTTATCTCAGGCAGCAGTGGGTATGGCACTCTGTGACCTGTTTACCAGATGAGAATGCCTTGCAGCAGCAAATCCCAGGAACAAAGATGGGGAGCACTGGAGGGCAGTGGGAACTTTCACATGGGGCAGGTTTGAAACCAACCCTTCCTGCCTATTCCCACTTGCCTCCCATTGTTCCCTCAGCCAGCCCTAAGAGCTGCCATGCAGGCACATCCTACGTTATTTCTCACTTCAGCAAGTCCCCTTCCTCCCCAAAGTGGCAGATGCTGGTACCAAATTAGTGCAAAGTGGGAGGCAACCAGCAGATAACTATCACAAGAGCCAGGGGCAATGGTGTTCCTGCTGTCCTCTCCCTTCCTCCCAGCAGGACTCTCCTGGCAGCAGGCAGATGCTGAGGGATGAAATCCAGGACAGAGCGGGGCCAGCGAGATGTGACAGGGATCTATGGCCAGTGTCAGGGAGAGGGAATGAACTGCAGCAGGAAAAGGGGCAAGTGCCTTTATTTTTGGCTCAAGTGGGAATTTGAGTCAAGGATTGCTGAGAATCTCAGCAGCCACGGTGACGTTTTCCAGGCTGAGCGCCAGCCGAGGCACAGACTTGATCTCAGCAGGTATTTGACTTCCCTGGGAGCCTGGAGGCTGGGTACCTGCCTGACCCTGCCTTTTGATGAGGACACACATCCCAGAAGCTGCCTGCAATGCAAAGACAGGAAATAAGCGGATATGCTATCAGCACCAGGCTTTGCAGTGCTCCTTAGTGTCTGGCTGTGTCCCAACCATCAATACAGAGACTTGCAGGGGTTTAGCCTATAATCCTCTATTCCTCTGTCTGTGACTCTAATCTCCTGATCCTCCCTTCTCCTCCAGCCTAGAGCTTGACCAGCAAAACACGGCTCCGAGGTTCTGCTTATTGAAGACCAACCATGTCATCTTCCTGTGGAAAATGGGAGTTGGGAAGAGAGCAGCAGTCATCAGAGCCGGGAGTAGGCTGGAGAAGGGAACAGGAGAGGGCGTGAGCAAGCACACAGAGAAATCATTTATGACAAGACTGAAAGCAGCTCTCGTTTTAAGAACATTTCCTCCAATTTTACGGGGTAATTTCTGCCTTTTTTTTTTTCTTTTTCCCCCCGCGCGCGCGTGTAATTCCAGCCGCGGGTACAAACCGCAATTGTCTCGCTAATGCACCGCGGGAAAAGACGCACAAATGAAGGCTGCGGGAGCCTGGCTGGCTGCAGGCACACGGGGAGCATCCCCAGCCGCCTGTGAGCAGAGCAAGAGCTCCCAGCGATCCCACTGCCGTCATTCCGGGCGGGAGAGCTGCGGCCGCCCTCCGCCACGCAGCTTTGAAGCTCTGCAGAACAAAGGACGCAGCCCCACGAAGGGGGGAAAAGGAGCTCTGTGCAGGCCCAGAGATGTGATTTTAGGGGCAGCCCCGGATCACAGGAGCAGATCTGAGAAGAATTCCCTTGTTAACATCGGCCCCGGCAAGCACAGGCTGCCAACCTGCGCGGGGAGAAGCGCCGCAGGGTTCAGGGGAGATTATTTTCTTAGGAAGCGCACCGGGGAATTAAAGGGAGCCCAAGTGAAGTCACAGACAGATAAAGATGAAAAGCGTGACACACAGAGCTATTAGGAAGATGCCAGCATAAATGAGCAGGGGGAGAGGGAAGGGAGTAATGCTGTGTCAGAGCAAAGAGGACAAAACCCATCCTGGCTCGTCCCAGCCTGGGTTCCTGACCAGGGCAACTCTGTTTAATAGAGCAGAAACGAGCCTTGGCACGGAGGGGTTAAAGGATTACTTGTCCTGGGGGAGTTGAATTAGCCACATATCTGGGAACCAACTTCTCCCAGACCCTGACTTGTTTTTCTCCTTAAACATCATCTGCTGCTATTTTTAGCAGGGAATTTTCTCAGCCGAATGCTCCCAGTTGAGTGTGCTGGTCAGAGGCCCTTTTCCCAGGGAGGCACGGGCCCAGCAGCACGTGCTGGTCCCTGCTCCATCTCAGCACTGTGCCACTGCCCTGCCATCTCTGGGCTTCGTGTGTCACACTGCCAGCTCTTCCTGAGGCATGGGGACAGTCCCCACCCCATTGAACATTTTAGATGCCCTCAAAAAGCCAGGAGAGGCTACAAAGTCAGAAACAGCTAAAAGGGGTGGACTGGACTTGGTAACTTGCCTGGAGGCTTTAGCAAAAATGGCAAAAAAGGTGGGAAGGAGATGGAAAGAAATGATTAGGCTGACATTAATAACAGGATCTGCTTCTCAGGACTAAAATCTATTTGGATTCGTTCCAGTTCCTCCGAGGGAAACCATGGAAGCCTTTATTGTTCATAAAAGTTGCGACTAAATTCAGACTTTATAAAGCTTAAGGAAATACCTCTCCGAGGACAACCCTGCTGGAAACAAATGAGGTAACTCCCTTCCTCTTCTCTGCTTTTCTTGGGGCCTTCATTCTTCCTTGGCCAAAACCCCAACCTGTCCATCAGCCCATCAGAGCCTAGCTCCTGGCTGCTCAGCCTCCAGCACTGCTATCTGTCTGCTGGCTGCAATTAGCCATGTGTCACTGGATGTCTGGGCTGCTTCTCAGGGAGGCAACGCTTGCAACTCCTTTTTATCTACAGCCTGATTTAATACCTGCCTGCCAGAGATCAGCAAGGAAATCAAAAGGCCAGATCAGGGCACATGGATGGACAAATTGAGTAAAGCAGGAGCAAACCCCTGGTTTGTCTGTGCTAATGTGCAGCTCAGGCTGGGGGATACAGGAGGATTGAGCTCTGTGGGTGCTGGGGATGAAGCACAGCAGAGCCACAGTCAGGAAGGTCCCTGTAACAATGGCCCCTTCTTGGGCAGTGTATCTGCTCCCTGTGTGTCTTGGAGTCATGTCAGCGAGGCAAACAGATTGGGAACATATTTGCACTCCCCACAGCAGCACAGAAGCCAGCCCTGACACAGAGGAGCAAGCTGGGCTCTTGGCTGCTCCCTGCCTCGGTGCCAAGTTTCCAGCTCTGCTCCAAACCTGTGGGCCAGCCCTGCTCTGGCAGGGGGAGAGGACAGACAGGGAAATTCTCAGCCCACAGGACCTGGCAGCTGCCTGCAGCACAGGGGAGCCAGGCTGAGCTCACCTGTGCTCCTCTGAGGCTCCCCAGGTGACACCAAACCTGGCACACAGTGGCTTTGCCCTCCGCATGCCCACGCTGAAAACAACTGGGGCCCAGGGCAGCAGGAGCACAGACAGCACACAGATGCTGCACAAGGCCTCGTCCCTGTGGCAAGAGCTGCCTGCAAAAAGCTTCCCCCAGCCCTCCCAGGAGCCCTGGATTTCTCCCCTGACCTTGGTGTGCTCATTCCAGCACATGGCACTTAACCTTTGAGGCTCCTTTGAAAATCCCAGCGCCAGCGTTTCACGGATGAGTGTGCTTCCCCTCACATCTGCCCCCTGTATCAGATGCTGCCAGCGCCTCTCTCTCTCTCCTGGCTCTGCTCCCAGCTGAAGGACAGACAATAGGCATTTGAATCCAGTCTCCACTTCCCCTCCCAAACAGCCCGGGGAGATGGCATATCAGAGACAGCGCTGAGAGCAGCGCTTGCCAGCCAGCGACAAGTCACTCCAGAGCCCGGCCTGCCTTCCCCTGCCCTCCCACAGCCACAGCCCCGCCACTGCAGAGCTCACTGGGCACCCAGGACAGCTCTGCTGGGCGAGCCCTGCCACCCTCCAGCTAGCCAGACCGAGGGAGTCTTCTCTCAGCACTCTGCTGCTGCCAAAATGGACTGGGTCGTCCTGGATTGCCAACCCGCCGGCCACAGCAGGGTCAGTGGACCTCTGATGGACCTCCCTGACGTGCCAGCTCACTGGAAACACACTGCAAACCTCCTGGACCTCTCCTGGACCTCTCCTGGACCCCTCCTGGACCCCTCCTGGACCTCTCCTGGACCTCCCTGCTGTGCCAGCTCACTGCAAACACACTGCCAACCTCTCCTGGACCCCTCCTGGACCTCCCTGCTGTGCCAGCTCACTGGAAACTCACTGCCAACCTCTCCTGGACCTCTCCTGGACCTCTCTGCTGTGCCAGCTCACTGGAAACTCACTGCCAACCTCTCCTGGACCTCTCCTGGACCTCTCCTGGACCTCCCTGCTGTGCCAACTCACTGCAAACACACTGCCAACCTCTCCTGGACCTCTCCTGGACCTCTCCTGGACCTCCCTGCTGTGCCAACTCACTGCAAACACACTGCCAACCTCTCCTGGACCTCTCTGCTGTGCCAGCTCACTGCAAACGCACTGCCAACCTCTCCTGGAGATCTCCTGCTCACTCCTAGGATCATCTGCCTGTAATTAAGTGATCTGGGTTCCACCTGCAAGAGGTTCAACCAGTGTCTGGTGAGAGCTGTCCTGGATTCTCCTGAAGAAGTATTTTCCATCTTTCTAGAAATAGCTCTGCTTCTGGAGCCATTCAGCCTGTTTGGCACCACTCCTGCTGCTTCAGAGATAACAACAGAGAGTGAGAAAAACCTGTCTAGACATCATTTACCTTCCATGGACTCCCACTGCCACATCAAAGCACCTCTTCAAACAAAAGTGCAAACTGGCCAGGTAATACTCCCCAGCCCTCCTGTGCCTGCTCCAGCCAGAGGCAAGGACTCATCCCATCATGCTTCAGAGTTTATCTTTAATCCAGGCCCTCCTGACAACAGGAAGAGAGGGAGGATGAAAAAATCTCATTACAGGCACATCGACAGAAGTCATCTGGCTTCCCACTAGACGGGTGGGGGCTGCTTCCCTTCTGCTCAGAGCCCAGACACAAGCTGACATCTCACCTGTCTCCTCTGGGCAGGCTGCGAGCCCCCAGCTCCTCTCAAATCTGCCACACACTTGTCACACTTGTCCCTTCTGCTCAGCTGCTGGAGCCCTTGCCTTCCCAGAGCCACGTGTGTGAACAAGCTGGGGATCACAGAGTATCCCCCTGTGACACCCAAGGACAGGGAGGTCAGCACCCAGCTTGTCCACCAAATCACTGTCACAGCACACAGAAGCTCATGTAGATGCTCAGGATACCTTCAAACCAAGGAGAGAATTTCAGGTTTCTTGAGCACAAGTCAGCTGAAGTCCCTGCTGTGGGGAAGCACCTGGCACTGGCATCGAGCACTGACCCCATGCAGCCACCACGAGAGCAACATCTATCTCATTATTTTAATCAGGGTCCTTTGAAATACCTTCTTGTGTGAGAGACAGCTAAGAAAATCCCGTCTGGCTTTATTCTGTCTCAGGCAGAAACAGCCTTTATTTAGCAAACTGCTGCTAACAGCTCTGTCTCATTAGTCAGTGTTTAGGGAACCAGGCTGCAATTGTTCTGAAGTCTGGCATTGCAGAAAGAGCCTTGATAATGAGGTCTACAGGAGACGATTCCTCCTGACAGCCCCACAATGACCTAGAAATCCTACTTAATTCCCTGTCAGGGAAAAGTGCTGAGTAACAGCGAGGTGCAGAGAGGCACTGGGGGCTGATCTGAGAGGGAGCTGCAGCCTCTGCTCACACTTGGGGCTGGGATTCAAGCCCAGGGTGGCAGAGCCAGCCCTGCCCAGCTGCAGCAGCTCCCCAGAGGGAGCCTGAGGGGCAGAGACGTGGGGCTTGCTGTGGGAAGGTTTGCAGCCTCGTCTGTGAGAGACTTGGCACCAAGCAGAGAGCTGGGAGCAGAAGTCCCTGATAACACAACAGGAGGAGGCATTTGGAAAATCAACAGCAGCACCTGGATCTGGGCTTCTTAGGACATGAAACACTGCCTCCTCTGGATCGTGCTCACCTGCAAACTGTGCCAAAACCTTGCCAAGGAACTCCCTGCCTCAAACAGCTCCACTTTCACCTCTGTTCCTACATCTGGCATGGCCAGGAGCTCACCAGCTCCCAGCAGAGCCTGTGGAATGTCCTGCTTGGAGCAGCCTCTGGATCTGCACAGGTGCAGGACAGGGGATACACGGTGTGAGTGCCCTGAGGTGCTGGGGAGCATCTCACACGTCCTGCCCCAGCTCTTTTCCCCCATTTGAATCCAGTCCTCCCTCGGAGGAGCAGGCAGCAGGCTGGGGCAGGCTCGGCCCACAGACACCCCACTTTCAAGTGGTTTGTTTTCCACAAGCAGCACGTGGACATGGCCAGAAACCTCTGGGCTGGGTGGCCCAGGGCCAGCTGGGCCAGAAGGTGAGGCAGGGGGGATGCAGCAGGAACGTGGGCTGGATACAGCTGACCTTGAAGACCACCCCCCAGCACAGACCCTGACAGGCATGTGCTTGCCACCTGTTCCAGCCAGCAGACGAGGGGCTAAGGCAGGAATTCTGGAGCTGAATGCAGAGTCTGTTCAGGAGGGGTGTGGGGACTCCCACCCACGTGAGGCTGAGGGTGCAGGGTGGCAGCCCCTGGCACAGGAATGCATCTCAGCCCGTCACGTGCGAGGCTGCGCCGCTGTTTAAAGCACAGCTCAAATGTGCAAAGGACTGCTGCAAAAAAAAAAAAAAAAAAGAAAAAAAAAGAAGAAGAAGAAATGTGCAAATGAAATCACCAGCCGAAACAGTGTCTAGAGACAACCCCAGCCAAGTCCCTCGAATGTCAGCAGCAGAAGGAGGGCTCAGAAATGGAGAACCCGGCTCAGTCTGTGCTGGCTCTGCTGGCACACACAGAGGACCTGCCTCACAGACATGAGGAAAAGACATATGCTGAGAAGGGAAGGCCCAGCTTTATTTTACCAGCCTCTGTTCCCACCCAAGATGTGCTTTAAAGACTGCCTTGCAAAGTAGGAATTAACTCCAAAGGTGCCTCTGCATCTTCCTTGCTATCATCCCTTTATCAGATATCTCCAGCCTGCTCCCAGCCAGAAGATGAAAGGATCCTAACACCACTTATCTTCCCACTTAAGAACATGCTTAAAAGCTTGTTCTTAAAGAACAGGACACTCAAGCCTGGGGAAGCAGCTGTAAATTCTGCAAATGGGCTTCCTTGCATTTCTGTGAAGGAGCAACTGCTTCTCAATGAGAGGCACAGATACCAAGAGGAAACTCAGAGAGGGAGGAAAGAGGGAAGCTTTTATAGCCAAGAGAGTCTTTGCCTCATGTCCAGGATGTGGAGATGAGTGACAGATGTGAGACTTACGGCATGAGGATGAGCCAGGAATTGAAAAGCTCTGGGGAAATATGGAAGCAGCCAGAATTATGCCATATTTGTCACTCCAAAACCACTCTCTCCTCGGGACTGAGCAGTGTCATGGCCAGCAAAGGTTAGGGATGCCCTTGCATGCTGCAGCCAGAGCTGCTGCATCTAACCCTGCTCCAGGACTAAGCCTCGAGGCCAGGACCTCTCCCACACAGCCCCGTGTCTGAATTTGACCCACAGCTCCCCTCTTTGTAGAGCTGCTTGTACTCACGGTGAACCTGGGTCCAGCTTGCTTTTGTCATTTAATAGCTGAGTCAAACTGTCAGAACAGCCAAACAGGATCTGTTCCAAATGTTTGCAGAAAGAGGAGGATCAAGGAGGCTGCAGCAGAACACCAGGAGCCTGCCCAGGCAGGGAGAACAATCCCTATTGTGGACCAGCAGCGGGATGCTGGTGCGTGATGGTCACGCCTTGGGACGTGGGGAAAGAGCCTCCAAATCCTCCCATGCTCAGGAATAAACTGGAATCTGGAGTTCCCTCTGCCCCCTGGCAAAGCCCCAGCCCTGCAGGATGACCAGCCCTGACGGCAGCTCAGCTGTTGGCTTGCAGGACCCGAGGAGCAGTTGGCAGTGGGAGAGGGGGGTACTGGGGTGCCTCGGGAGCTGCTGCCAGCCCCAGCACGGACTTCAAAGGGCTCATCTCACCCTGCTGTGTGGGAGAGGACAGCTGTGTGTTGGCCAGCACCACCAGAGCATTTCTGAGAGGGGTTGGTACCTGCTGTAAGCTCCCCTCCAGCACACACGATGCAGCTCCGGCAGGCAGAGCTCGGTGCTGCCCTGAGATTTATGGGATGCTGAAAACCGGCCAAAATGAAGGGAAAACACCAGCTCCAGAAGGATGTTTACCAACTCCAACAGCCACTTCTGCTTGAGGGAGAGCCCACGAGGCTCAGTAGGCGATTACAAGGCACTCTGCCAGTTCAAAGGCAACTCCATCAGCTCCGAAGGAGATAAGGCATCTCCTCCCTGGGAAATCAGAGCAGCCCCATCCACAGGCACTCCGTGCAACCTCAGCAGAGCAGCTAAAAGCAGGGAGGGAGGGAAACCAGCACCTCCTGTGCTGTAGGACCAACAAGGAGATCCGTGGTGGGCAAAGCCAACCTGTTCCATGGCTCATGTCTCCAGCCCCAACGGCAAAGCGTGGAGCTATCACACTAACAGGGGGTGCATTATCCTTCCACTTTGTACCTAAACACCTCAACAACCCCTTCCCCCAAGGGTTCCCACAGGCTGGGGAAGCCACAGGACTCGAGGTCCTGTGCACAGAGCAGGGACTTCCCTTTCCAAGATGTCCAGGACCTCCCTAGCACAGGATGTTTTCCAGGCTCTAAAAATAACCAGCTCCAAACAACGTGGTGGGCAAAAAGAAATATTTATCCTCAAGCTTTTTGCTGCAGATCAATACGGAAGAAAAAGATTAAAGCAAAGACTTTAGTGTGCATTAAAAATAGCTGTTGATAAGTTCCCGTTGAGGGGATAAAGCTGTTTGACAGAAGCAGCAAGAGCTGCAGGACTTTGCAACACCTTCCCTGCCGTGTGAGCTGCCGGAAATCATTGAGGAGAGTGTCAGCAGCCAGAGCCTCGGGAGGAAGTCCATTAGCAGGCAGCAATCTCCTTAATGGACCCTGGGGTACCCGGGAAAAGCTGCTGTGGACACGGGGGCTCTCGATTCACACAGCCAGTTATCATCCCACGCTCCCAGGAACGCTCCTCATCTTTATGGCAGCCTGAGAGCACCATGAATTAATCTTTTGGGGAGCTTCCAGGAGCGAGGACACAAATTGGGACGGTGAGATTTTGCTTCTTCTTCCTCTTTTTTTTTTTTTTTTTTTGTCAGCTCCCAGCAAACAGCCATGAACAGAAGCTGTTCTGTAACGCAGGTAACTGCAGCAACATCCACCAAACCTCTGTTTTCCAAGGATAACATCCTGCCAAAACAAAAAATGCTGTCTCCACGGGTGATGTTGGGGGCTGAAAGATCTTGTCCATTTAGACACAGAGAAAATCATTAAGTTCTCTGCTGTGCAGCCACCTCCACTTGAGGTCTGAGAGAACACACAGCCACCCCGGAGGGATGAAAAGTGGCAGGAACTTTTCTACTGGGAATAAAAAGCAGGACTGCTGTGCAGAGCTCTGTTTCTTTGTTAAAAGGCAAGGCTGGCTCTCAAAAGAGCTCTCCTCCATGACCTTGCTTGCCAGCCTTATTCTGTGCTGCTAATGAAACACAACTCCTGACTTCCTTTGGATACGTGGGATTTTCATGGGCTCCTTCAGCAACCACTGGAGGACCTCATGTTTTACATCTCAAAATATACCGGGCAAGAGTGTCAAAAATGGCAACTGAATTAGATGTCTCAAGGGGAGAGAGCAGGGTGACTTCAACAGAATTGAAATTTTACAAGTATTTTACTCCCATCCTTCAAAACAGAGCCTAAAAGTGTCCTGGTTTACATCCTCGCTGTCAAATACTGGCCACTTATATAAGAAATTGCCCAAAAGTTTATTAAGGCAGGGATTTTCAGAGGAGGTCATGGGCATTAGAAACCCAGCCTAGTAATAGGAACAAATCCCCTTAGATTTCAGTGGATTTCTCCAGCTCAGCACAAAATCTTACCTAGGCCACTGAAATATATTTTTAATGGCATGATTAAAAATCTTGAAATACTGCTGAACGTTGTCCACTGCTGCCTTTTAGCCACATGCCAAAGATAAAGTCCCTGGCACGCTGCAGTTTTAAAGCTCAGAGTCTTCAAATGAGCCAGCTGTGCCCAAATGAATTAAGAGGGCTCTTAAAAACCCCACTGATCTCACATTTGTGTTGTAATAATCAGGTACATTGAAGGGAGTAGTGTTCGAGCGTGTTCTGGCTTTAACTCTGAAATCCCTAGGATTTATGACTTTAAAAAAATAAAAGAAAACCCTTAAGCATTATCTGAACACAATTTAATTTCGTCTACTTCATCTATTGGTGCTCTGAAAAAAACCTTCATTTCCCCTTGTAACTGAGCCTTAAGCCCTGTGCTCCTGCTCATGAGAGGCACCACAGAGCCCAATACCTGGGATTACTGATACTGACAGGCAATTCCTGCATGACAGAACAATTCCCATTAATTTTTCCAGCTTATCTGAAGTACCTGTGGGCTGTCAGGTTACGACAGGTATGTGGCTTAGTTTCCCTTTGATTATCCAATGCCAGCCCAGAGCTGACTGGACTCTCATCTGACAGCTCTCAGCATTTTACAGGTGAGTTCATGGGAATCTGAGTCAACCACGCTCTCAGGAGCTGGAGAAATTTCCCAAATATTTCTTGTTTGGGGGTTTTTAAAGTGGTTTTTTGGTTTTCTTTTTTTCTTTTTGATTTTTTTGGGGGGCTTTTTTGGGGTTTTTTTGGTTTGTTTTTCTTGTTGTTTGGTTGGTTTTTGGTTTTGGTGGGGGGTTTTGTTCCTTTTTTGTTTTGTTTTGGGGGGGGAGATTTAGGGGGGGTTTTTTGCTTTGTTTTTCTTATCTTCTCAACTCCCATTTATTAATTTTGCTCCTGCTTCTGCTGCTCTTTTCTCTGCCTGTTTTCTGGTTTGGAACACGCACCTAAAGCACTTTCCTCCAATCCCCAACACACCTTTGACAAGACACTGAGGAACTTCCTCTCCAAACCTCACTTTTTGCATATTGGGGTTTTTTCTTTTTCTTTTTTTTTTTTTTTTTTTCATTTGAAGGCCTGGCTGAGGATGCTGCTCTGAAGAACAGGACTCCAGCTCCGTTTGCAGCTGTCCTGGTGCTGCTCTCCCTGTGCTGGACAGCTGAAGTCCTGCCCAGGAGTCACACAAAGCTCCCTCAGAGTGGCAGCAAGGCCATCAAAATGATGGCAGCACCTCAGCTGGCTGTCCCTGAGCAGGAAACATCTTTAAAAACCACCTCCCTCAAGGTTTATCCCCCGAGGAAGCTGCCTGAACTCTGAAATGAGAAGCAGGAGTTTGTCAGGAGTTGATATTCCTTGGGCATTCTGGTGAAGCCCAAGGAATGGAGTCCATGAACTCCTCGCTGTCCCGTTCCCCACAGATTTATTTTGGTAAGTCCCCACCAAAAAGAACTGAAACTCTCCAAACAACACTTCTCCCCTCAGGTTATTCCTGTTGGTGCTCTGAAGGGTCACGAGCAAACAAAGACCTGAGCTTTCCAGCCAAAAAAAAGTCCAGTTTTTCTGTTATTATTTATTCTTCTGAAAGTGAAACCTCTGATTTGCAGCAGGGAGTTGGAGTGCTGTGACCCAGCAGGTATTTCCTCTGCCCCAAGCACAGCTATTGCCAGAACTGCACCCAAGCAGCAATCCAGGCCCTTTGGGGGAAATTTCAGGCCAAGTCCAGAACATTCATTAGTGCAATTAAAGCCATTAGCTGGTTCTGAGGCCACGTCCTGACTCAGCGAGGGACTGGGGTTTGCTGCACACGCCCTGAACTCCTCTCCACCACACACAAGTGATGTTTAGTGTTCAGCTGGGTTTTGATCCTGTCTCACAAAAACACGATACTCCCTGGGGCTTCTAAGGGAAGGCAACCAGCCCTTATCAATCGGGAGAAGACGCTGCAGCTCAAATTCCCGTCGATGGAGAAGCCAGATTGAGAATGTAATTATCCTAATTAATTTTATATCTGGAACTCATCTCTTTTTACATAAACAGCAGTTTCCAAGAAGGCCACCGGCCTTTTTTTTTTTTTTTTTTTTTGCACAGAGCAGTGGCTTTATCTTGTTGAGGGTCATGTTGGC
>JBBMKD010000085.1:3310282-3337202 GCA_037834095.1 Argya squamiceps | reverse complement strand
TCTTGGGGACCCCCGTGGGTGAGAAGAGGGGGTAATCCCGGCAGTGGGACCCCCACGGGAGGGGAGGGGGGATGATCCCGGCAGTGGGACCCCCATGAATGGGGAGAGGGGATGATCCCACCCGTGGTGCAGAGAGGGGCCGGTCCCGGCCGCTGGTTAAGCTCTGTAGACAGAAGGAAACTCACCCCGAGTAAGGCACCGGGAGGACTTTAATGTTTTTAAGCCAGGATATTTACGACAGTTTGATTATAAAACCCATCCAAGTTTTGCTCCAAAGTAGGTGTTTTCCCCCTTGTAATTAACAAGAACTCCTAAAAAGAGATTTCTCTTAGAATATGCCCTAAAAAGCCAACTCTCATTGCTCTGTGAATTTCACTATAAACTTTCAACAAGTTAAAGTAAGCAAGAAGCATAAACAAACAGCTGGACGGAGGATGTTGCTCTTGAGGAACTTCCTGAGTTACAGAATCACAGACTGGTTTGGGTTGGGAGAGACCTTAAAGTTCATTTATTTCCAACCCCCACGGACACGGACACCTTCCCCCAGCCCTCCTGCTGGACCAAATCCCTTCTGACACAGCCAAATGTTTGATTTAGTGATTTTGCCCTGAAAAACGGCTTTGCACAGCGAGCATCCCCAGCTGCTGTGTGGTCCTCAAAAGTGCCCCAGGACCTTTTTCTTTGATTAACAGAAAGCAACAAAAATTATCAGCGTGGGCCAGTGGCCCCGAATGGAGCGAGTTCTGTGTTAATGGTGCCTCTTGCGTCACTGCCAGCAGAGTCTGATGAGGATGTAATTAAGGAGCTGTTGAAGATCAAGCAGCTGGAATGAAAGCCAGAGCTCTCCTCTGCTCTGTAAACCAGCTCGGCAGAGCTGGCAGGAGTTAAAGGATGTAAAAATGTATTTAACCTGATAAGGCAGCAGATCTAACTCGAGATACTAATGAGTAGATTTACAGGGCTGATCTGAGCCCGGTGAAATTAATACAGGGAGTCTCATCAATTCTAATGGCCAGATGGGACATCTCCCTGAGGATGAAGGGGAAGGAATCGCCTAATAAGGCTCCATGGCTTAAAACCTGACTCTGGCAGTCTTTGGGCTGGGTCCCTGTCGAGTAAGGAATCATTTTAACACAGTGCATTTGGGCTGCTCTGACAGGAGAAGTAAAATGTGATGACAGTGAATATAATCAGCGATAAAGTGCAATCACTGAAGTGTCAGGATCATCTTTAGCTTCCAGCAGCAGCTTGATCAGGGCAGAGAGGAGATGAGACAGAAGAGACAAAGAAGGATGGGAGGTCTCTAGCTGGACTGGAGGGAAAAAAAAAGAAAATTATTTCAGTTTGGAGAGTGCTTGGAGCAACCTGGTCTGGTGGAAGGTGTCCCTGCCTGTGGCAGGGGGTAGAACTGGATGACTTTTGAGGTCCCTTCCCACCCAAACCATTCTGAGCTGCTCTGACTGGGGATGAGCCGTGCTGGGACAGCCACAGGAGGGCTGTGCCCAGGTGTGTCAGCTCCCCCAGGCCATCTGGGCCGCTCAAGGGGGAGCTGGATCTGCTCTGAGGAGCTCTCCTAAGCCTTGATTTCCCTCTCCAGGCTGCTGGAGCTCAGCCTAGGCATGCCCTGAGAGCGTGTTTGTGAATAATCAACGCAGGCAGAGGCTGGGGTTGGAGAGCAGAGCAGATATCACCTTCATGGATAACACCAGGGTGTGAAGCCTCGGGCATCATCTCAGATATCCATCCTGCACCAGAGGGATGTGCCAATTGCTCATCCCAGGCTGATACAACCTGTGCCAGCTCTTCTCTTTGTGCTGCCTCCGTGCTTTCATTGCAGCCAGGTCCTGCCTTTTCAGCTGCCATCACCTCTGAGGAGCCCTTTGAAACGTGAAACTCAGCAAGCTCAAGGAGTCACAATAAATATTACACAGGAATTGTAGCGCCCATCAACCCGGGATGGCAAAGCACTGCTGTGTGAAACATTGATTTTCACACACAGGTGGAGCTCCCTTTTCCTTATTTAATGTTCAAACAAGTAACTGGAATAAAATTCGTGCTGAGGGCAGCGCTGTGTGGCACAGGGATGTGTTCAGGAATGAGGAGGGAGCTCCTCCTATGATTTCCTTGTTCTCTGAAGGGTTTTCCAATCCATGCTCCAAACAAGAAGAGGAACCTGCAGGATGATAGGAAGGGAGCACAGGAGCACAGGAACACAGGAACCTTCCTGAGCTCTAGGACAGCCTGTGTGGGGAGTGGTGGAGAACAAAATGTGAGATAAGACAGTGGAGCCTCACTTGTAAGGACAGAGGGAGGGTGACCAAGAACTAAACTGGGAAAAAAAATAAAACCCTGAGGGATTTCTGAAGGTTGTATGGAGCGTGTTGTACATCAGGTGTCTGGGATCTGAAGGCCACTCAGAGAAAATGGATCCTTTTGATGCTTGCAGTGCCCGGAGGCCCAAACTGAGTTTCAAGCCCTGCTGGGAAGAAGCTGCTCAAACCTGTAATAACAGGCTGTGCCTGTCACGATGGCTTTTCAATAGCAGTCCACATGGCAGGCAGGAATGTGATTATCCCAGGCTCTGGGGCTCCCAGGGCTCTGCCAGTGAGCTGTGCCATACCTTGTGTGAGAGGAGCAGCCTGTCTGAGCCCTCAGGGCTGTCCATCTGGACCCTTCCCAGCCAGCAGCTTGGCTCCAGACCTCTTTAACTTTGATGCTGGGATTGTGGCAGGCCACTGCTGGTCTGGGAAGAGGGAGGTTCTGGCAGACAGCTCCACCTGAGAGAGGGTTTGGCTGCTCTCAGAGGTGGGAGATGGTTGTGTTGTCCAGGTGGGTGCAGCAGCACTCAGGGGGAATTTGTTTTGGTAAAGAAAAAACTTTGCACCAGAGAGGAGGGTTCTGGGCCACTGTGTTTTCTCAGGGGGAATTTGTTCTGGTAAAGAAAAAACTTTGCCCCAAAGAGGAGGGTTCTGGGCCACTGTGTTTTCTCAGGGGGAAAATACCAGCAGATGTGATTTTGTTGGATGATCTGAAGTGTCTCTAGAGCCATCTTTGCATGTGACTGATGGAAGGTCACAGGTGATGTGTGTGACTGGTGACAGAATGGCCACCAAAGAGGAAAAGTCTCCCTGGAGCTGCACTGGGGTGAGCAGGAGCTGTATCCCACCCTTGGCTCCCCTTGGTGGGACAGGACCTCTCAGCCTGACTGGGTAGGATGATGGAAGCCAAGTCCTGCCTTGTCCTGGAGGATTTCTAGGGTCACTTTAAGCCTCTGCAGGTATGTGTTTATGCACATCACTCCTGATCTCAGCAGACCATTGTCAGATCACTCTCAGCAGCTCTGGGAAGAGATGCAGGTGTCTGGCCTGTGTCCATTCCTCTTTCACACCACTCCTGCTGCTCGGGCAGCTTTTTACGGATGGCCTTGTGCTACAGTGCCTCTCACTCCTAGCTGAAGACAGCATCTCTTTTTTAGTCTGCTGGAGTCTAGACAAGCTGTTGATTCCCTGGTGTCACAGACCGTGACCCCACTCCTACACCAGCCCCATCATTTCCCCCTAGTTCATTGCTCAGGCATATGCTCATCTATTTTGAATCATTTGTATGTGTGAGGCTGAGTGGCTCCTAATCTCGTCTCCCTCCCGGGGCGTCAGTCACGCTGGCATGTGCCTTTTCCCTGTCTGCCTCCCTCTCTTTATGGACTGTGGGTATTTTTAACTCTACCCTCTAATTAGAGGCAGTATTCTCGGGATATTTTGTGCTCTCACAAGGGCTCTCACGTCTGTGGTCAGCAGGGCAGGCAGTGAGCACTGGGGGCTGGCCATGCCTGGAAACCTTCCTGCTGAACAAACACGGTCCAGCAGCAGAGCCTGGGATGTGGGGAACTGCATTCCTCGGGGGCTGCTGGGGTGACAGCTACACAGAGGAGCCAGCTAACCCCCTGAGACAGGGCCACAGCTGCCTCCTGGTCCTGCAGCACAGCACAGTGCCTGCTCAGAGCTCCCTGCAGCTGCCTCCAAGCTGCACACTCATTTCTCCTGACCTGGAGCAGCCACATCCCTGGGGACATCCCTGAGCTCAGCTCTCTTACCCTCTGCTGGTCCAGGCATGGAGAAGACAGAGATACCAATTAGAGGTGTCCCTGAACCAGGTGTCCTTAACCAGGATCTTGTCTTTTTTGTCCTTCCAGGACTGAGCAGTGCTGCCTGCCTGGCTCCAGCACCCTGCAGAGCCCCAGCCTGCTGCAATCTGTGGTCCCCCAGTGCAGAGGCACGAGGCAGCTGTGCTGCACGGCTGGTGTGAGCAGGGCTCTCCTCTCCCTGATGAACAAACAGCATCTGGCTGGCCCAGGGCAGCCCCCGGGCAGCCTGTGGTGTGCTGCACATCTCCTGTTCACAGCCAAGTCCTCACTGGGCTGCCACAGCCCCCAGCAAAGCCAGGCCAGCTGGTCATTGCACGTCACACTGACTGTGCCCCTGCCAAGGCGAGCTGGGGGTGGCACCAGCTCAGGAGTGGCAGGGTGAGTGCTGGGGGTGGCACCAGCTTGGGAGTGGCAGGGTGGGTGCTGGAGCTGCTGACCCAGCTCAGGAATATCAGGGTGGGTGCTGGAGCTGCTGACCCAGCTCAGGAGTATCAGGGTGGGTGCTGAGGCTGGTGACCCAGCTCAGGAGTGGCAGGGTGGGTGCTGGGGGTGGCACCAGCTCAGGAGTGGCAGGGTGGGTGACCCAGCTCGGGTCTCAGCACTGCTGGACACATCACTGGGAACAGCAGGCACTGCTCCCCAGGCTGGGGCTGTGTGGAGAAGGTGGATGCAACTCCCTTTCCTCTGCTGGGGTGTGGGAGCAAGGGTGGACTGCCAGTGGGAAGGGGAGGCTTCCTCTCTCTCCTGATCCCGTGATCCCGTGGAGACTCTGGTGCACAGGCACGCTAATTGCTGTTAGAGATAAGGCTCTGTCAAATTTATCTCTGTTCTTGAAAGACAGTGAGGAGCATAGAGGGGAAAACATTTGCTTCAGGAGAGTGAGGATGTTCTGCAAAGCCCAGGGCTCCCGCAGTCCTAATCTCAGGCTGATCTTGCCCTGGGGCAGACAGAGCTGCTCTACTTCCTCAGCGTCATGGTAAGAGGGCAGCCTGGTCTTCAGATCCAGCCTGTGCAGGTGAGAGCAGAGCCCCTCACTGCCTCCCTGCAGAATCATCTCCCTGTGATCCCCTGGGCTCCTTCCCTTCCTGAGTCACTGTTTACTCTGGCTCTGAGGGCTCCTGCTGCTGTGGTGGAGCAGCCTGGTCTGCGAGCTGGGTTTTCCAAGGTTGTTTTGACACGCCTGACTAACAGGGCACTGTCAGCCAAGGGTCTCCCACCACCCAAGCAGCACCTTGCTGGCCAAACAACACACGCCCCGGGGCAGGCAGCTGGCCATGCAAACACCCCCCACGCACACACACACCTCCTGCACTGCTTTATTGTTTAATTAGTGCTTTGGGTTTCACCATCCCAGCTCTTCTCCATGTGAATCCTTGGCTAAAGCTGGTTTTCATAGCTCGTGATGGAAACCAGTCGGGTTCTGCATTGGCAATGTGCTCAAGTGCAGCACTTGCTTGGAAATGAGTCAAGGATTTAATTCTTGTTGGTCTCTGGAGTCCCTGTTGGTGCTTATTTCCCTGTCCCACCTACCTGATGGCATCCCACATCTTTGGGTCTGAGGCAGTCCCAGAGGAGGGCTTGTGTCATGAAGAGAGCTGCTCAGGCTCCCTTGCAGGAACAGGGATTTTGTTGCAAGAGGACACAAAATGAACCACACTCGCCCATCAGGATGTGAGATGCAAAGGAAAAGGGACTTTATTCTGGGAATTTCAACTTATATAGTTTTTGGAATTTGGTCAAAGGCTGGGGGACGAGAGGAACACCCCCCTGACCCCAGTGATCAAACCAGCAGTCTATCAATGTGTTCTTCTCCGTGAAAAGGAATGTGTTTACCAAACATCAATCTGGTTTTGTTACAATGTGTGAGAACTCTCCAGTCCAAGAATGAAAACAATCAGAAGGCTGAAAAATCAGCATTTCTTGGTGTGAGGCTTGGCTGCTTTAGGACTTTGGGTTTCTGGAGGGCTGTGAGGCTGGGGGGGATTGCCTTGTGTCACTGAGTGCCATCCTTGGTGCAGTGCTTGGGAAGCAGTGCCCTGCTGCCTTGCAGTGGAGTGCAGTGCTTGGTTTGGAGGAGGAGCAGGGCCTTAATCTCTGCCAGTCGAGTGGTGCTTGCAAAGACGATTAGACATATGCCAGCTAATTCATAGTAAACAGGATGGAGGGAGAATTTGCCACTTATAAATGGCAGATGAGCAAGCCCATCATTGCTGTCACTCCCGGGTAATACATGCTGACATAAGCCCAGTTTAGCTGCAAGTTTATCATTGCTAATCCTGCTGGTCCATGCCTCTCTCTTCCATCCTCCTGGCATCTTTCTTCTTCCTGTGTTTTGTTTCTTTCTCCCTTGTTCCTGGTAGTCCATCTTGGGGGCAGACAAATTCCTCAGCATCCCCCACCCTCTTTCCAACACATTTGTCTGCTGAGGAATGTTTTCATTTCTCCTGTGAAGATTGAAGCTATGGGGAGATCTTGTCACCCCAAGGTTTTGGATAGACTTCCCAACCCCACTGCACCTCTCATCACCTTCATTTGCCTCTCTGCCCCCCTTGGTGCTGCTTCTTCAGGTAATGCAGCATTGCCCAGGTCCCTTCCAGGTGTGCTTGTCTCCAATGTCATCGATGCTCCTGCACCCCCCACATGTGGGGTTGGGACTTCTGCATCACCTGCATGTGGAGTTGGGGCTCAGACAATGGGCTCAGACCCCCCCATGGGCTCTGCTCAGTGCTGGATCCCAGCCAGCCTGGAGTTTATCTGATACTTTTGCCCAAACAGCCACTCCCATGGGCTCTGTGTGAGCAGCACCACAGGAAGTTTTGTCTTGGAACCACTCTGCTGTTTGGAGAGCCACGTGGCCAAGCCAAACACCATCCTCTGCTGCTGAGGGGGGGGGTTGGAGACTTTGAGGAGATGGAGGGGAAGGTGAATGTCCATGTGGGAAAGCAGTGGCCACCAAGCCTGGCTGTGGGAATCCAAAGCTGGATGGCACCAGCCAGACATGGAACCAGTGCTCAGTCTTATCTCTGCCCCACTGAAGGACTCTGGGCTCACTCCAGAGTGTGGCAGGTCCAGCTGGGATGCAAATCCTGCTCCCTCTGTACCTGTGTGGGTGCTGCAGGACAGCACTGGGAGCCAGACCAGTGACATTTTTTCCTGGAAGTCCTGTTGGCTTTCCTTCCCAGCGATGATACAAGTGTCCAGCCTGTCCTTGCTTGACCGAGCCACCCACGCAGAATATGTGGCTTTTTTTTGTGGTGCTCTCAGCAATGTCTCAGAAACCTTGCCCTGCTACACTCCTTCATTCAGTTAAACACCCTCCCCCTTCGTGACTCCTGTGCCCTGCCTGGCCTTCATCCCTTGGATTGGATCAGCTGGAGAAAGGAGGTCAGGGACGGGAATCCCATGAACCCAACCCCTCCTCCTGGGACAGGGTGACGGGAGGTGCCTTCAGGTGGTTTGGGGCAAGCGAAGGAGTCCGAGGTCCCTTGTGCTGAGCGGGGGCAGAGCATCCTTCCCTGGGGAAAAACCTTCCCTGGGGTAAAACCCTCCCTGGGAGGGCTGAGGGTACAAAGCACCTCTGGGATGAATTTCTCCAGCCCAGGAGTTCCCCCTTGTGGCAGGAGGCTCGGGCTGGTGCGGGGAGCTGCCGGAGAAGGCTCTGGATGTGCTGGTACCTTCCAGAGGATGATGTTCTGTGGGTGTGCGGTTATCACCCCCCAGGCTGCAGAGAACCGGCGCTGGCTTTGCCCTTCCTGCGGCCACAGGGGTGCCTGGACGGGCTCGGCAGAGCTCCGGGCTCTGTATCTCCCCCAGTTTTCCCCTCATTCACAGAGGGTGTTGCTCCAGGATAGCCAGCCCTGGATCCCTCTGCTCCCCGTCCGTGCGGGCAGCCCTGGATCGCTGTGCCCGGCACAGGGATGCCGCGGGCCGTGAGGGATGGAGAGCCCGTTCCTGGTGGGTAACCCAGCGCTGGGGGCTGCGGCAGAGCTGTGTGACACCTCCAGCACCCCACTCCTGCCCCCTCCGTACCCATCTCCGAGCTGGTCAGAGCCTCTTCCCTCTCACACGGGGAATAGCGAGCCAGACGCTTTACAGCTGCCTGCTGTTTTACTGTGATTTTGCAGCAGCCAGGCTGGGAGAGGAGGCCTCCACAGGCTCCAGATGAGGCTCTGAGCAGGCTCTGTGAGCCCCGTGGCCGCCCGGGGAGCCGAGGGGAGCCGCTTGCCGTGATGAATCAGCACCTCTGTGGATGCTGAGCCGGGCTGGCTCCTCACGGCGCGGAGGCGACAGCGCCCGGGCGGCAGCGATGTTTATTAATGACTGTATCGGGGATGCTGTTTAGTCACTGCTCCCACGGAGGCAGCCTCAGGGGAGGGGGGAAAAGCGGCTCCTCTGTCCTCAGGGGACGTCTGAGGCACCCAGGCGGTCCCACGGGAGGGCTCCGCGGTGTCACTGCCGGTGTCACCGCTGCCGCTCCGGCTGGCGCACGGCTCGCTGCCTCCCCTCCCTTGCTCCGGTGCTGGGGAAACTGAGGCACGGCGGGCGGCGAGGGGTGACAGCAGGACACGGCCTGGCCGTGCTGATCTGCTGATGGGCAGCGGGCTCGTGCCTGCATCTGGCACATCCAGGGGGATTTATCCGTGTGAGAGGGATGCAGATTTAACTGGCGACAGCGTGAGCAAAGCCATTAGAGGATGAGGGGGGATGGTCCTTAAAATGCCGGGCAGCGTGGGGGGTGCTCCGGGTGCACAGTGGGGACGTTTTGGCACAGAGAGGAACCAGTTTAAGGGCTGGGTGCTGTTATTAAACTCTGTGACGGGCGTTTTCCCACTCTGCCATCTGCAGCGCCATGAAACTTGCATGAGGTTTGAGATGAAAAGTCTATTTCTTTGAATGAAGTTTTAATAAGATCAAATTGGAAAAAGAAAATAGTGCCTCTTCCCCCCTCCCCTCCTGCCCCCCTTCCCTGATTGCTGTTGGGTTTAGTCTGGTGGAGGCAAAACCCCCTTGTGAACTGGTGGGGGCCTGGACTGGGAGCTGGGTGTTCAGGGGGTCTCTGCAGGGGATGGGGGTGGATTTGAGGGCTGTAAAAGCAGCGGGGTTGCAATGGAGGGGCTGTCCTGGTGCTCGGGGTGCTGGGGGGTTCACAGCCCATATCAGGGGCTCACACTGACATGGGCTGCAGGGAGTAAATGACCTTTAAAGGCCCCTTCCAACCCAAAAAGGGGGCGGCCAGCCCCTCCTGATTGGTGTGGCAGCTCCCTCAGGATGCTGGGAAGGGCTCAGGTGCGAATCTCTTCATTAACCCTCTCTCTGAAATATCATCTGAATGGCCTTAAGCTGAGTCTCTGCTGGGTGGAGATGAGCTGGGGGGAGGGGGAATGCTGCCGGGGGCTGTTCTCAGGGGGCAGCACCGAGGGCAGCTGGTGGCCGGGGGGACCGGGGGGTGCTGCTGGTGTGGGATGTGGCCGGTGCGGGACGCTGCCAACAGGGAATGCTGCTGCTGTGGGATGCTGCTGATGGGGGATGCTGCAGGTGTGGGATGCTGCCCGGAGCGGGGACGCTGCCGATTTGGGTTTCTGCTGGTGTGGGATGCTTCCGGGGGGGAGGGAAGCTGCCGATTTGGGGCGCTGCTGGTGTGGGATGCTGCCGAGGAGAGGGATGCTGCCGGTGTGGGATGCTGTCGGAGGGGGGAAGCTGCCGATTTGGGGTGCTGCTGGTGTGGGATGCTGCCGGGGGGCGAATGCTGTCGCTGAGGGATGCAGCCGGGGAGGGGGTCGCTGCTGATGGGAGATGCAGCCGGTGTGGGATGCTGTCGGTGGGGATTCTGTCGGTGGGAATGCTGCTGCTGGGAACGCTGCTGATGGGGTATGCCATCCCTTCCCATCTCCGGGCGGGGCGGGGCCGCCAGGGGGAGCCTGCAGCCGCGCCGGGAGCTTCATCCCCCGCCAAGCATCATCATCATCATCATCACCATCACCGTCATCATCATCCTCCCCGCCGCCCCGGGGCTGGGACGCGCTGCCGGGCTCCCGAGGGATGCTCCTCCCGGAGCTGCGGCTGAGCCTCGGCGGCTTCAGCACGGTGCGAGTCCCACCCTGCCCCAGTCCCCCGAGTTCCCGGGTCCCCACGGCATTTCCAACGGGGCAGGTCCAGCCCCGGAGCCCCCAGGGATGCCGCGGGCAGCTTCAGCCAAGTCGGATGGCGAGGGGAGCTGCGTGGCCCGGTTTGTTCTCCGAGAAGCACGAAGCCCAGCTGGCATCTCCTCATTGCCTGGGGGAGGGCTCACAGCACATTGCTGTGCCCCCGGGTGCTGCCAGCTCTGGGATGGGCCCAACGCCCCAGAGCTGGAGCCCAGACCAGCAGGAGCCTGCCCTCTGCTCCTTCTGTGATCAGCGATTCCCAGGATTGGCAGGTGGGACAGGCTCCAGGAAGAGGGTGGGCAATGCCTGACAGCAAGGGGAAACTGAGGCACGGCCCAGCACTCGTGCTGGGGACAGGGAGAAGAGCAGGTTGCAGCCCGGCGTGGCTCACCTGGAGGTGCCAGCCCCGGGAGCTGTGCCCAGGTGTGCTGTTAGCCCTGAGCTGGGCTCAGCCCCATGCCAGCCAGGCAGGACAGGAGGCTTTGGTATTTTGCAGTGGCCCCCAAGCACAAAAGCTCCTTCCCCTGCAGATCCTCGTGGCCACACGTGCCAGGAGCCAGCATGTCCCTCTGGCACATGGCCTGTGACACTGCCCTGCTGCAGCCTCACCAGTGGTCAATAAACCATCTCCCTGGTCTTCCTGCCTCTGCTAGTTCCTGTTCCAATGCCAGAGGGCTGGCACTGCCCAGCTGGGAGAGGAGCACACAGGTACCCCCAGCTTCATCTCCTCCAGCAGCTGGGAGGGCTGAGGGAGCAGTGAGAAGGTACCTGGAGCTCAGGGAGTGTGTGTTAACGTGAGTGGCATTCCTGGAAAAGCAGGCACAGATTTAATTCACTCGGCAGCGTGGGCTGGATCCTGCTGCTGGATCCTCCACCATGGATCCTGAGTGCCTGAAGTGTCCGTGGAGGTGGTGCTGCATCCAGTGCCAGCTATTTTGGGCAGGTGTCAGTGCCCTGCTCCTCATCCCCCTCTCTCTCCACGTGCCCTGGCTGCTCTGTGGCACCATCCCAAAGCAGTGGGTGCCTGGGGACTGATGCAGTCCCAAGGAGGAGGCTGAGGGTGCCAGGCAGTGGGATGAAAGGCTGGCAGGGACTGGGATGTGCCCCAAGGACAGAGCAGGGTGAATGGCCAGTCAGTGGCTGTGTGTCCTTGCCCAGGCATGGCTGGCCCTGCCTGTCCCTGCCCACCAGGGTGGCCCTGCTGGGTTCCCCCTCTCCATACGGCTGTGGATGTCTGGAGATGCGTTTGACACCCTTGGATGGGTAATAAATAGAATCAGGCCCGCTGCCTTTTGTTTTGATTGATTCCATTTGTTCTGCATAAGCAGCTCCTTCCCCTTGCCAAGGCTCAGCTCCTGGGGAAAGGAAGATGCTGAGAGATGGAGGGGCCCAGTCTGGCTCTGCTGGGAAGGTCCCTGAGGCTGAGCTCTGACAGGGGGACACTGAGGCACCCAGCAGTGCCAGGCCTGCCTCTGCTGCAGGCTTTGGTTAAGAAGGGAAACTGAGGCTGGGAAAGGTGCTGTGCTGTGTCCTGGGGATGCACAGTGAGGCAGGGGCACCTCTCAGGTCTAGAAGGTCCTTCTTTGGTGCTGGGTGGGCATGAAGCCACCCAGACTGGTGAACAAAGAGTGATCCAGTGACGTTGGCCAGCCCTGGGTGAGTGGCACTGCTCTGCCACTGGCACAAAGGGAAAATGAGTGTACAAATGAGATTGGGATGGAAATGAGCACAGGAGCCGGGACTCCTGGCTCCCCATGCTGGCTTGGTTGGAAACAGCAGCCTCGGGCGAGTCTGGTGCCTCCCTGCCTCAGTTTCCCCAAGCAGGAGAGGCTGTTTATCCCTTGGGAGCTGGGGAACTGGCTGGTTTGGGAGCAGGTGGGATGAAAGGTTGGGAGCTCAAAGCCAGGGGGGCTGGTCCATGGGCTCCCCGTGGGGTGGCACAGCAGAGAGCCTGAGCCATGGGTGACGGATGGGGGGCTGGAGGGACCCCAGAACCATCCCCCTGGTGGTTCCCCACGTGTAGCCCCACTTCCCTCTCCCCTACTTGCCTGGAGACCCCCGTCCCCGGCAGAAGGAGGGATGGGGTTAAAATTACCGCCCCACCCCGGTGCTGCCGTGCCCCCCGGGTGAATCAGAGGGCCGGGGGTGCGTGTTCCTGCATCGCAGCTGAGGTGCCACGTCAGGGGGAGCGGGTGTAGGCCCGAAGGACACAGCTGCCTCCTCTCCGCGTCCTCTCACTGCTCCTCTCCTCCTTCTGATCTGCCTCATTATCTCCTGAGTCATCATCGCTCCCACCTCCGCTGCAGCCACCGCCGCCCGCAGCCGGCACCGCGCGGGGCTGGAGCTGCCGGAGAGGAGAGGGGAGCTGCGGGCTCCCGAGGGCGACCTCTCGGTCTCCAAAGGTGTCCCGGTGATTGGGGACAGGGAGCAGCTCCCCTGCACGTCCTGCTGGACGCTCAGATGGACGCAGGGGAGTGTGGCTGCTCCTGCCCCGCACGGAGAGATCCCTGAGCATGGTGCTTGTCTTGCAGTGATGCTTTTGGGCTGGCAGTCAGGCTCCGGTGTGCCAGGCAAGGCTGCGAGCTGCTTCCCAAGCCCTGCACGTATCAGGAGCCAGGAATAAAGCTGGCCTGCTCGCTGCTGCCCAAATAGGTCCCGATCCAGCTGCTGGCATCACGGAACACACGCTGGCGTGTTGCAGATCCCGGGTTTGGCATGAGCAGGCTGTGGTGGATCCAGGACATGGCTGTGCTCCCCAGAGAGCTCGAGGGATGCTCGGAGATTTTTCCTCCGAAGGTGCTGGGATGAAGCAAGGCCAGGGCTGGCTCCATTTTGCTGCTGGGATGAGAGGCACAGCTCCGAGCCGAGCGGAAATCCGAGGGAGCGCCTCTCTCTCCCCGTGGCACTTGGCAGCCTCTTCGCAGCGTTAATTCCTCTTGCTGCTACCAATTTGTGGCTTATTAATTCTCATTCGAGCTCTCCTGCTTTTCTCTCGCAGCCGCCGCTCCGCTCTCGTGCTGCCTCTCCCCGAGTGCCCACAGTGGAAATGCTCCGGGGGGATGGCAGCCCCCATGTCTCCTCTCGGCTGCGTGGGTGCAGCACTTTAGGTCTCTTGTCAGGAGGTGTCTTCTCCCAGATCTGGGGATGTCTCCGTGGCTCGTCGCCGGCTCGACATGACCGAGGGCTGAGCTGTGGTGGCTCGCAGCCAGGCTCTGTCTCACAGACTCTTCTGAAAGTGCCCTGGGTTAACCTGTCCATCACCCACAGATTTCTGCAGATCTGAGCCTGAGCTTTTTCCCCCATCTCCTCTCTGCTTTGTGCTTTGCCTCAGTGGCTAATAACTAGGTCAGGAGTCTTGCAGGCCAGGGAGTAGCAGCCGGGTGGGTGGGTGGGTGGTCATCTCCCATCTGCTCCCACTCCCTTTCTTCCTTTTCCTCCTGCCTTCTTGGCAGGGAGACCCTCCAGCCCCCTCTTCTTTCTTGGGGCTGCAGAAGGGTGAGAGCTGCCATGTCCACGGGCTGATGAAGACCTTTCTTCTGAACAGGAAGGTATTTTCAGGCAGTAACTGGATTATGGCCCCACAGCCAGGCTGTCAATTGAGCCAGAGCCTGTCCTGGTAGGAGCATCCCTTGGGTACAGACATCCCTGGAGAGGGTTCCCCACGCCCAGCACTGCTGTGGCTTGGCTGGGGCACCTCTGAGGTGGCCGTGGCAAGTGGGGAAGTGCTGGAGCTGCGTGGGAGTACCTGAGTCGGTGCAGAAGGTAACAAGCAGCTGAATGACAGCTACAAGAGCCCCCCGGGCCAGCCACACGCTGCCGGAGGGTCGGGAAATCAAAGGCTGGGGAAAGCTGATGTCTGCAGGCTCTCGGGAGGAAGGGCTCGGCTGGGGGTGATGCAAAGGCCACCTGCTCGCAATGCGCTGTGCCAGCGAGGACCGGGGTGACATTCAAACTGCTCTGTCCCTTGAAGCACTCGGCGCCCAATGCCTCAGTTTCCCTCCGAGGGGGCAGAGATACAGCCCCCAAGGGTTATGGGGGTCCCGGGGCAGCATCCGGTCACGCTGGCCATCCCTGGGCCGGCGCCGGCATCCCGCCCGGAGCGCGGGTGCCTCCGAACAGGCGGCCCTTGTGCGGCGGGGCCGGCGGGCGGCTCTGTCCGCCCCAGGGGAGCGGGGAACAAGGGCGGCTGTGTGCGCCCATGGCTCTGCCTGGCCCACTGCCCTGACACGCATTCCCGACACGGGCAGCGCTTTCCGGGCTGCCGCCGCTGGGATGCGCAGGGAGGGGTGCTGGCTACTACAAGGGGCTTGTTGTGGGGTTGATTTTTCTGTTTTTTTCTCCTCCTTTTCCCTTTTTTATTTTATTAGCAGCCTTTGGGTGTCTTTTTGAGCAATTAATCTGGGTCATGACATTCGCTGAGCAGATCGGAGAGCCCGGGGCTCATTAGCACCCGGCCGAACGTCGCTGGAGAGATGCTCTCGGCGGCTCCGCGGCTCCGCCTGCTTGTTATTCCGGGCGAGTCGTGGGCTGCGGCAGCTCAGAGTCCCCTCAGCAGAGACCCCACCGCACTGTTGTGGGCAGGGGGGGCACTGCGGGGTGGCCGGGGTCCCCTCCTGCTGTGGTGGCGTGGCTGGAGCAGCCAGTGATGCTGTGCTGGTGCTGGGGTCCCCAGTAATCAGCAGGCAGCACTGTGCTGCAGATCTCAAGGACTTTTGGGGGTCTCAGCCTCCCTGCTTCGGCTTTGAATTGACTTCATTCCCTGTCCATCAGCTGCTGGAGTCCTCAGAAGTGACCTGCAGCTACTGCTGCATCGGCACCTGTTTGGTCCTGCCAGCCCTTTGTAGGAGCTGCTGCTGCTCCTTTCCCCTCTCCCGGCTGGGGAAATTGAGGCTGGAGAATTCACCTGGCCCAAATCCATTTACCCACCCTGCCTCTCCCTGCCAGCAAGGGAGGAACCATCTCTCCTTGGTCAAATCCAGCTCAGCTGTCATAGGGAATAGGTCTGTGATTCCCCAGCTGGGAATCACCTCCATCTCATGGCTGCTTCCTCTGTGGCTTTGGCCAGGATTTGGTTTAGATTTCCACAATGCCCCATGGCCATGAGCTGCACCCAAGCTGCAAACCCTGGCCTTAGACCTTCCCAGGGTTTTCACCCCAAGCCTCAAGCCTTCACCCCATCCTGCTGCTGACCTCCTGCACGGCCCAGCCCCATCCATAGGCCAGGGGAGCAGGAATGGCGAGGAAGCTCCCTGTGCCTGGCTGGCTGCGGCGCAGCATATGTGCTGGGATCTGCTCCCTGCCTGCTGTTTATCCGCTTCCTTCGAGTTAACTTATGTTTCCATTGCTGCCCATCTGTCTCCTTCTCTTCCTCTCTTCTTTCCACTCCTTCCGTGCTGGCAGGCGGCGGAGCGCGGGGTCCCCATCCCCAGCAGCTCCGGGTGGCAGTGAGGAGTGACAGGCATTCAGTTGCCCTCCACTGCTCCTGTATCCCCGCGGGGCAGTTTTTGGGAGGATCCCGATTCGGATGCACCCAAGGCTGAGCTCTGGTAGTTCCCTCTATCCCTCTATCCACCATTAAATCCGGTAGGAATTCCGTCTGGAGGATCCCCTTCATCCATTAAACCCGAAGCCGTTGGGGCTGTCTCGGTGCCGGCAGCTCCCCCTCAGCCTTCCATTCCCTCCCTTCCTCCCTCTTCCTCGGCTCTCTCCACTCCCCAGGCTCAGCGATGTCGCTCCCATCCATCCTGTGCAGAATTTGCTCTTCAGATGTCTGTGCCTTCCCAGCTCGCAGGAGGGAAGCCCGGCCCCGCTCCCACCCGGAGCCCGGCTATTAGGGATACCCAGGCTTCTTCAGGAAATCACAAAGGCATCAAGAGCCGGAGCCAACATGCACCTGCTTTTCTTGCTGCTTCAGAGAGCCCTTGTGGCTGCTGCCTCCCACTTCTCCAGCTTTTATTTATAGTCTGTCTTGCTCGCTCTGGGGATTTTTTCTTTCTTTCTTTCCCTCTCCCCGGCGCAGCTGAGCTGCTGAACTCGTAGTGCTGCTGAGAGGCTTCTCCCTCGGCTCGGCTGCACGGCCATGGAAAAGGGACTGGGAGAGAAATTGGATCCCCACAGGAGCATCCCAGAGCCTCATCACCGTGCTCTTCGTCAGCGCTGCTCACCCCTGTGGGTGGCTGAGAGGGTTGTGCACTGCTGGTGGCTGTGACCCACATTTGGGGCTTTGCTGGGTGCTGTGGGCACGAGTGGCATCATCCTCGCTGTGGCACCAGGCTCTCAGGGCCCCTGCAAAGGACAGACCAGGCCCTGAGGAGCAGCATCCCTCTGGTTGTCTGTGCTGCTTGTCACATCAGTTTGGTGACACCAGTCTCATGCCTGCTGGGAACTGGCCTGAGATCCAGCAAACACGTGCTGCCCATGGCCCTTCAGGGAGATGTTGGGCAGAGATGGAGCTGGTGTTTTTCTCTTTGCCAGCACTGTCCCTTCCCCAGGGCATGGCAGGATGTCCTTGCACCCAGGGATGTGCAGAGGAACCCTCAGCCAGGGGACACCAGCATCACCTGCTTTGTCTGACAGCAGTGTCAGTGCTGTGAGAAGCTTGGGGACTGGCTGTGACCAGTGCACCAGCCAGTGCTGGTCCATGTGGGACACTGCCAGCCTGCCATGTCCCACAGGGAAGCCACCGAGGGCTACAGAGTCACTGGAAGCCAAGCTCCACTCCTTTGAGCAAAAACAAAACACTCACCACGGCCGCCCTCTCTGCTCCTCCCAGGGGGGAGGTGGCCAGGGGACACGGCAGGGAGAAGGGAAGGGAGAGGGTGTTGAGGACCAGAAATAACAGCCCAAAATTACAAAATAAAATCCAATGACAAGGCGAGAGGCTCTCCATCTGCCGTGTGGGTGCCGGAGCAGGAGCCACCCGCCAGCCCTGCACCGCTGCCGCAGCCTGGGTGCTGCCAGTGCCAAGTGACTCAGCACTGGGAGGGAAGGATGCTCTGGGGACCCTCGGGGCTTGATCCCCACACCCCAAAATGTGCCCCGGGGGGAAAGCCAGGGGTAAAACTCCTCACCCAAGGGGCAGCTGCTGGCAGGAGCTTTGGGCAACCCATGGCTGCTGGGGTCAAACTCTTCACACCTTGGTGCTTCCTCAGGAAGGAGAAAAATCCAGGTAGAAGCGGAGACTCCTTTGTTCCACAAGAGCCACGTTTCCATGGCACCCAGTGGGAATGTGCTTCTCCATGGACTTGATGCCTTGTGGGGTCCAGCAGCACGGTGGGGTGCCCCTCCACCATGGCCATGGCAAACCAGGACAACCAACCAGCATTGCCTGGGTGCAGCCCATGTGTCCCAAGATTGGGAGCAGATGCCACGACATCCTGGGCAGAGGTGGCATTGCATGACGCATAACCATCATGTGCCACCCCCGAAGTGTTGCCCCCAGGACACTGCCACAGCCATGGCTGTGCCAGGAGCACCATGTTCCCAGTTAATGCTGTATTCCCAGTTAACACCATGTTCCTGGCTAGTGCCATATTCCTGGTTAGTGCCATATTCCTGGTTAATGCCTATTTCCAGCCAACACTGTGTTCCTGGTTAATGCCTATTCATGCTAACGCTGTATTCCTGGCTAACACCGTACTGCCAGCTAACACCATGTTCCTGGCTAACACCATGTTCCCGGCTAACACCATGTTCCTGGATAACACCACGTTCCTGGATAACACCATGTTCCTGGATAACACCGTACTGCCAGCTAACACCATGTTCCTGGCTAACACCATGTTCCTGGCTAACACCATGTTCCTGGATAACACCACGTTCCTGGATAACACCATGTTCCTGGCTAACACCGTGTTCCCAGCTAACACCTTGTTCCTGGCTAACATCATATTGCCAGCTAACACTGTGTTCCTGGTTAACGCCTATTCCCTGCTAACGCTGAATTCCTGGCTAACACCGTATTGCCAGCCATCACCATGTTCCTGGATAACACCATATTCCCAGCTAATGCTGTGTTCCCAGCTAACACTGTATTCCCAGCTAACGCCGTGTTCCTGGATAATGCCATATTCCCAGCTAACACTGTGTTACCAACTAACGCCCTATCCCTGGCTAGTGCCATATTCCTGGCTAACACCTATTCTCAGCTAACACCGTGTTCCTGGCTAACACCTATTCCTGGCTAACACCTATTCCCAACTAACACTGCATTCCCAGCTAACACCGTGTTCCTGGCTAACATCTATTCCCTGCTAACACCATATTCCCAGCTAACACTGTGTTACCAACTAACGCCCTATCCCTGGCTGGTGCCGTATTCCTGGTTAACACCTATTCCCAGCTAATGCCATGTTCCTTGCTAACACCTATTCCTGGCTAACACCTATTCCTGGCTAACACCTATTCCCAGCTAACAGTGTGTTCCTGGCTAACATCCCATTCCTGGCTAACACCTGTTCCCAACTAACACTGTATTCCCAGCTAACGCCGTGTTCCTGGCTAACACCTATTCCTGGTAATGCCATATTCCTGGCTAACACCGTATTGCCACCTAACCTACTGTTAGCCGTATTCCCTGCTAACACCTTGTTCCTGGCTAACACCTATTTCCAGCTAACACTGTATTCCCTGCTAACACCATATTCCCAGCTAACACTGTGTTACCAACTAACGCCCTATCCCTGGCTGGTGCCGTATTCCTGGTTAACACCTATTCCCAGCTAATGCCATGTTCCTTGCTAACACCTATTCCTGGCTAACACCTATTCTCAGCTAACACCGTGTTCCTGGCTAACACCCCATTCCTGGCTAACACCTATTCCCAACTAACACTGTATTCCCAGCTAACGCCGTATTCCTGGCTAACACCTATTCCTGGTAATGCCATATTCCTGGCTATCACCTATTCCAAACTAACACCGCATTCCCAGCTAACACCTTGTTCCTGGCTAACACCTATTTCCAGCTAACACTGTATTCCCAGCTAGCACCTATTCCCTGCTAACACTGTGTTACCAACTAACGCCCTACCCCTGACTAACACCTTACTGCCAGCTAACACCGTGTTCCTGGCTAACGCTGTGTTCCCGGCTAACGCCCATTCCCAGCTAACACCGTGTTCCTGGCTAATGCCCTATTCCTGGCTAACGCCCATTCCCAGCTAACACCGTGTTCCTGGCTAATGCCCTATTCCTGGCTAACGCCCATTCCCAGCTAACACCGTGTTCCTGGCTAATGCCCTATTCCTGGCTAACGCCTATTCCCAGCTAACACCGTGTTCCCGGCTAATGTGGTGCCGGCGCGGGAGACAAAAGCGGCATTACTCACTGCCGGGGAGGAGCGGCTCAGAGCATTACTCAGCCCCGCCAGCAACTGGGTGTATTCTTTGTGCATCAAACTGGGGGACCGGGGAGGAGGAGGAGGGCAGGGGATGGGGGACTGATTTTTCCTACGGAGCAATGACCGCCCACTCCTCTGCAGCCCCCTCCTTCCCCCGGTGTCACTGGAGGGATGTCAGCCGGCGGGGGGGGGGATGCTCAGGCAAGGGCTGTGCCAGTGCTGGTGCCTCCAGTTCTCCATGTGCCACTTCCTCAGGGCTAACTGGAGATGATTGATCCGAGGAGAAAGTGGAGGAGGCTCATGTGGCTGTGGGTCATGAACTCCTGCACTCCTCTCCTCCAGGTATCTCTAAGAATGTCCCCAAGCCCCCCAGATGTGAAGCATAGCTAGAGCTGGGGGTTTTTCTGGAGTATGGTGGATCTGGACACAGCTCCACAACGGCACTGGCACCATGCTGGTGTGGAATTTGCTGGTGTGGAATTTGCTGGTGTGGAATTTTCTGTTTGGTGAGGTGCACACATTGCCCCACTGCTGGGGAGGGTAGCAAACATATTGCCCCTCTCCTGGGGGATTTTATTTCTGGCTTAGAGGATTTTTAGGGAGGTCTTGGTGAGGATGGGATGGATGGATGGATGGATGGATGGATGGATGGATGGATGGATGGATGGATGGATGGATGGATGGATGGATGGATGGAGGCACTAATGGAAGAGCACTGGAGAGGGAAGGCAGGGGGTGAGGGATGAGCCGCTGGCAGATTTGTAGCCATGGATGCTGCTTCTTAATGGAGGAAAATAATCAATGTGAGCTGAAGGGGGGAAGTGGATTTTAAGTGGGGGAGGACTTTGCTGCCCTGAGTTGGCATTCCCATGGATGAAGGGAAGGAAGAGGAACAGTGTTCCCAAAGGCATGGCCATGAGCAGGAGCAGAATGTGGGGTGGGGAATGATCCAGGGGCAACAACTGCCCTGATAGGAAACACCTGCAGCCTCCTGAACCTGGGGTAACCCCAGCTGCAGAGCATGAAGCTTTAAATAGGGGAGGAGAAGCCTTTCCATCATTGCAGCTTCTCTGCCTTGGTTCCTGCCCTTTTTGGTGACCCTGTGGCTCTCCTGGCCAGGTACTGGTAACATGGCTGGGCTGCGTGGTGGGGGTTCTGGTTGCAAGAGGATGTCCCCTCCCCTGGGAAACCAACCTTGGTGTGTGCATCAGGATAGGGTTGGCAGAGCCCTACCCCCAGCAGGACCTGGATTTCTGATGGGGATTCAGCTTTGAGCTCCAGGAAATGCAGTTTGGAGGGTTCTGGGCACAGAGTGGCTGCTGCTGTCTGTTAGGGGAGTCCTGCTCCTCCATGGCTTTGTTATGGGCAGGAAAATGTGCTGGTGTTGCTCAGTACGCAGGGAAATTGTTTCTTGCTCAGTTCCCAGACACAAAAGGTAATTTTGGGCTGGACCAGACCTTTTCTGGCTTGTTCAGCATTGCAGCTCCCGTGTCTGTCCGCAGGGTCTGTGCAGAGCCTGGCAGCCGTGTGTGTCTCCACGTGGCTTTGCAGGCACTAATGAACATCCCCCGTGCTGTGCTCCTCGCTCCCAGCGAGGAAAACCTCGTTATCCAGGGAGATGGATGCGGTGGCGTGTTCCCAGATACCCCGTGGCAGAGCCAGGCTCTAGGTCTGGATGCCTGGGTTACAGAGGTGCCTGGGGAGAAGCTTTTGTTCCAAAATCAGTGCTGAATTTAGGGGATTTGAGTCCCACCACCCCGCTGCAGTACCCCTGGGGGTCTCCTTATTCTCTGCATCCCTCATGTTGCTCCTGTAAATGCACCCTCAAGCCTCTACAAAACAATTAAAACTGCAGCTACCCATAAAAATTAATTGTGCCGTGTAATGTTGCTCCCTGGCCAATGAGCTTGTCCCCAGCTGACCCTGACGGGGGGCACCCCCATCCCTATTGGAGCCCCTCAGAGGCAGGGGGGACTGGGTACCTCTGCATGTGGTTGCCCCAGCAACTGTCAGTCTCCTGCAGCATCCATCACACCCAACATTTCGGAGCCGTTATCGCGCCCCGGGTGCAGCGGTGATGGAGCGGTGCCGCGGGATAAGCGTCACCCGCCTCACCTCGCTCTTTATCTGGCAGTGGTCATAAATATCCGCTGCCTCCTGCGTGTCCCCCCTGCTCTAATCCCCTCCCGGTGCTGCTCACTCGGGGAAGAGCTACCCGAGCACAGACCTGTGTCCGTAGGAGCCTCGGCGGAAAAGCAATTAGGAGTTTCCGAAGCGCGGTGTCGTTAATTGCCTCTATCCTTGCAAATGAATAAAGCGTCGAGGCCATTGTTTGACTCTGCCTGGGCGTGCGTGGCCTCAGGCGCAGCCTGGGAATGTTGCAGGGAGGCTGAGGGATGGGAAGAGTTGTGGGGTGAAGGGGAACTGTGGGTTGTGGAGGCAGGAGAATGGCTCATGGGTGCCCAGCGTGTCCTCGTAGGGTAGAACGTGATTTGAAAACTGTCCCACATATTTCCTCTACCCATTTTTCCCCCTGCTTTTATCCTGCTTTCCCTGTTCCCCAACATCTAACCTGGCTCATGCTGGGGGATTCCTGCTCCTTTTCTGAGCTTGCACCATCCCTGATCTGTCACTTTTTATCATTTAAGGGCTTAATTTTAAAGGCAAAAAAATATGCTGTTAAAATAGAGTTGACTTTTTTAGTGCTGCCTAAAACTAAACATGTTCTGAGGGTCGGAGCTCAGCTGGGGAGAGCTCCAGGTGTCTGGGGCTCGGCTGGTTTATCCCAGGGATGCTTAGTTCTCCTTAATTAATTCGTAAGGCCTTCTCTCATGCTTTTACACCAAACACCACGGGTTTGGCTCACAGCATCCCTCCCGAAGGGAAGCCCAGCGTGGGGCTGTGCAAGACACCCGCCCAGCTTGAAGTGCTGTCCTCATCCAAGGTTTTGCAGGGGAAGCCTGGAATAAGCGTGAATCAGCCATTCTCTGAGCATAAAGCAGAATGAGCACCAGCATCACCCCCCCGGGGGCTGCCTGGGATGGCTCCTTGCCTGCTGCAGGCAGCTTTCCTGCAGGGAATGCATAATTTCCTTGGACCCCCTCAGGCAACCAGCTGGGAATCTCCAGATTTCCCAGTTTCGATGACAGTGTGGGGAATTTGGGAGCAGCGTCTCCTGCCCTGTCTCGCTGCTCTGGTGATAAAAGGCGAGTGACAGTCGGGGATGTTTTGGGGGAGGAAAACATGTAGGGCAGTGCTGCTGCAGGGAGGGGATTGCTCTGCCTTGCCTGTTCCCAAAGGATGCTCAGGCTCTGTCAGGCTTTCCCAGCTGACCCAGGATATGCTGGGCCTTTTCCTGCCATGGCTTGCTCTCCAGTGGGGCTGACCCCAGGGATCAGAAAGGTGCTGGTGGGTCCCTGCAGGTGTTTTCCTGCATCCCGAGCTTTAGATTGCAGGGATGCTCTGGCTGTGCCTGGAGCTGCATCTCCTTGTCAGTGCCTCTGAAGATGCTCATATATTCAAATGCTTCGAGGAGCCGGGGCTCTGCACTTGTTCCCAGGGAAATAAATAAATAAAATCATCTGCTGGGATTTTCTTGCTCCCTTTTTGCTGGTGAGGAGTCAGGCCCGGGTGGGAGAGGGAAAAGAGGATGGTGATGGGGTGATGAGAGATGGGTTCCTGCCCTCTGGGCATCTCCAGGTGAGATCCCAGCGCAGGAACGAGAGCCCGGGGGCAGGAGCGATGCCCCTGCAGAGGCTGTGCTGCCTCGCAAAGCCTCCAGCAAGGCCACCGTGTCCTTGTCAGCGGGGGTGACGCAGGTACGTGTGGCTGCTGTCCCCGTGGCTCGGAGCTCCGTGTCACCTTCCCCGGCGCGGTGCCGGGAGCCGCGGCCGTGCAGTGACCGGAGCGGTGCCGGCGGAGCCGCAGCACAGCAGGGAACCGGCATTTATTTGCTGCGACAGCTTTGCAACAGATTCCTTGGCGGAGCTGACTGCAAACTGCAATCCTAAACTGTCGGACGGCTCCTTTTTCCAGCCTGGGAGTGTGAGAAACAAATTTGTTTGGGTTATAAAAACATATTAAAAAGCAACACATTTTGTTTTGCAATATACATAGTTCTTCATGCCAATTTTTTTTTTTTTTTTTTTTAATGACTGCCATTCTAATCCCTTCCAGACAAAGACGTTTCTTAATAACTTTTTGTGGAGGTAATTGCTGGGGAGCCGTTTCAAAGTGGCAGGCAGGGAGCTGTGGGTTGCACAGCTGCAAGTGATGGCTGTGCATCTCTCAGGTATAGAGGGAGGAAGGATCAAAAAAAGCTCTTGGGTGTCTCTAGCTTTGAAAAGGTTCCATACCTGGAGATGCCTCACGCCAGGATGTCTGGAACCACACAGGAAAGTGGCTTTTGCTGTTCACACGTGCCCAGGTGGTTGGCATCTTGATGTGCATGTGCTCTGTGGTTCTCTGGTGATTCTCTGGTGATTCTCTGGCTGCTTGGCTCTTCCCAGATCCTGAGTTTGGAGTATCTGGCTCTGAGGAGCATCTTATCAGTACCAGCAGCTTCCTCCCCCTCAAGCAGGGGATAGCAACCTCCTGACTGGCATCCAGGGAAGGGTCAGGACCTCCAGGAGAGGGTTTCTCTGGTAGGAACAATGTGTTAGGGATCCCTGGGAGCTGCAGGTGGGTTTGGATCCCAAAGCACTTGGGGTCCATCAGCTCTGCATCCTTGGGCTGATGATTGTGGAGCATCCTGGGGTGTCTCCAGATCTCCTTTGCAAATGAGAGGGTCCAAACTTGTTTTTCCAGGTTGGTGTCAGCTGCTCTACAAATCGAGGCAAATGCCTGTGGGTTATTTTTTTAGAAATGGCACTGTTTGATGTGTAATTAAAGCACTCTATTTAATTAGACAAATACCAAAGAACCTCCAGAAACATGACTATTTTTCTATATTTACTCCTCTTGTGTTTTTCTTGGTGACTGTAGTTCCAATTAAAACAACCTCCCCTATTAGACTGTTGGCTCTTAAACCTGGGAACTAAAAATACAGCAAGACCACCAAGCTGCCCTCCCTACCCCCACATCTTTACCTTGGACTGCTGCCTCTGCATTGCTCTGCTCCCTGAGAGCTTCTCGAGGCACTTGCTGGAGCTGTGGGTACTTGACTTTGGCTTTGCTCCATCGTTTCTCCTACCTTGTGCTAAAAACTTGCTGCCTTTGGGCAGAAATATGCCCAGAGCAGCCCGATTAGGATGGAGGGATGGGTTACTATGGGGATGGGAAGGCATTTACAGCAGGCTTTCTCCCACCCCATTAATTTGGGGAGCCTTTGGAGGTGGTTTCATCCCAAAAAGCCCTGCTTGATGTGCCTCCAGCTGGGAGCTGACGTTGCTGTGGCGGGGCTGGGGGGAACAGCTTGCATCCACTCCAAACATGTCTGTGCCATCCATGCGTTTGCAGTATAGGAACAATAGCCGGCCTGCCAAGCTAAACACGAGCTGTTCCCAAAGTTATTGGCATTTTGCTTTTTGCCAAGGGTCTGGAGAGGAGGCGGGTAAGCAGCCATCAGCTCTGAGCTGCAGCCTGGAGCTGGGAGAGGGCCTGTGGAGGAAACCCCTTCTGATCACCCAGGGTGAGGCAACGTCAGCAGCTGTGGTTTGGTGCCTGTGCTCAGGGAAACTGAGGCACAGACCCTTGGTTTGTAAGCACAGGGCACCTCCCTGCCCTGCTTTGCCCCAGCTGCTGAGTTCAACCCCCAGGCACTGGCTTTGTTTAACAGGGAGGTAATTTCCCAGAGGTGCCTGAAGTTGCCTTAATGCGAGCTGTCAAAATGATGTACAACTGTGCCGGGCTGCCTCGCTCCCCCTGCCTCTCCGGTGACAATTTTGTCAAAGATCCTTTTTGAGATGCTGTTTTGATGGGGTGCTAATGGCTCCTTCCTCATCAGGCACTCGCCACGTCCCCGAACGTGCCGAGTGGAAGCCGCTTGTTTCTGTGATAATTAAGAAAAATGGTAATAACAGGTTGAAAGGAGAGCAGCTGGGGGTCAGTGCTGCTGGGTTGTTGGCAGCTCAGTGATGCTCACAGCCTGCAAAGGCCAGAGGTAGCATCTCCTCCATGGGCTGGGATATAAACCAGGTTTTTGGGAGCCTTTGGCATTGCAAGATGCATCTCCGAGGGTTTGGTGGGATAGGGCAGTCCCCAGGAATAAGGAGCTGGCTCAGCTCATCTTAATAACATGAGAGCCTAAAAATAAAAATCAACAAATACCAGATTATTGAGATGGGATTAATATCAATTTTAAACACCCCCCAGCATTAATAATGACCCAGCGTAGCCCAGCTAATGAGATTGGGAGCCTCTGCAATCAAGGCAGAGGATTAGAGATGATCAGAATAAATCCCAAATGATGAGGGACGTTGCCAAAGTCTATCCTGGGAAGACCCCTCTGGCATGGACCTGATCCTGGGGGATGCTTGGGGCTGACTTTGCTCGACCCCAAGACTGGGTGATCTGACCTGGATGTGGATTTGGGCACAGGCTGCAGCTCTTGGTGCCTGCTTGGGTGTTGGAGCCCAGAACTCTGTGACACCTCACTTCAGCACACCATGGCCAAATCCCACCTGTCTGGCAGCATCCTGTGGGTTCCCACCTCCATCAGTGATGCCTCAGACTCCAAGCCTAGATCAAGACACTGGGACACTTGGAAATTCCCAAAAAGCAGTTTGCTCACAGCCCTTGGATAGCCCCAACCATCTTCTCCCAGAGCTACCCATGGTCTCCAGCTGTGCTCTCCCTTCCCAGTTCCCAGCTTAATCCCCATGCGTGTTTTTAATGCCTCTGCATGTCTCTAAGCTCCTCTATACCCAGAAGCCAAATGCTCCTTGTAGGATTCAGATGTCTCCCCTGTGGATTAGATGGGATGGCTGCAAATTCCTTGTAATTTGCTCACACGGGGTCTATTATCTGCTCCTGGGAGGCACGGGAGGAGGGGGCTCAGGGGTGGCCCCCCTCTGTTTCCCATCTGTGTAACGCTGGGCCAGGGGGGATTTTAGCCAGTGATCCCTTGTCCAGGCTGTGATTCAATTATTCCCCACTGCAGCCTTGCTGGTGGCTACTGGGCAGCACTGGGATTTGTTCCTCCTGTGGTGTGATGGAGGATGGCCCATCCCTGTGCCAGGCAGGGCTGGATCCTGTCCTCCCTGTTCTGTGCAGGGCTGGTGCAGAGCATCCCCATCCCGTTCAGGGCTGGTGCAGAGCATCCCCATCCCGTTCAGGGCTGGTGCAGAGCATCCCCATC
>JBBMKD010000085.1:3245919-3300033 GCA_037834095.1 Argya squamiceps | reverse complement strand
GGCGGCGGGGCCGCCTCTGCGTGTTCTCCCCCCCTCTCCCGGTGTAGCGGATGCGGCGGGGGGGATGCGTATGGACCGGGAGGGATGCGCGCACCGCGGGGGCATCACGTCCCGGGGAGAGGGGACCGGGAAGGGGATGGGGAGGAGGGTAGGAGGGGGAACTGCGGCTGCGAAGGGGATTTGCGGCGTTCGCGTCTTCCCCGCTGCCGGTGCGGGGACCGAGCGCTTCCCGCTGCGGCGGGGCGCTGGCGATTCCTTCATCCCCCGCTGCCGGGGGGAGCCGGGAGCGCCCGGCGCATCCTCCCTCCGCAGGCGCTCGGCGGGGTTGGCCGTGACCTCCCCGAGGGCAGCGGCTGCAGCTGGGGAAGTTCGGGAAGCCGCGGTGCGGCGGAGCCTCTGCCCAGGGGTTGGAAATTCCCTCTGGGAGAAGGCAAGCGGGTGCGGGTCCTGGCGGGGGGGAGCACGGCTGGCAGAGTGTTCCTCTTGATCAGGGATGGGCAAGCTTTTCTGCGCATTCGAATTTCTTCTCTCATCCTGAGGAAGCGCCTGCGGCAGCGCCGGGGGGTGCGGGCAGCGTTTGCCCTTCCCTGCAAGGGTAGCCCGGCTGGGCAAGGAGAAATGCAGGAGGGATTCGTCGCCTTCCCCTGCAGCGCCCCGGCTGCGGGTTTGGGGGTGACTTTGCTCCCACCCCCCCGCCCAGGAGAGGCTGCTCTCCTTCTCCCCTCACTGCAGACTGGCTGCTGTGCTGTGGTAAACTGAGGCACAGGGTTGTCCAAGGTCAGGACGGAGACGGCAGCAAGGAATAACCCTCATTTTCCTGCTCCGGCTTCTTTCCCTTCAGCCGCCAGCCCCCTCCCGCTCCTCCGAGCCATCCCTGCAGGTAGAGAGAAGCTGCCTGCCGCTGGTGCAGCACCGTCCCCCATTTCTGCCGCTGGTTCCTCACCGGGCACATGGTTATCCCTGCGTCCCGGTGGTCCTTACCCGGGATGAGACCCTGGAGCTGTGCCCTGGATGTCACCCACCCTGCCCATGGGGATGCAGCGGCTGCCGGCAGCAAGCGATGCCTGGCTGGCAGCCACCACCACTCCCCTCCCCGTGGAGTGGGGGACGCTACCTCGGGGGGCACGGCTGGGCTGGGGGGGGCATCTGCCGGGTGCAGCACCCCAATTCTCAGCGCTCCTCCAGCCCACTGGGTCACATCTGTGGCGTGCTACAGTCCCTTGTCCTCCTCGCCTGGCAGGCGGCTCCTGGAGACAGGGGGGTGTGTATCAGGACGGGGCTGTCCTCTCGCGGGGGTCAGGATGGGGCTGCCCCATTTGGGGGTACGCAGCCCCTCTTACTGAGCCGTGGCCGGCTGCTGCCTGCCCGAGCTGCGTGCTGCAGTGTGGTGAGGCAGTGTTTGCAGCAGCGGCTTGCACAGGGATGCTCTGTCGGGGAGAGGAGCAGAGCAGCCGCGTTCGGCACCTGGGAACTTGGAAATACCCTGGAGCCGCTCGGATGGAGCTCGGGAGCTGGTGCCGGAGTGGGTGGGTGCCGGGAAGCCCCGGCACGGGGGTGCTGTGCGTGTGGAGCAGCGTGTACGTGATGAATGAGCGCGCCGTGAGTAATGCGTGGGTGGGTGCCGGGGGAGGGGGTGCTGCGGGCCGGCGTGGCCCCCGCAGGGGCAGGTAGCCCACGGGACTCGCCCCAGCTGCTGCAAGCCTTTGATCCCAGCACTGTCCCGTCCTCAGGGGGAGTTGTCACCCTGCATTGCTTGGGGACAGCTCTTGGGAGGAGAACTGGGGCTCACTGTGTGCCGGTGCCCTCGCTGGGGCTTTTCCTCTTGCCGTGGCCTTCCTCCCACACCACTTCCTCTTTGCTGAGCTGAGAAGCAGCGGTGCTGGCCCTGGGCAGCCTTCTTGCCTGGCTCTCCGAGGGCTTTCCAGGCGTTAATCGGCTCAGAGAGGGAAGGAGGGTGCGTTATCCTCTCTTCTGGCATGGGGGAGGAGAGCCAGGACGTGACCGCGCCAGGAGTGGGTGTCAGAGGAGGGATCCGGCCTCCTGGCATTCCCAGCAGTGCCGTCACACCGAGGGGCTTTTCCTCCCTCTCCCACGAGGAGCGTGTGACGCTGTGGCACCACACAGTGAGTGGGGATGCTCGTGGATCCAGCAGGAGGGTTTGCAGAGGGAGGATTCGGCTCTGCCAGCCCCGGGCGAGGGCTCCTTGAAGAGGCTCCCTGGACACGGCGGCGGGCGGTGCTGCTGGTGCTGACCTTGGCGGGTTGGAGTGGCTCGGTGTGGCAGTGCCAGCGCCGCATCCCCGGCTCGCTCCCGGCGCGGAGCTCTTGGGTTTTGCCTCTTTGGCTGTGGAGGAGTCTGGACCGGGAGCCGCTGGATTTGGCACGTGCGGCTTTGGCCCCGCTCTCTTCTGGCAAGGGGATGGTTTGGCACCGGGAACAGCCAAGGGCGTTGGCCGGGCTCCCATTTCCATCATTCCCTGGAGGTTTTCTGCTCCTCTGGACCTGTTGGATGGGAGCGTGCGGGGCAGGGAGGGACGTGAGCGTCTCGGTCGATGACTTGGCTTGCCGGAGGGTCCTTGCGGCGATGCTTTGCCGCCTCGCTTGCCTTTTGACTTGGAAGATGCAGCTTTGCTGGTGATGGGTGAGCCCTGCAAGTTCCTCTCCAGAGCTGTGGCAGGGTGGCACAGCTCCCGTTCACCTCTGGTCCCTCTGTCTTGGAGGTTGTGCTTTCATGCTGGATGAGAAGCTCTGCAGATGGGCAGGCAGTGGGTCCAACCCCATGCCGTGCCGATGGAGGAGTCCTTCCCTCTCCTTTTCCCTGCGGTAGGAATCTCCCGAGCTGGGAGCCCTGAGCGACCAGCTGGCCTTTGGAAAAACAACTCCCTTCCTCCTGCTCCTCCATGGAGAGGCTGGCGTTGGTGGGAGGGCTGCCTGAGCCAGGAACAGCGTGATTCAGGAGCTGCTGGCGGGCAGCTCGGAGCGCTGCCTGCATCCCAGTTTCCTGTTGGAGGGCTGTGAAGGCATTGGGATGGTACCCACTGCTCCACGGGGAGGGGGATGCCAGCCTACATGGGGTGTGATGGGGGCACAGCACCCTGGCAGCGCTCTCCAGCTACAGAAGAGCTCCTCTGGGATGGGTTTGGTGCTCCAGCTCCCATCACAGCTGCCTGCTCGGCCCCGTGGTGCGCAGAGGGAGCTCATGGGGAGGAGCACACAGGTAGCTGCTGGTCGTTGCTGGGAGATGATGCCTCCCATGAGGCAGCTGCTGACACAGGATGCTCAACACTAGGCTGGTGGCGATTAGAGGGAGAGGGCACAAGGGACACCCAGGTAGGAGTAAGGTGATCTCAGGGAAGTAATTTTCTTTCCTGCTCCATCTCCGTGCCTCTCAGAGCACCAAGTTGTGCTCCCACGTGCTTGCTGAGCTGCTGCCTGGCTGGGCACATTCCCACCTGTGCCATTCCAGGGAACAAGGACCCACTGTGGGGCAGCATCCCATGCATGTATTCCCCTTGGGATGCCAGGGCAGCTGCCTGCCTGCCTGGGGAGGGTGGTGGTGGTCCCACAGGACACCCCTTGTGCCCAGGAATGGGGTTCTGAGTCCCTATCACACTGTGAATGGGGCACCAAGCCACCCCTCGGAGCTGCTAATCCTTCTCCTCCCTGGCCCCGTGTGACCTTGAGGCATGTCACTTGACCTGCGCGTCGCCCTCCATCCATCTGGAAAATCGGGTTTAAAACGCAGGAATCGCACTGAAAGCCCAGATGCTGCTTTCCAGCTGGGGGAGGGGGTGAGGGCTGCGCTCCCAGCCCCGGGGCTTCCCCCCATCAGAGGACAGGCGGATGCTTTTGGGGAGCTCAGGATGCCCCAAGATAGGCAAAGGGACTGGGTTTGTAATGGGGGGTGCAACCCCCACTGAGATATTTAGGGGGTTACAGAGGTGAGGGATAGGCAATCCCCCAGCACCCCACACCCTGCCCTGGCAGCCAGAGTCCCTGCAGCATGCTGTCCCTGTCCCCCACTTTGGGCTGCAGTCGCCCCCTCTTCATTTCATGACAATGGCTGCCTGCTCTCCTTCCCTGCTGGCCTCCATATGCCACGCTGGTGGCCTTGTCCTCAGAGATCCCTGCCATATCCCGCCTCCACCGATGGGAGCGGGATGTGTCAGAGCACATCTCGTCTCGGCTCACCAGGGAGGAGAGGTCTGCAGGCTCCGGGCCTTGTGCCTGCTCCCTCAGCCGTCCCCATGGGGGCACAGTGTGGGGATGAGTGCCAGGGGTGTGGGGCAGCATTGGAAATGGGTAGTGGTGCCTCTGTTAGCAGGCTGCAAGGTGATGGTGGGTCAGGACAGGATGCCCTCTCTGCCCCAGGGCATGGGTGAACACTGTGCTGGGCAGGAAAGCCTTCCCAGGCATTAATTCCTTTGGAAACCTCTCTGCCGTGGCCATGTCCTTCTCACAAAACACCTGCAGGAAGGGTCCTGCTTCAGCGAGTGCAGCAGAGATGCTGCATGCCTTCAGCTTCACTGAGCCCTGTGCCACTTTCCACCTCTGCCCTGAGGACTGCAGGAACTGGATGCCCAGATGCAGGTGAGGGTCTCCCCATCCTTGGCATTGCCATCCTGGGGAGCCCCGCGGTGGCACCGTCTCGGTGACGGCAGCCTTCCCTCCTCTCCCTTTGGGATGCTGTTCAACTCCACCTCCGCATCTTGTATTCTTGCCTCCTGGCACGCGGCGTGCTTTTATTTTTCCTGGATCTGCTTGGATGACGAAGCCTGTTGATTACTTGTTTTTCTTTACGAGGCATCCCCCGGCTTCACGTGAGCCCCTGCGCCGAGGCGGATTTGGGGTTCGCATCCCCGCTGCCGCTCCCTGATGTTGACCCCGTTTCCAAACCGCAGATTCAGCCTTGAAACCTCTCTGAACTTGGCTGGGAAAATCAAGTGGGTTTAAAAATACCCCGTCTATTTGTGCTCTGTTTCTTCTGGCGTCTGCGGGTTGTTTTCAAGCGTTTCCCTACAAATGTGGGGGTGAGAAAACACTTTGAATCGAGAGCTGCAGTCTCCATTGCTCGCTTTCTTCGTGGTCTGGACTCGGAAGGAAAACCTGGTCAGGGTTGGGACCGCAGGGTTGGTGGGTTGGGAAGTTGAGGAGACCCAAAGATGGTTCGTGAGGCATCTCCCCATTGCCTTCCTGGCGCTCTGGCAGTGGGGACAGGAGGGCACGGGGCCGGTAGCGGGGCGGGTGGCAGCTGGGGAGAGCCGGGGGCCGGTTCTCCGCCGTGGCTGCCAGTCGGCCGTGCGCTGGGGAGGTGATGCTCAGCCGTGCGTGCAATTCCCCACCGGCCTTGCGATCAGACACCGGCGCTGCGAGCTGCCGGGGATGACCTATTTTCCCTGCGCCCGAGCAGCCCTGGCCAGGCATGGGTCCGGCAGAGCGGCTGGTTCGTCCCCTCCCCGGGGGCGTCACCCACTGCTCTGCCAGGGAGCCAGTCAGGGGATCCTGGCGTAGTGTGACTCCCTGGCGCCCATCCCCAGGGTGTCTGGGTGGCCTCTTGGGCAGCGAGCTTGCTCCAGCTGGGCAAACATCAGCATTCCAGGCTCCAGTTAGTGGAGAGATGCTGGAAACCAAGATTCCCTCTTGGTAGCCCAGGAGCTGGAGCGCCTGGGGTAGGTGGGGGGGCTTGGGAAAGGGGTTTGGGTGCTGCTATTTCCATCCTCTCCTGCTGGTGGGTAGAGGGTGTCACTTTGAAGGTGACGAGGTGCCGGGGACCTGCTCGCTCGGGCGAGGCGGCCGGGGAAGCGCGTCCTTGGATGCTCTTGAGCAGCACGTGACAGCTCTGTCCCCGATCAGCGCAGCAGGACCACGGGCAGGGATGGGGGGTTCCAGCCCTGCAGCGCAGCCCCCCCTCACCCTCCCGGATGGGCACAGCGGGGTCAGGACGGGTTCTCACAGCTCAGTGCCGGGGTGGCAGGGGAGGGCTGACACCGTCCCTGCTGACAGGGTGCGAATGGGAGCTCATCGGCGATGCAGCGCTAACGAGGGATGGAAAGGTGCAAGAGTGTTGTCGAGGCGGTGCAAAGCGTGTGCGGGGGTGTGCGAGCACACCGCACGTGTGTGCTCAGCGATTCCCCCCGCCCCGCCGGGGTCCGGGCGGATCCGTGGCCGTGCAGGACCCCCAGATCCGCAGGACCCCCAGATCCGCAGGACCCCCAGAGCAGAGCCGGGTGCCTGCAGTGGGTGTGCAATGCAGCATCTGCTCCTTGCAGATGGCTCGCAGCTCTGCACCCCGGCGTCACCCACCCCGCTGCCACCAGCCAGCCCTCCCAGTTAAAGAGCCACCCGTGCCCGGTTCGCTGGTGGCGTGGGGGCTGAGGATGCTTAGGTGACATCAGGCTGTGACCCTCTGCAGGGACACACCTTGTGCGTGCCGTGTGCGAACCGCGGCCAGCTCTGCCCGCTGCCCTTCCCGCGGGGACACTCGGCTGGTGGGCCCGTGGGGTGGCACATCACGGGCCTCTCGCCGGTACGCGCTTGTGCCAGAGCCAAAAATAGCCGGTGATGCTCGGTGATGCTCGGCTCCCGCGGCGGGGAAGCGGTGATGTCACTCGCCGCCAATCACCGGCGGCCCCGAGGAGCAGCGCGGAGGAGTGGGAACGTGCTTCCCCGAGCATCCCTCCCCGAGCATCCCCCCCAGAACAGCCAGCGGCCGCGTGTGCCAGGAAAACGGGGGGCCCTTCCTTGATGGGAAGGGCGATGTGGGTCTAAACCTAGTTTTGGGGACCCCCCTCCCTGTTTGGTTTTCCCCCATCCCCGGGTTTCCCTCTCTCTCCCTCTCTGAACGCCGTGCTGAGGATGCAGCTTTGCTGCTGCTGGCAGAGCACGATGACGCCAGGCTGCAGCGATCAGGGCGGCACAGCCGGGGTGGAGCAGCCTCGGAGCTGAGACCAAAGTCTCCTGTAATTACCCAGCTGGGAGGAGCAGGGTGACAGACCCGACACACAGGTCGCAGACGGGTTTCAGGCTTGGGGCTCTGGGGGATGCCCGAGGACATTTGGGCTTGGCTGGAGCATGGTGGCTTCAGGGGCACAGCTCACCCTGGCACCGGTGGGACACTGGGTCTGTGGGCTGGCACAGCAGAGCTGTGGTCAGGGGTCCCTGCATGCTCAGTCCTGCTCACTGGAGGATGCAGGGGCACAAGCTAACAGCAGCCTTTTCCCTGCCACAAGGATACAGGGTAGCCCAGATGGTGCTGCTATGTGGGGAGCAGTGCTAGGCATGCTCTGCGCCCCTCCAGTGAGAGCAGGTTTCCCCAAAACCCCTGGGGGTTTTTGAGGCATCACCCTTGCCCTGGTGCAGAGGTTGGGAAGCTGTCCTGGAGCATTGGGGTGCTGATGGCCACTGACTCCTGTGGTAGCTCAGGGTGACCTTGGGGCTTGGGACCCCCTGTTGTTTTTGGGGCAAGGGCTGCCCTAGTTGGAGACAGGTGGCTGGGGATGGGCAGTATTGCTGCTGTTGCTCTTCTGGGCATCCTGATTTGATGCTGGAGACCAGCAGTGGGATCAGCCACAGATTCTTCCTTCCCCCCTAGCAGGTGCCCTCGGCTCGAGGGAGGAGCCCGAGTTCGTGACCGCTCGCGCTGGCGAGAGCGTGGTCCTGGGATGCGACGTCATCCACCCGCTGACGGGACAGCCCCCTCCCTATGTCGTGGAGTGGTTCAAGTTCGGCGTCCCCATCCCCATCTTCATCAAGTTCGGGTTTTACCCTCCCCATGTCGACCCAGAGTATGCCGGTGAGTGCTGGGGGCGCAGGGGGATGAGGGGAGGGTGCCGTGTCCTGGCCCGGGCTGCGCGGCTCCGCTCCATCCGCTCCTCCGTCGGGAACCACGCGGGCTCTGCCTCTCGTTGCTCGCTTTCCACCCAGTTGGTTTTAATTAAGCAGCAGCGTTAGGAAGCCAGCTGGGCTGCGTGGGATGGGAGCAAGCGAGGCAGAGAAACCCAGGGTGATGTGTGGTGGCGGTGGCTGCTGCTGCCGCCGCTGTGCCCCAGAGCAGCTGTGAGCCCAGGGAGGGATGCTGGGGGGACGCTGGGGATGGAGCCAGGGCCACGTGCTGGGCGGAGGTGACGGGTTGGAGCTGCAGAATTCGTGTGGCTGCTCGCCAATGTGCTGCCTGTGACACGTGGCTGGTGTCCTCTGGTGGGATCTGTAAGCTGGAAAGCAGCCCTGAGAAGGTTGGCGTGGCAGGACTGACCCACTGTGGTATCACTTTCCCCTGTGGAATGCTGTCCTGGGAATCTTCCCTGGGTTTTGTGGGATTCTCTGCCCAAATTGCTCTCTAAGAAATGATGCAGCAGGGAAGATGCACCAGCCCAGCTGAGCCCTGCTAAACCCAGCTCAGCAATGAGGGATACCACAGCCAGGGTGGAGGTTTAGGCTGCTTTGCTCCTGTCCCAGTTTTTGGGGCTGTTCTCGGGGTCAGCTCAGGGCTGCCCTGCTTTCTGGGAGTCTCCCAGGCGGGGAGAAGCTTTGGGGCACGCCTGTGTGCCGGCTGTGCCACCGCCAGCCCCCGGCTGGGAGCAGAAGGCCGGTGTCGCTGCGGGCAGACATCGCTCCAGGCACCTTGCCTGGCCCTGGCAGCTTGGCTCTGCTGTCCCCAGACGGGCCAGTGTGTCCCCGGCCTGGCACCACCGGCCTGGCACCACCGGCTGCAACCGCGCCGTGCGGCTCAGCCAGCCCCAAACTGGGACAGTGCCCACACAGGGATGGGGTGTCCCCTGTGGTGATGCCCTGGGGGCTCCTCCAGTTTGGGATGGGGTGTCCCCTGCATTGATCTCTGAGGGGCTCCTCCAGTTTGGGATGGGGTGTCCCCTGCAGTGATCTCTGAGGGATTGCACCAGTTTGGGATGCGGTGTCCCCTGCAGTGATGCCCTAGGGGCTGATCCAGTGTAAGGATGGGGTGTCCCCTTCAGTGATGCCCTGAGGGCTACTCATGTTTGGGATGGTTTGTTCCCTACAGTGATACTCTGGGAGCTGCAGTTTGGGATGGGGTGTCCCCTTTGGCCACATTCTGGGGGCTGCTCCAGTTTGGGGTGGGGTGTCCCCTGCAGCGACACTCCGGAGGCTACTCTGGTGTGGGGTTGGGGTTTCCCTTGCAGTGATGCCTTGGGGGCTACTCTGGTGTGGGGTTGGGGTTTCCCTTGCAGTGACACTTTGGGAGCTGCTCTGGTGTGGGGTTGGGGTTTCCCTTGCAGTGATGCCTTGGGGGCTATTCTGGTGTGGGGTTGGGGTATCCCTTGCAGTGACACTCTGGGAGCTCCTCTGGTGTGGGGTTGGGGTTTCCCTTGCAGTGACACTCTGGGAGCTGCTCTGGTGTGGGGATGGGGTTTCCCTTGCAGTGACACTCTGGGAGCTCATCTGGTGTGGGGGCGGGGTTTCCATTGCAGTGACACTCTGGGGGCTGCTCTGGTGTCAGGGACACGGTGCCAACGCTGTGCTCTCCCACAGGCCGGGCCAGCCTGCACGACAAAGCCTCCCTGCGCATTGAGCAGGTGCGCTCCGAGGACCAGGGCTGGTACGAGTGCAAAGTGCTCATGCTGGACCAGCAGTACGACACCTTCCACAACGGCAGCTGGGTCCACCTCACGGTCAATGGTGAGCGGGGCGGGGGCTGCGGCATCCCTGCAGTGCCAAAATGGGATTTCTGGTGGATGCTGGAGGTCTGCTGGATGCTGGGCCTTGATGGCAGACACGCCAGCCTGAAGCCATCCAGGCTGGCTGCTCCAGCCAGGGCGTGACTTCAAAAGGGACAAAGTTTTATTAGGGATTCCTGGGTTTAATTACGCGGAGCTTGTTTAAAGGAGAGACATCAAGGGGCAGGGCTGGGAATGAATCTCCTCTCAACAAACAGATCAGAAAATCAAATCTTTGTTTTCTTGAAATTCAGATTTACTCAAATTACTTTTTCATTTTATTAAGGCTGTATATTAAACTAATTAGCAAATTGTCATTCTCCGCATCAGGAGAGAGATCTTTATTTTTAGCCCAGCAGCAGGGCTGTGCCTCTCCTGCTGCAGGGGGGTGGCTGGAGAGATGTGGCCACTGGCAGCTCCTCGCTGGTCTTGCCTTGACCTTGTGCAATTAATTTAACCTTTGGGGGGATGGCTGTGCTGTGGCACAGAGCAGAGCCACCTAATTGAGCCCAATTAGTGAGCGGGAGCTTTGCAAGAGGGGCTGTGCAGGCCACCATCCCCATCCCTGCCTGCTGCCCTGCCTGCTGCTTCCTGCTCTCCCCCAGGCTGCTAATGAGCTCCGAGGGCTCGGGAAGGAGGGCGAGAGAAGGAGGAGAATGGTGGTGCCTGGCTCACCTCTGCCACGTGCACAGATCCTGCAAACCGCCATCCAGAGGGGCTGGAAAATGGCTCCAGATGCCCTGTCCCTCCCCTTGGCAAAATGGGCCAGTTTTGGGGCTTTTATGCAGCACGGGACGTGCACGGGCTTAATAACAATATAATAACCATAATCCTCCCAGCCCAAGGAATTGCTTTCAGGGTGAGGGCTGTGGCTTTCCCCCAGCGCATTACAACGCTTAATTTTCTTAGGGGAAAAATAAAAATCATTTGGGGAGAAACAAAATATAATTCCTTTTCTCTCTTTTTTTTTTTTTTTTTCCCCCCAAGCAGATTAAATTGCCAACCTGTCTTCCTCTAAAGTGGGCTTTAACAACCGCGGGTAATTAGGGGCGGGCTGTAATCCTGCCAGCCTCTTTCATCAGGAAGGAGCCTTTCGATCTGCACTGCGGTGTTTTCCCATGTTTTGACAATAGCGAGTTAATGTGCAGCGGGGTGGGGGGAGGACGTGGTGCTGGTGGGGAGGAGAGGGGACAGGGCTGGGGTGCGATGTGGCACCTCTTGGTCCGTGTCCCAAGGGACACCCCTCTCCCTGCAGCCCCGTCTGCCTTTGTGGTGGTCCCAGCCCCGCCGTGGGGATGTGCAGAGTGTCCCCTGTGTGCAGGCAGCAGCTTCCCCTCTGTCCCCGTGTGCCCCCAGACCCACAGTGGCCACGGGTGACCCGGGGGGTGACAGTGGTGTCCTGTGCCCCCAGCTCCCCCCACGTTCACGGAGACCCCGCCGCAGTACGTAGAGGCCAAGGAGGGCAGCAGTGTCACCCTGACCTGCATGGCCTTTGGGAACCCCAAGCCCATCGTCACCTGGCTCAGAGAGGGAGACCTGTTGGGTGCCAATGGCAAGTACCAGGTAGGTGGGAGAGGGCTGCTGTGGGGACTCCTGGGCTGGGAGCTGGCAGGGACATTGCTGACAGGACCACGGTGGCGGCAGCTCCGCCGTGCCTGGAGCCAGCCGTGCTTTCTCAGCACTTCTCCTTGGTGAGATGCCCATTTCCCCCCACCCCATCCCTGCTGAGCTGCAGCCTGTAACGCTGCCAGCCCTTGGGTGCAGGCTGGAGACCCCCACGTGCTTGGGACAGCCCTGCTCCTGCACCTGACCTGCTCCCTCAGGGGCCAAGACCCTGGAGATGGGGTGGGGGCTGCAGCCTGGGGTAATGTCCCCCCAGCAGGGACAGATGCAGCAGGGCTGGGGCAGGGGAGGGTTGAGCAGGGAGGATTTCCCCTCCTCCCCTCCCCTTCAGGACCCTTTTTGCATCCCAGAGGCTCCCAGGCAGAGATTCCCCCCTGAGCTGTAATTGGTAAATCAGGCATTGGAATCAGCGCAGGCACTAATGAGAGTAATTAGGAATCATTTGTCACTAATTGAAATAGAAGGATGAGGCAGAATGAAGTCGGGGGGAAAGCCTGGCTGGGAGGCCTCCCTGTGCATGGGGGTGCTGCTACCCCAAAGGTGACAGTCCCTTGCCCATCCTTCTGCTGTGTCCCCAGGGGGAATCCATCCACTCCCCTTCCAGCTGAGAGGTGGCCCCACAGTGAGGACAGTGGCCAAGCTGGGGTCTCCCCCTCATCCCGAGCAGGTTTTTGGGGGGACAGGGAATGCTCCAACAAGGCTCCTTGTGAGCCTCCAATTGTGCTGGGGTGCTTGGCAGGAGTGGTTTGGAGCCTGCTGCCTGCCAGTCACTTCTGGGAGATGAATGTGCTGGGATGGTTATTTATTTATTTCATGATTTTTTTTTTTCCCTTCCCCTTGGCGTCGAGCAGCAACGCGTGTGTTGGTTTATTAATATCCCAAGTCTTGCAGAGCGGGGAAACCCATCTCTCATCCAGCCCTAAAAGCACCGGCAGCTCCCTGCCGTGGGAAGCAGGGAGGGTCTTCCCCCATCCCCCTGGGGGTCCCTGCCCACGCTCCAGGGTCTTCCCTTGTTCCCAGGTGAGCGACGGGAGCCTCACGGTGCTCTCGGTCAGCCGGGAGGACAGAGGTGCCTACACCTGCCGGGCCTACAGCATCCAGGGCGAGGCTGTGCACACCACACGCCTGCTCGTCCAAGGTGAGACCTTCCAGCTCCTCAGCATCCCCTGGTGAGCCAGGATGGGGGGGATCTCCATGGTGGTGTCACCCTGGAGCTGCCCCCAAGGCCTCTGTGCCTGGCACAGTGCTGGCTGCCCCGTGGCTCTGCATCCGGTTTGAAGGATGGAGGAATCTGCTTAATTGGGGCACGGTGGTGGCCGTGCTGATGAGCAGCCAGGCCCTGATGGCAGCTCGGCTTTGTTTGGGGAGTGGGGAAAAGATTGAGGCTGTCATGAAGCGCCTCGTCAGACAGCCGTGATGCATGACAGGCATCCTGCTCCTTGCTCCCTCTCTTATTAAATAAATCTTTAATTAGGTCAACAGCTACCGGCAGAGAGAGGAGCACGGGGTGTCCTTTGCTCTGCTTTTGTGGCAGTGGTGAGCTGCTGGCTCCTGGCAGTCTGTTCCCCCTGCATTTTTCCTGTGGGTGATACTACCCTCAAGAAATGCTGGGGATGAAGGGAGGAGTGTCCTTGTGTGCCCTGGGAGAACCACCATGGGCAAATCCTCCTCAGAGTTGTAGAGATTAGGGAGAGGGGTGGGAACAACAGGATCACTGTGGTTGTCAGTCAGCCCAGAGATTAGGGAGAGGGTTGGGAATAGCAGGGTTACTGTGGTTCTCAGTCAGCCCAGAGATTAGGGAGAGGGTTGGGAATAACAGGGTCACTGTGGTTCTCAGTCAACCCAGAGATTAGGGAGAGGGTTGGGAATAGCAGGGTCACTGTGGTTCTCAGTCAGCCCAGATTAGGGAGAGGGCTGGGAATAGCAGGGTCACTGTGGTTCTCAGTCAGCCCAGATTAGGGAGAGGGCTGGGAATAGCAGGGTCACTGTGGTTCTCAGAGGATCAGGACCAGCCCTGCCCCAGAGCCCTCCAGCAGCTCCCAGCCAAGATGCTGTGATGGAGCCGAACCCAAGCAACTCTTGTGGGGACACCTGTAGTGGTGGGAGTGACACTTTCCTCTTCCCCCTGCAGGACCTCCCTTTATCGTTTCCCCTCCGGAGAACATCACAGTCAACATCTCCCAGGATGCGCTGTTCACCTGCCAGGCCGAGGCCTATCCCGGGAACCTCACCTACCTGTGGTACTGGGAGGAGGAGAATGTCTACTTCAAGAAGTGAGTTTATAGCTGGTGGGGCAGCGTGTTCTCCTCCTCCTGCTGCTCCTGGGTTGTTCTGGGAGCTGGGATTGTGTTGGGCTTTGCCCCTGGCTGTCCTCGTGATCCTCCTCTCCTCTTCTCTTGCAGTGACTTGAAGCTGAGGGTGCGGATCCTGATCGACGGGACGCTGATTATTTTCCGTGTCAAACCAGAGGATGCTGGAAAATACACCTGTATCCCCAGCAACAGCCTGGGCCGCTCGCCATCAGCCTCTGCCTACCTGACAGTGCAGTGTGAGTGCAGCCACGGGGCTGGGATTGGTAACACCTGGCTCACAGGCAGCCCCAGAGGCTCTCTTGTCCTGGTGTGACACTGGGAGAGTCAGGCTGATGTGACAGCAGCCTTTGGATGAACACGGAATCATCCTCAGCAAAAAGGCTTGAGAGCATCCCACGTGGGTGTGGGAGACAAGAAAACAAATGGTCTGAGCAGCCTGAGTGACACAGCTCAGCTGGGACCGGTGTCCACCTTTGCTACAAGTGTTTTTTAATTGAGTAAGCATCATCCCATGGCTGCTCCCTCACCCTGCTGGGAAGCACCGGGCCAGGGCTCTCAGTGCTAACAAGTGTTTTTTGGTGTTGATTTTGGGGACTCATTCCTATAGCTCAGCCGTTCCTCGAGCTGCGGGGCTCGGCGTGTCACATTTTTCAGGCAGTAAGTGATCTAAACAAGCGGAGGAGAAAGGGCTGTAGCAGCAGCGTTGCTTCCCACGCTCGCTCGTTCTCCCGGGATCCCCGGGCGGTAATGGGTAGTGTGCCACCGGCATCCTGTGGCATTCCACAGTAATGGCCTCAATTGCCGCCGCTCCAATTGCAATATTGCTCTGCTCGAAAAGACTGCGGCGCTTTTATTTCATAATGAAAGACAAGCCTGAGCAAAGTGGGCTCTCAGCGTGGGTTATCCAAGGCTGCCTTAGTGCTGCTGCTGCCTTTAGACCTGGTGCTGGTTCGTGGGGAGCTTCTGAGAGAAGGGATGGCAGGTCCCTGTGGGGTCGGATGAAGGGGCAGAGTGGGCAGGGGGACGGTGTGAGCGGTGCTGTGCCCAGGCACAGGCATGAATCGGGGCTTGGATGTGCCCAGCTGGGTGGCTCTCGGGAAAGCCTGTGGCCTCAGGCCATTAAATCTGCCCTGCCGCTAATCCAGGGCCGCTTGTCAGGGCTGATAGCTGTTAAAAATAGCTCTAATGGCCGGGAGGACAGCTCCGGCAATCTGCCGCTCAGCCGGGCTTCAGCACGGGGAAGGGTGCTCGGCTTTGGGTGCCACAAACCCTTTTTCTCCTGAGCAAACCCTGTCCACACCGGGGCTGATGCCACGGGAGGGAGCTTCCCATCCTCCAAAGCAGATGGGGACACAGCTCTGGGTCGTTAGTGGACTGGGCTGGCCCCCGGCCAGTGACCTAGTAGTGAAAGGCTCGATCCCATTACCCTCTCCCGCACTGCTGGAGTCCTTGATTACATTTCCTAAGAGGTGGAGTTAAGCAGAGGGTGTTAAAGCCTGCTCCATATGTGGCACTGGGCAATCTGGGTTATGGTGCCACTGCCGGGGGCGTGTGGTTTTGGGGAGTGGTTGGGGTGACGTGCTGGGAGCAGAGCTCCCAAACTCTGCTGGTTTTGCCCCAAGAAAGCAATAAGAAGAGGACACCCTCACATCTCCCATCCCTTCCTATTAAGCACCTTAATGTTTATCCCCCACTTTGCATCAGCAGTGCAGGGATGCTGCACCCCAAAACCCCCACATTTATCCCTTAATGCAACGTAAGCCCCATCAGGATTTTCCCATAACCTCGTGCTGCCGGTGTCTAGACGAGATTGTAGAAATACTCACTCTTCTTATTAAAAATAACATTTTTTTTTAAAATCTTCTTATTAAAGAAAGTCTAGATTCTCTTCAACCCACTCGCACTTAATTAAAAAGCTCTTAGATGTGCAGTTAATGACACATTCTAGACTGGAGGATTGCGAGACACCTCTCTGTGTGGGTGGTGCAGCGTGGAGGGGGGGTTAGATCTGTATTTTAAGGCTTTTGCATCTTGGAAAGGGTGAGGTGGCTGCTTTTCAACATGACCTAGCCTCAATGAGGCATGAGTACAAGCAGATACGGGAGGTAAAGGACTTGTGGCAGCCTGGACATGGATCCCTTTTCCCATCTGGGTGTGTTTTAAGGCTTGGCAGTTGAAATAGCTTTGACTGCTGGCATGTAAAACCAGGCTGTGCTGGGTGTTCATCACACCTGGCACATGTGGTGCTGTAATGGAGCAGCACAGGCTTCAGCAGGATGCAGGTTGGTGTGAAATTGGAAGCAGGCATATCTCACATTTCTTCTTAAATGCAATCTTTAATGAGCCCCAGGTAGGAACACCCTGGACATGAGCAAAGCCTCGCAGAAATGCCAGGTATTCCAGTGGATTTGTGTGTAGCAAGCCTGGCTTAACAGCCTGTGGGAGCCAGGGTGGTGCTGGGTTTGGAATTCACTACAAAAGTGAGGTAGATCCTCTGAAGCCAGGCTGGGAGGAGAGATGGGCTCTCTCCTCGTGCTAACATGGTGCTGCTGCTTCCCTCCCAGATCCTGCCCGCGTGGTGAACATGCCCCCCATCATCTACGTTCCCATCGGGATCCACGGGTACATCCGCTGCCCGGTGGAGGCGGAGCCCCCGGTCACGCTGGTCAAGTGGAACAAGGACGGGCGTCCCCTGCGAATCGAGAAGGTAACGGGGCCCCCAGGGAGGAGAGGTGGGGGCACAGGGTGGGGTCAGACCCTCATGTCCTCCGCAAACACCAGGGAGCACCACCAGGCACCCTGTGGGTTCCTTTCTGCTGTCATGACGCTGCTTTTCCTTATCAGCTGTGGGCAGAGTTAATTCCAGTTCTTGTACCAACAGTGGACATTCTGTGTCTCCCACACATGATGCCTTCTTCCCCCTAAAGTCACCTCCTGATGGCCCTGGTTTATTTTTCCAATGGCAACTGGTGGTTAAGAGACCCTTTTAACCAATCTACATCTTCCACTAATCATGGTTTGATATGTCTGAGCAAGGATATTAGCCATTAAATATTTAAAGAAAAAGCTCAATATTTTAAATTTTTTGCTTAAATATTAATGATTTGAAGTTGTAATTCCATTTAAAGCTGTTGCTGCTGTGGCCTCCTGTTCCTTGGTGCCCTCAGCCCTCCAGCTGGAGATGTCTTGCTGACTCCAGAACAAGTTTTATTTAGTGTCAGATTCTGATCTTAAATCTTTTGGGCTACATGAAGGAGCCTGGCTGTGTTTGAAGGGGCTGATGTTGCCCAAGTTTCCTCTCTCTACTGTTGAGGAGATGCTTTGGATGTTGGGAGTGGGATTTAGCCAGCCTGGAGATGTGAGAGCCACCCTGGGCATGGGTGGGGGCTTGGCTGAAGGGGAAATAAGGAGCTGTGGTGGGTGTTGGATAAATGAGCTCCCTGGTTCTCCCTGCTGCAGTATTCTGGCTGGAACCTGCTGGAAGACGGGTCGATCCGGATCGAGGAGGCCACTGAAGATGCTCTCGGCACTTACACCTGTGTGCCTTATAACGCCCTGGGTACGATGGGCCAGTCTCCCCCTGCCCGACTGGTACTGAAGGTAAGTAACTCTTCTGCCAAAATCCCATGGGTTTGCTGGGAGCAGTGTCCTCCTGTCCCAGGAGCAGCTCCTGGGGCTGTGTGGGGAACAGCAGAGGCTCCAGGGTGAGGGTGTGTCTGGGCTGTGCTTGGAGATGTGCTTCCCACCAGCACAGGGAAACCCCGAGGGCACCCTGTCTGGTGTAGCTGGAAATAGCCTGCCAGAGCAGCAGCACGGGTTTTGACACTGGACTGGGGTACTTTGAGGAAACATCTCCCTGGAATGTCCCCTTTGCCAACAAAACACTTAGCCCTGCTGGCCCGGGCTTGGGATCAGGAGGATTTTAATAAATGGATGATTTGAGCTCCACGTGCTCCGGCTGCGTGCGGCGCCTGGGGCGCGCCGGGCTCCCAGCGCAGCTCCTGGTGTAGCTGGGGTGGGAGCTGCTGCCTCTTCCCTCCCTGAACACTCAGTTCTGTGCCTGGGAGGGAGCTGTGGTGATTCATGGTGTCTCGCCGAGGTTCAGCTGATAACGCTTTGTGTACCAGACACACACATCCGCTGGGGCGGCTGCCGGGGCGAGGAAATCAGGTTGATGGCTGATGTGATGTGGGTGGGTTTCTTCCTGTTTCGAGGAGGTAAAAAGCAAGATGCTGCTCAGCCTGGAGAGGAGAAGTTGTGTGGAGTTGTCACAGCAGCCTTCCTGTGTCTGAGGGGGCCTGCAAGGAACCTGGAGACAGATTCTTTGTCAGGAACTGTAGCGGTGGGACAAGGTGTAATGGGATCAAACTAAAAAAGGCAAAATTTAGGTTAGATATTAGGGGCAAGCTCTTCTGTGTGAGGGTGGGGAGGCCCTGGCACAGGCTGCCCAGAGAAGCTGTGGCTGCCCCATCCCTGGAAGTGCCCAAGGCCAGGTTGGAGCAATCTGTGATAGTGAAATGTCTCCCTGCCCAATAGCAGGGGGTGGAATGGAATGAGCTTTAAAGTACCTTCCAACCAAATGATTCTGGGATTCCATGATTCTATGCTCTTTGGAGAGAATCTCCCTCCAGGTGTGTAATTCGGTGTGCCATTGAGGCACACAATTTTCCTTGCAATGCCTCAAGCTTACCCAGAATGGGGATTGGGTTGCTTTGGAAAAGGTTTGGTTTGGGTGATGGGAGTTTGGGCAGCGTGACACTCCTTGTTTTTCCCCTTGGCTGCAGGACCCCCCCTATTTCACGGTGCTACCAGGCTGGGAGTACAGACAGGAGGCAGGGAGGGAGCTGTTGATTCCTTGCGCTGCTGCCGGAGACCCCTTTCCCATCATCGCCTGGAGAAAGGTACCCGGCCTGCCAGACAAATCTGCAGTGCCTTTGGCTTTTGGTGAATATTGCAGACAGAGAAGCCACACTCTGTCCCGGTAAGAACAAACTGCAGGTACAGCTGCTTCGCTTTGGGCTGAGCCACTGCCGTCCTGTCCCGCAGGTGGGTGGGGGAAGCCCGGCTTGTGGCCACCGAGTAATCCCGGGAAACCGACACGGCAGCATCCGCAAAGCTGAAACACTGCCCCCTGCCCCGGCCCCTCTGCCTCGCCAGCACTGCCCACAGGACACCCTCCTCCTTGCCTGGCTCCCAGGCGGTCACCAGCAGGGCGTGGCAGTCGTGGCAATGCTGTTCCCGCAGCACTCACCTCCTGTGGAGGGGAGGGGATGTGTCACCGCAGCACATCCAGGGATCTCTTGGCTCTGGACCAGTCAGCAGCTGCTTTACTGCCCCGTGACTTCAAAGACCCTGGGAAGAAGCTGTTTTTATGATCCTGAACTGGATATAAAGATTTCAAGATGTCCCTTTTCATAGAGCAGGGTGTGGTGGCACAGCCTGGGAGCAGCGAGGGTTTTCCAGTCCTCCTGCAGCCTTCCCCTTGCTTCCCACCTTTACTACTCCCATAGGAAAGAGGAGGAGCAGACCTCCTGTGCGTTTTGTCATGCTGTCAGGAATTTCTGTCCAAGGCTTCCATGCCCTTCTTAGGGCTCTTGAGAGTGAGCTGGGTCCCTCTGTCACCCAGTGGGACCATCCCCAATCCTTGTGTCTTGAGCTGCTGGATCTCTGGGTCCCTTTAAGCAGCACGAGGAGGAGGACCATGACTTGCACACATTGCAAATGACCTGCCTAAAGCTTGTTGGCAGTGTAGTCTTTTTCTCCATCTTATTTTTTCTTTCCAACCTCAGTCAGGTTTCTTTCAGTTTCAGTCAGGTTTCTTTCCAATCCCACTTGTGCCTTCTGGTGGTCCCCCTCATTTTGTGGCTCTGGGCTTATCTCCTCCAACTCCAGTCAGGGCTGGCTTGGGCTGGGCTCAGTTTGCCAGTGGCAGAAGCCAACTCCCTCCCTCCCCATCAGCCCATCAGTGCTGACCAGTCTCTTGAAGGACTCCTGGGCTTGCACTGGTAACCCCACGTGTCCGTGGGCTCCTCTGCTCCTCCTTCTTTGCATCAACCTGTCAGTCCTGGTGTTGATCAGCAGAGTCCCCCACATGAAGAACAACTGAAGAGGACTCAGGACAACGTGGGATTTGCACAAGTTTGGCTGATGGGCTTAGATGAGTTGTTACAAGACCCATCTTTCCGCTTGGCTTGAGAGATTCCAGGCACCTCCATGCACGCCATCCTCCCACATCCCCACGGGGCCATTGCTGCCCAGACCTCTGATGTGAAGAGTCCTGCCTCTCATCTGCTGCTGACTCAGGCTGAGGAACAGTTTGGGCATCTCCTGGGGCAGCCTGTGCCTTCCCCATCCCGGGAGGGGGTTTGCTGGGACGGCCGGTGCCCCTCCCCGCAGCAGTTTCAGCTTTGGATGCCGGAGGTGGAGCCCTGGCGCGGGGCTCGCTGTCCGTGCGAGTGCCGTGGGGTTTCCCGCTGGTGTGTGAACGCTGAGCAGCAGCCTCCTGACGCATGCCTCTCGCGTTGCCCCCCAGGTCCTCTCGGAAACGGGGGAACCGTCTGCCTTGCCACGACCGGAGAGACCGGATCCCCTGCCGGTGGCCGGCGGTGTCCCCTGGGCCGCGCAGGTAGCTTAGTGACCCCGCCGCCGCCTCGCCCTGCCCCACGACCCGCTGCTGAGTCATGTTTGTTCTCTCTCTGCCCGCCTCCCCCCCAACCCCGCTCCTTGCCCAAGGTAGGGAAGCCCAGCAGGAGCAAGCACAACACGCTGCCCGGCGGGACCCTGCAGATCCGCTCCCTCGGCAAGGACGACCACGGCGAGTGGGAGTGCGTCGCCACCAACATCGTCGCAAGCATTACTGCCAGCACCCACCTGACTGTCGTAGGTACGGGCGGGGGGGGGAAAGGGGCCTGGGGAGAGCCCCCCAGGCAAGGCAGGAGGTGGGGATGCTCCCTGTCACAAAGAGAACTGGTGACAGGACAAGGGGGAGTGGCTTTGAGCTGAGAGACAGAAGATTTAGATGGGATATTGGGAAGGAATTCCACTCTTTGAGGGTGGTGAGGCCCTTGCACAGAAGCTGTGGCTTCTCTGTCTCTGGAAGTGTTCAAGGTCAGGTTGGACAGGGCTTGGAGGAACCTGGTCTAGTGGAAGGTGTCCCTGCATATTTGTCCTAGTTTAGGGCAAATTTGGGAAACCCAGGACACCATGTCAGGAGGGTTTGAATAGATGTCCCTTCAAGTTCCTTCCAACCCAAACCACTCTATGATTCTAACAGCAATGTCTCCTTTAAATGTTATTTCCTGCTGGAGTTGCCTTTCTCTGTGCTGTTATTTTGGCCACCTGTCCCACTGCCATTTCCAGCAGAAATGCCCTTGGCCATTAGCTTGGTGCAAGAGGAGTCCCCTCGGAGCGTGGCTTGGGAGAAGACCCCTTGAACCCTGGTGCTGCTCCCCTCTAAGCTGTCCCCTGTCTCCGCAGGGACAAGCCCTCACGCCCCGACCAGCGTGCACGTGGTGGCCGCCATGACCTCAGCCAACGTCTCCTGGGAGCCCGGCTATGACGGTGGATACGAGCAGACTTTCTCAGTTTGGTACGGCCCTCTGTGAGTCATCCTGGCATGCTTTGCTCTCTGCTTCTTTTCCTTCCTAGCCAACCCGAGCTTGGAGCAGCAGGGGCGGGGGGAGGAGGGTGGGGAGGGTGGCTGTGGGCCTTACAGAACTGAGCTGCCTCAGGGTTCCTCAGAGAGATGGGTGGTGGGAGTGGTGGGATGGTGTAGTTCCCATATTTCCTCTCCGTTCTGGTGCTGGCCACTGCCTCTGTCTGCCCCAGCAGGTTTTACTCTGCTTGTGGTACTTGCTCTACTTTGCATTTGTGTAGCTGTGCCTCTGGCATCTAATTTCAAGATAAACTGTTTATGAGGCTTAACAGCCAGGGAGAGGATGGAAAATGCAACCTTTAGAGAGTGTGTCCTGGAAGAGCTGTGACTAAGCAGAAATGTTCTCTCCTTGCTCTGCGGCTCCCTGGAGGTGGTTAAATCCCAGCTGAGATCATGACCAGCCACTGTGAGATGCTGGCACTGGGGCTGAGCCCCTGGGGCTTTGCTCCCATAGCTCCTGTGCTCCCACAAAGCTGGTGGATGCATCAGGGCCAGGCTCAGCCCTGTGCCTTTCCCCTGGGGCAGGGGAGGGAGAAATGTAGCTGCAGCAAGGCTGGGGTTTACTTTGGGCTCTGCTGTTTTCATCTTCTTCTGAAAGAATCATCCTTGAAAACGTGGAGGGGGTGATGCCTTCCCTTTCCAGGCTTGGGCTGGCATTCTTCAGCCTTTCCTCTTGCTCTCTCATTCTTTCCTTGCCTTAATTTGCCCTGATGGAGGCTGCTGATAGAGAGGAGAGAGGGAGACGCTGCCTGTAATGATTTCTGCTCTGCTCCAGCCCGGGGCTGGGCTGTCTGTCTGGAGATGGGAAGAAAGAATGAATTGAACAGAGGGGGGAAAATGAGGGAGCAAGCTGAGCAGTGCAGACCTTGCTTTGATGAAAATGTCCTTGGGAAGGAGTGGTTAAACCTCTTTGCTCTGGAGACGTGGCTGCATCAGCAGCTGCTGCTGCTCTTGCTCTGCAACCTGCTCTCAGATTCCTGCCTCCTCGTGGCTCTTCCAGACTCCACAGGGAGAGAGCAGCCAGCAGAGAAGGGTGTTTGCACCAAGCTTGCATTAAGGAATTCAGGGAGCTGTGAGGACTTTGGATAGGGAGACAGTGATCTGTCTTGCCCTGACCCTCTAGGGTGTGATCCCTGGGGGATGTGCTGTTCTCTGTTGTCCCAGGGATCTGGCACACAGCTGGCTCATGCAGTGCCATCCAGAGTGCCATCCTTGTGCTCTGCTCCCTGCTGTGGCTGTGGGATGCTCAGGCAAAACACGGCTCCATTTTCTCTGGATTCGTGCTCTCCTCCTGCCTCTGCGTTGTAGAGGCTGGAAATGCAAACCCCCCTCCCCAGGGGTGGCCAGGGCCACCACAGCATTCCAGCTGCACCACCTCCTCCCTCAGCAAGGGGGTTCTCCCAGTTCAGTGCTGCATTTACCCTCTGCTTTCCCCACCCTCAGCCCCTCTCTCCTGTCTCCCTGCCCGCAGCAGTGCCGGGAAGGAGGGATGTGAGGGCAGTGGGATTAAACACTGCAGGGAAACCTGCCCGGGAGAGGGGCTGCCCTGCTGCCCTCCTGCCTCTGCCACGGTGGTGGGGGATCCTGGGATCTGTAGTCCCAGCTGGAGCTGCAGTGATCCAGAGGCTTTCCCTGGGTTTGGTGGTGGCACACTGCACATGCACAGCTCTCCACCAAGCTGCTCGTTTCCATGGCTTGCTGCTGCTTCTCTGCCTCACCTCCTGCTCCCTGGACAGCAGCGTTATTTCTCTTTGCTACATCTTTTCCTGCGGGGTGGATTCACCTGGCTGTGTGCTGGTGGCTGCAGATGTGCCCCCTTACCTGTGCAGGACAGACCATCTGCACAAATCCTTCCCAAATCTTTTGTGGACACCACCAAAAACTGCAGCTGAGGGCTCAGACTCCCTAAAGCATCTTTTTAACATGAGCACCTGTACTTGCAGTATTGTAGTAATGTAGTGGTGCTGCTTTGGGATGTGGGATCCTGGTGGGATTAATGGCTTGTGGAGGTGGCTGCATGCTGCTGGGTGGCACTGGGATGGTTCTGGGAGCATTTTTTTACCCTGGGTTTGTGGTTAGACCCCAGCAGAAACGTTCTGTCCTGCACTCCCTGCCGGTGCCTCTGCTGCTCTGCCAAACCCTGAGTGGTGCCCCAGGCTGTGCTGGCAGCCCCCAACTTGTGGAAATGTGGCAGAGCTGGGGATTTAGTTAAATGTCTCTCGTGGGATGACATGTACAGGGCTACAGCTGAGGGAGAACTTGGCTCTGGCTCAGGAGATGTCGAGGTATAAATGGGAACAGGGCCTGTCTCCTGCGTCAGCCGTTCCCTTTGCAGCTCTCACCAAAATGCTCCAGCTCCCACTTTTGCCCATGGGAATCTGGTGGAGATCACGTCAGAGCGGGGCTGTTGGCACTGCTGTTATCCCTGACCCAGCTCAGGGCAGAGGGGAGAGCTGGTGGCAGTGCCCCTGGGAGCTGGTGGGACACGAGGGGATGGTGTCCTGCCCCAGCTCGTGGGTGGCAAGTGGCTGCCCCACATCCATCCACATCACTGCTGTCAAACCAAACCATCGCTCGGGAAAGCTCCATTTTTGCATAAGAATTTGTCCTCCCTGTCAAAGACAACTTCCCTGAGGATGCTCCCTTTTCTCTCGGCAGGATGAAGAGAGCCCAGTTTGGACCCCATGACTGGCTGTCTCTCCCTGTGCCAGCTGGTTCCAGTTGGCTACTGGTGGATACCTTGGAACCAGAGACTGCTTACCAGTTCAGTGTCTTGGCTCAAAACAAGCTGGGCACCAGCTCCTTCAGTGAGGTGGTCACTGTGAACACTCTAGGTAGGTCCTCTTTGGGAACAAGGGGAGGGCTGGGAAGGGCTCTGGGAGGTCTGTGGGGAGAAGGGGCCCTTTGCCTTGCTCCATGTGTCCTGCCTGCTGGGGATGGAGACAGAGATGAACATCATCAGTAATACTTTCCAGCCATGTAGGAGATAGTTTGTGGAGGGTCCTGGATGAAGCTTGCAGACTTTTCTGGCTGCATGAGGCTCTGGAAGGCTTGTCCTGAGAGACAGCATGGGAGAGCTGTACTATGCCAGTCACCTTTCAGATCTTCCTTAGCTTCAGCTGGGATCAGGAGATATTAATAGAGCACGAGATCACTTGTTACAGCTCAGAGCCTTTGGGCTCTCAGGTGGAGGTGGGAGGAAGCAGGAAGGCCTGGAGTCACGGCCTCATTACTCCAGTGCCTTTTGAAAATCCACTCTTCTATTTCTGTGATAAGAGACCAGACTCTCAAGACGTGCCCTAAACTCCTGGAATGTGGGAACAGCCACGGTGGTCCTCCTGCTGCTGCTGTGTGGAGGAGGATCTCCTGTACTTGCCCTGCCCCATCTCAAAGGTGTCCCTGTCCCTTCTGCTCTGTCCCCAGCATTCCCTGTAACAACTCCAGAGCCTCTGGTGTTGGTTACCCCACCGAGGTGCCTAACAGCCAACCGGACACAGCAAGGCGTCCTCCTGTCGTGGCTCCCTCCCGCCAACCACAGCTTCCCCATCGACCGCTACATCATGGAATTCCGCGTGGCGGAGAAGTGGGAGATCCTGGACGACGGCATCCCGGGCTCCGAGAGCGAGTTCTTTGCCAAGGACTTGTCCCAGGTGAGCAGGGGCTGCCCACACCACACCCAGCTCAGTGATTTTTCCCAGCCTTCGTGGTTCTGTAACAATATTGGCACCATCTGCTGCAGCTCCGGGGAAGTTTGGGAGTGGTTCGATCCCTGTGCTCGATCGAGGAGCTGGGCAAGTGTTGGAAAAGATAGAACATTTTAATAATTCCAGTCAATGCTGTTAGGTAATCATAATCAGTATACATATAAATTACAAATAGTGTGTTACTCTTCAATTACTCTTAGCCAGCATTTGGCAAAGTTGTTTTAAGCTGCTTTTGTAGAAACACAGCTTGAGAAAATGACTGAAAGTTTTATAAAGGCACTCTGATATGATGCAATGAACAAAGCCTGGGAGAGAAGGATGTATTGTTGAGGTTGGAATGTAGGATTTATGGACCACAAGGACATTTTGCAGAAACCAGAAGCTAAAGAGACTAACAAAGTCTCAGTATACATTAGAAAGTCCCTACAGGAGGAAAAAGATACTAAAAAGACTAAAAATAGGCACTAATTAGCATAAGAAGCGAGAAATCAATAACCAATAGAGGATAGAATACTAACTAATGAAAGAGAATTGTGTAATTTAGAACCAATGAACAATAATTTTTGTTTGATGAAAACATATAAATAGATGAAAAAGTTTTGTATCTGTGTCTGGGTGGATGCCAGGATTTTCCTGGCCACACACCCCCTGGGCAAGGATAAAAGCTTGACTTGCTAGCATAAAAAGGTGGTATTAGAGGGTTTTATTTATCCTGGGGGTGTTGGAGGGTCTGGTAAGACAAGGCTGGAGATTGTGTGGGGGCCCTGACTGCTGTGTTTGGTGTTCCAGGACACTTGGTACGAGTTCCGTGTGCTGGCGGTCATGCAGGATCTCATCAGCGAACCCAGCAACGTCGCTGGCGTGTCCAGTACAGGTGAGGGCTGGCTCCTCTTGTCCCCCTGGCTGTGGGGCTGTGAGCTGGGCTGAGGGGCCTGCAGGGCTGTGATGGGTGAGCCAAACACGGCGCTGACCCCAGGCTGCCTCCCGATGGGAGCAGGCGAGGACAAATCCCCGGAGCACTGCAGAGCCCAGCACGCCCCGGCTCTGCGGTGAGCCTGGAGAACAAAGCTCCGAGCGGGCACTGGCGCAGCCTGGAAACGGGAATGAAAGGTGGAGAGAGGGAAACGTAGCACTGCAGTGCAGAGTCCACAGGGAAATGAGCTTTGCAAGCGGGAGACTGCAACGTGCTGCAGTTGGTGCGTGTTCCCTGCACATGCAGCTCGGAGGATGCTCCTCCAGCCGAGGGGCAGGCGGAGGAGGGTTGTGATGGCGCTGGGGAAGGCGAGGGCAGCAGGAAGGGATGGGGATGCGGCGAGCCCGGATTTTCTGGCTCTCGTGGAAAACCCGGCTCGGCTGTGCTGCGATGCAGCAGTCTCTCTCTGCCCCCAAGTGGTGCTGGTGTGCTGAGGAGAGTTTGCTTCAGCCTCCCTGCTCGCTGCCCTTGCTCCTCACGCCCAGTTTTTCTGATGGGGTTTGGTAGGTGCCCGGCCCCAGGCAGCTGCTCTCCCAGGCTGAAAGCCCGGGCTCCGTGGGGGGACGTGCTGATTCTGGATATGGCACAAGGCAGGAGCACTGAGGTGTGCAGGGTGCACGTGCCCACAGCTGAGGTCTGCTGGGGCTTCATGTGTGCTCCTGTACAGCAAAGGGGTGTCGTAAGGGTTTGGAGCCCAGTTTTTATTGGAACACTGAAATGAGGCACTGACAAAGAGGTTGAAATACCTTGTGCTGCTGCAGCATGTTATTCAGCCAGGAGGTGACTGCAGGTTTGCTGCAGTTGTGTGTGTTTAGACATAAATATGTATTTGCTGGGTGTGGAGGCTGCTTCCCTGGGTGTCCACCAGCTAATACAGGAAAGTTTATGAGGTTTCTTTGGGCAATCAGGTCTAGTTGAAAATATCCCTGCTTATTGCAGGAGAGTTGGACTAGATGGCCTTAAACAGCCCTTTCCAACCCAAACCACCTTATGATTCTGTGATCTGGTGTGAAATCACAAAATCCCTTGGCCCTTAAGCAGTGCTGATTGCACTCCCTGGGTGGGCTGGCTTGGAAGCAGGGTCTTTACAGAGATTATCATTCCTGGAGACTATCACTGTGGCAGCTCCCTGGGGAGGGCAGCAGGTGTAATACTGAATTGTGGTTTTTTTTCCCCAGACGTTTTCCCTCAGCCTGACCTGACGGACGAGGGCCTAGCCCGCCCGGTGCTGGCTGGCATCGTTGCCACCATCTGCTTCCTGGCTGCTGCCATCCTCTTCAGCACACTCGCCGCCTGCTTCGTCAACAAGCAACGCAAACGCAAGCTCAAGCGCAAGAAAGGTGAGTCCACTCCCGGTGTGCTTCCTCCCTCCTTCCTTGTCTCCTCTCCTCCTCGTTTCTCCCCTCTGGTTGTGTTGTGGTCGTAACCTTCTTCCCTGTCTGTCTCTTCTTCGTCGGTGCGCGTCCTCAGGTGAAGCCCTGTCTTCCTCCCTCGGCTGTGCCTGACAGCGCCCGCGGTCGGGAGCGGGAGAGGCAGGGTGGGTGAAGAGGCGCCAGAGAAACTAGCCTGGGAATTCCGAGGGAGCTCTCCCACGTGGTGATAACTCCGAGAGCTGGGGGGGTTTAGGGCTGGGCTGTCCTCTGGGATGCAGACGGGGAGGCACCGCTCACCTCCTGCAGGTCCCCCTGGAGCTGGGCTCTCCAGCTGCTCCCAGCCCGGAGTGGGCAGTGCTGGGCTAGAGAAGACCCCAAAGGAGACCCTGCTGCTCTGCTTCCCAAAAGCTGGGACTGCAGCCTCCAAGCAGGAGTGGCTGGTAGGGAAAAGGGTGGCTGGGGAGCTGGGAGAGCAGGGAAGCAGCTCCATCCCCTCCAGCCTGCGGGGCTGCAGCAGCAGGACGGGCAGGACCCTGTGACGGGAGCTGTTTGTTGTCAGCAACCATTAAAGCACTGGAGCAATGAAACCTTGGCCTCTTGTTGAGTGTCTTTTGTTGTCTTGATGTTGAGTCTGTCTTGTGTCTGTGGTGTTGCGCCTCCTCAGCGTTCTCTCTTCTTTCCCCTTTTTATTCTCTTCCAGACCCTCCTCTCTCGATAACCCACTGCAGGAAGAGTTTGGAGTCCCCGTAAGTATCTGTCTTAGTTGCAGCACCAGGCTGTGGGCTCTTCAAGGTGCCTCCCTCCTACATTGCAAAGCTCAAATGGAAATGTCTCATCCTTATTTGGTTGCTCCTGATGTGTTGTGTTTGGGTGTTCCCTGAACTTTTGGGAACACAGCAGTTCACAAGAGACAAATGGGCTTTGGAGCAGAAAGCAGCAGGGACAAATGCAGCAAACTGAGCTAAGAGATGACCCCGCCTGGATCTGTGAACGTTTTCTAAAGCTGGAGTTGGCTGATGGAACTCAATACCACACCACTTGGAAGGGGCTCCTCAGGACAAGGACTAGCCTGCTGCATATGGAGTCCTTCCTGCCAGCTCGGTGTAATTTATGAGTCATTCTCTGTTGGCTCTTTTTTCCTGGAAAATTCATCTTTTTTCCTGAAGAGTGCCCTGATGAAGCCTCTTTCCACATATGCCCAAAGGTGGTGGATCATGGTGCTGCAGAAACCACAGCTCCTTGCAGAGCCCATCAAAAGCATGTGTAGCTGCAAATCAGCAGGAGCATCTTCCTGGTGGGAGTGCAAGAGTCTGGGATGTGGACACCTCATTCTTTGGCTCCTGGACTGTTGCAAAATGTCCTGGTGCTGGTGGATCTGAATCTTACTTGTTTTCAGTTGACTGCACTGAAATTACCTGCACTGTCTCTGTTGGATCTGCTGTCTTTTGCCTCTCAGTCCTGTTTGTCCAAGGCTTTCTGGATAGGGATAAGGGAACTATCCTGGTGCTCTCTGCCTTTTGAGGCACTCAGCCTAAAGTCTGAGTGTTGAGAATGGGAGAAGGAGTTCGTCTGAAATGATCCATCAGCATCTCCAAGTGAGATGCTCGGTTCTGTGGGAGGGAACATTTGCCTGATGTCCCTCTTCTCAGGGACTTTTCTGGGCATGGATAGCTCAGGGGGACATAAGAAATGTCAGAAGGAGTTGGAAGTGAACTCTGGATGTGTCTTTTTTCCCTGTGGGGCTGTGGAGCTTGTTGCAAGGTGTTGGTGGAGCTTGTTGCTGGGTGTTGGGGTGTTGGTGGAGCTTATTGCAAGGTGTTGGTGTGAGCTTTCTGCCCCGAGTGTTCCGAGCTGCCCTCCCAAGGAGCAGGGAATGTTGTGCACTGCTGCTGGCGTGACTCTGCCATCCTGGCTAGCCCCTGCCAATTTCTCCCAGAGGTTCCTCTTGAGAGCTGGTAGCACTTTGTTTTCCGGATCCAGAGTTGTTCTTCTGGGCAAGAAGGCCTCCTTTCTGCTCCGGGTGACCGTCCCCTCTCTCGGTTTCTCTCCCCTGTGGTCCAGGTTGTCTTCCGGCAAGGTGAGTCCCGAGAGCATCCGCACGCTCCGTCCCCCCTCGGAGTCCTCTGACGACCAGGGCCCTCAGGCCAAGCGGATGCTGAGCCCCACCAAGGAGAAGGAGCTCTCCCTTTACAAGAAGACCAAACGAGCCATCAGCAGCAAGAAGTACAGCGTCTCCAAGGCGGAGGCCGAAGCCGAGGCCACCACTCCCATCGAGCTCATCAGCCGCGGGCCGGACGGGCGCTTTGTCATGGACCCGGCGGAGATGGAGCCCTCCCTGAAGACACGGCGGATCGAGGGCTTCCCCTTCGTGGAGGAGACGGACATGTACCCCGAGTTCAGGCAGTCGGACGAGGAGAACGACGACCCCGTCGTCCCCACCTCTGTGACCGCCCTGAAAGCCCAGCTCACCCCTCTCTCCTCCAGCCAGGAGTCCTACCTTCAGCCACCAGCATACAGCCCCCGGTTCCACCGGGCGCTGGAGGGTCCCGGCGCCCTGCAGGCCACCGGCCAGGCCCGCCCGCCGGCCCCCCGGGCTTTCCACCACCAGTTTTACGGTTACCTCAGCAGCAGCAGCCCCGGGGAGGTGGACCCGCCGCCCTTCTACATGCCAGAAGTCAGCCCGCTGAGCTCAGTCATGTCCTCCCCACCGCTGCCCCCCGAGGGGCCCTTCGGACACCCCACCATCCCCGAGGAGAACGGGGAGAACGCCTCCAACAGCACGCTGCCCCTGGCCCAGACCCCCACGGGGGGCCGGTCCCCCGAGCCCTGGGGCAGGGCCGAGTTCCCCTTCGGCAGCCTGGAGCTGGCCCCCGCGCCGTTCCCCCACCAGCTCCAGCCCTGCGAGGCGGCCGAGGGCTCCCAGCCCACGGGCTGCCTTCCTCGGGGGCCGCCCCCCTCCTCCCTCCAGGTGGTCCCCGCATCCTACTCGGGCATCCTGCCCCTGGAGGCACCAAAGAGCTGGACCGGCAAGTCACCGGGCAGGGGTCAATCCTCCGTGCCCACTACCACCAAGTGGCAGGACAAACCTATGCAACCCATGGGATGTCAAGGGCAGCTAAGACATACCAGCCAAGGTATGGGCATACCCGTGTTGCCTTACCACGAACCGTCCGAGCCCGTCGGCCCCAGCGGCACAAGCACATTCAGCCTGGACACCAGGTGGTACGAGCCCCAACCCCGACCTCGGCCCAGCCCTCGGCAGGTCAGGAGGGCTGAGCCCAGTTTACATCAGGTGGTGCTACAACCTTCAAGGCTTTCTCCTCTGACCCAAAGTCCCCTGAGCTCCCGCAACAGCTCTCCGGAGCTGACTGCCCGCGCCCGGCCCCGCCCGGGGCTCATCCAGCAGGCGGAGGTGTCGGAGATCACGCTGCAGCCGCCCGCGGCCGTCAGCTTCTCCCGCAAATCCACGCCGTCCTCCACGGGATCTCCGGCGCCCAGCAGCCGCGGGGACAGCCCCAGCTTCCGACCGACCACCGCCTTCACCCCCGTGGGCACCGGCTTCTCCAACTCCCAGGGCTCCTCCCTGCCCGTGGACACCATGGATGTTTTCGGAGACATCCCTTCTCCGAGGAGGGCTGGCGAGGAGATTCTCCAACCGGAGCCGACATCCACCACCACGGTAGCCGCCACAGGGTAAGTGTGTGAGCCCCGTGGTGATCACCCCCCCGGCCCTTTCCTGGCTTCCCCCACCCTGCCTTACCCGCTCCCTCTGACTCCCTCCCTGCCATCACCATCCCAACTGGTAGGGTCTCTCTGGGCACGCTGCAGCATCCCTTTTGGAGACGGCGTCCCGCGGGCTTTGCTAGGCAGAGGCTGGTGCCACGGGCACGGGTTGCATGGCCGCCGCCCGAGAGCGCTGGGTTTTAGGCAGGCGACCTTCCCGGTCCCTTGGGAATCTGGGAGCGCCGTGACTCGGGCTACGGGCCGTCTACCAGGTGTACAAAGACCTGGCTCGCTTAGGTAAGTGTCCTGGTGTCACTGGAGGTTGTTTCCTCTTCTAGCTGCTGGCTCTTGGCTTTCTTCGAACGTTAGGGCCGCCGCCGCCGCGCCTCTGTCTTCCTCCTCTTCCTTCCCGCGGAGTCTAGAGAGCTTTAATGCATGACAGAAACAGCTATCACGGTCACCGCCCCACCTGCAAAAGGGATGCTGCAGCCCCAGGACGCGGGCAGGGAGAGATCAAGGACTTAGCCACACCAGCAGCATGTCAGGAGAGGAGGAAAAATAAAAATAAACTAAGCCCAGCGGAGATCGGGAGGCTGCCGGCACGCTCAGATCCTGCCCTAAAGAGGGATGTGGCTGCACTAGACAGTAGCGGCTGGTTTTCCAGGTACCAGGGTTGCTCCAGGCAAAAGCGTCTCTCTCTCTCTCTCTCTTTCTATTTCTCCTCTTTCCTTCCGTCTTTCACAGCACCTTAGACCCCGTAGCCGTGCTTTCGTCCCATCCTTTCGTCTCGCTTCATTCTGGCTTCTTATGTGGTGGGGTCGAGCCCCCTCCTCCGGCTCGTGGCGGAGAGGAGTCGGGGGCGGCGCCGCCAGCCCCGCGGAGCCGGCGCGGTCGGAGGCGTTCGGAGGAGAGAGGCTGTGTTCTGGGGAGGGGGGAGGCAGTGTTTCACCCCGCAGTGCCCTCCGCATTTCACTCCCGCCCTCTGGTACCTGGAAGCGCTATGGCCTTAGCAAATCCCTCCGGCACTGAACGGAAGGAAGGAAGGAGGGCTCAGGGGAGAGAGGATGGGGAGGGAGAGCAGCTGGACGAGCCTGAAATGACTTCTGTGTGCCTCTGGAAAACCCAGCTACGGAGCGATGCAGTCAGGGATGTAGTCACAGGTCCATGTCTCTAGCAGGGCATGCCAAGGAGAGCCAGCTCCAGGACAGAGCCGTGTTAGAGCAGCACTGTTGTCCGTGCTTTTATGCAGTGTATCCATTCGCTTTGTTGATTATCGTTTTTGTTTCTTCTTTTCCTTTCTCTTCTGTTTCTTTCCCCCTTTCTTCTCCAGCCTCGTTTCGTTTGTGTTTCAGTTTGGTTTCTTTCCCTCCTTTTTCCTTTGGAGTTGTTGACGTGCTGATGTGTTGCGGAGCTCGGCTCCTTGCGGGTGTTGATAACTGCTTTGTTTTTGATTAATCTCAGCTATCTGGGCAGTGTTGTCGAGACAAGCTTCTCCTCAGCTCAATAGGTAAGGGTGATCCATGTCCGAAAGGATGGTGTGGGTGCTGTGGAGGGTGGCTGGGAGCGGGGCATGACAGGGGACACGGAAGGGGCTTTTCCAATACCATCTCTTCCTTTAAAGGGGAATAAGGAATGTGAAAACACTAGGAAACACCTCTGGACGCACAGTCTCTGTGGCTTTTGGGTTTCCCCTCCCAGCAGCACACGCTGCTCCCCTGCCTTCGGGGCTGGGGTTTGGGATGAGCCAAGCTGCCGTCTCCCTGGGCCACCCTTCCTTTCTTGGAGGATGGTGACACACGTGGCACTTTTGGCCCTGGCAGGGTGCACGAGGGTTGTGTGGTGTTAGGGAGGTGTGTGTTGAGGTGGGGTTGTCCCAGATGGTCCAAACCAGGAGGAGCCCATAGCCACCCCCTGAAGCCAGGAAGAACAGCCACCTCTGGAGCCACCAGCTGCAGACAGCATGCTCAGGGTAGGCTCCAAAAAATCAGTCTCCAGCTGCAATCCAGCACATGGAGAACTTTGTTTCAGTATCTGGATCTGTTTTCTTTTTCTGAAGTCTCCTCAATCACAGAAAATGGGAGAAGTTTTTGTCCCAAGATGGATGGTATGCTTGGCAGCAGAACTATGGTCTCAGGCTGCCAGAAAGGTGTTTTTTCCTTCTCATGACAAATGTAGTCATGGGAAAATCCCTCCATTGCTGAAATTCTCCTTGGAGAAATCTTTGACTTCTTCTGACCCAGCTGTAGTTAAACAGCCCTAAGCAGATCTTGAAAGACTCTTCCAAGAAAATTCTTCCCGGGCTGCCTTCATGGAGCCGGTTTCTAGATAGCCATGGGCATTTCTGGAACTGGGATGGAGTAATCTGGAGATGGTTTTCAGACCTTAGAAGCAGAAGAATATCACTAAAACTGCCAAATCCAGATGGGATAATAGTAATTTTTGACCCAGAGGATTGGCAACGCTGACACTGACCTGTTTGGCCATCAGCCAGGCTGGATATGAAAGCAGAGATGGGATTGTAGATGAGCCTAAGGGCCTGGCCATACCCAAACTTCCTTAGGACAGGTCTTACAAAAGGTTAAACTTCGCTGCCTTGGTTGGGAAGAGGCAAGGTCCTGGCTGATTCTCCCCAACAGCCTGAGGAGCCTTGTTGGGCTGGGAAAGGCCTCATGAGAGAGAGGTGGGGTGCCTAGAGAAATCAGGGAGATGTTTCCAGGAGAGGGGAATTCCTCCAGCTGACCTGGAGGGTTGTCCTGGAGTGGGGAGAGCAGGATTGGCGAGGAGGGGGTGTTGGATGTGTGTGCTCCATGGAGGAGCCATCCTCTTGGCATGACAAAACCCATCCAAATCTCTTGAGCACTTGGCTGCATTCTCCTTCTGCTTTTCCTCGCTGATCCCAGAGCAGGGCATCCCATGAGGAGCAAAGCTGGCACCAAGCCTTGGTGAGATCTGGGCTGTGCCAGGCTTTTTGGGAAATGGGGAAGCCCTCAGAGAGGATGTGGCTGCTTGTTCTTGCTCTGTGGCACTTCCCTGCTCTGGCAGCATTAGGGACACGAGCAGACATGGCTTTAGCACAGCAGAGATGAGTCTAGGCTCGTGTCTGAGTTTGGTGTGGCTCTTTCCCAGATCCTGGCTGGCTCCAGTGCTGGCTGCCATGGGCTGATGGATTTTGAGGAGCAGGGTCACACTGCCCAGCAGGATGGGAGCAGGAGCAGGATGTGTGTCCTACTCCAGGGTGCTGCTGGGTGCTGCAGTCACAGGAGCAACTCCAGAGTCATTATCCCCTAAAAGGGGAAACCAGAAGAATAAATCTCACTTCAATAAGTGAGGAATCCTTCAGAGAGCCCAACCAAGTAATTTCTTGATGATTTGGGGTCATAAAATTGTCAGTGCATGCAGAGCACAGGGATTTTATACCAGACCAGCCAGATTTCTCTATTGCAGCATTAAAAACTGAGACAAGAAGGAGAGGCAGCTCCATGCTGTGGCATGGTGGCTTTTGCTAGGTGAAGCTCAGGTAGTTTCTATGGATGGGCAGGGATAAATGTTGCAGTTACTGAGCCTGCAGCATGAGGAGTTCTCCCACCTTCTTCTCTTAGGATGCAGCGCGCATCTCGGAACAGGGAAAAGGGGGCTGTCGTCTCCCTGCAGAGGGAAACCCAAAAACCACAGACAAGGCACCAAGCTCCCCTGCCCCTCGGCATGGCAGCCTGCCCTGGGTGGCCTCCCCAGGCCCCCCTTGCCAGGGCAGCACTGCCAATGCTGGGAGCTGGGGGCTTGGCCGTGGCGTAGCGTTGAGTGACGAGGGGATGTTGGCGCCAGGCGTGCGGGAGGAGCAGCAGCCCTCACTCCCCACTTGAAAGAAAACAGGTTCCCCTTTAAAGACTGTCCATGTGCTGATCCTCTGCATGTGTTCCATGCCTCCTTCCGCTTGGAGAAGTTGTGAGTCCGCTTGTCTGAGTGCGTTTTTCTTTTATTTTCTTTTCTTAATTATTATTATTATTATTATTTTATTTTTCTTTTCAGTCTCTTTAATTTCCTTATATATTTTCTCACTCCTTTTTTTTCATTTATCTTCCTCTCTCCCCCCCCTTTCCCTGTGACTGTATCCCCCTCTTCCTGTCCAGCCCTGCCCCGTTTCCCTCGCCTTCTCTCCTCTCCGTCAGCATGGTGGTGCAGTCCGTTGTGTAGATGAGTTGTGGTGTCTGCAGACCTGTAGGAGGGCACCCCTTCTCTGGTGTGCTCCCTCCTGTGACCAGCCCCTTCCTCACTCCCTCCTGGCCTGCCTTGGCAGCAGCAGCAGCCCTGGCCTGGGGCTGTCACCGTGGTTTTTCTCTGGCAACTCTTGTGCTGAAGAATCCCAAGCATTCTGGGATGGAGGCAGCAGCCAGCGCTGCCTCAGAACAGAGTGGGAATTCTGACTTGCAGGAGCCTCGTGTAGGAGGATTGAGCTCTTCATGGGAGCAGGATGGAGGGTTGAAGGACACAGTGGGCTCCTTTCAAGTGGATACTCTTCTTTATCCAAGTGGATGCTCTAACATGCCCAAGCTGGATGTCAATGGCTCAAGTAGAGGAGGAGACAGGGAGGGTGTGTTGAGACCTCTATGAGGTTAAATATATATAAATATATGTATAGTATCCTTGAATCTCCAGGACTCTTCTTTTATATTGGGTCCCCTTCTGAGTGGAAAGAGTGGGTCTTCTTTCAGGGGTCTTCTCCCTTTTATCTTTGCTTTGTACGTGGAAGAACATTTGAAGAAGAGCAGCTGAGATGTGTGTTGGGCTGGATACTTCTTCTCCTCTACTTCCTTTTCCTGTCCTGGACTCTTGAAGGTCCTTCAGTACCTTTGTGGCCTCTCTAATGCTTCCCAGTCCATGCAGTCCAGACACTTGCTCATGCAGAAGGGTTTTCCTTAGAAGACTCGAGGAAAACTGCTGCTCCAGGTGTTGGTGGTGCCTCACAGAAGGTTGGTGCCAGGAGTTCAGGTGGACTTCTCAAAGCTCCTTTGCTTGGCTGTGTGCTGAAGTTTCCAGAAGAAGTTCTCCCGCCTCCCTGAACATCTCATCTTGGTATTCAAGATCTCCCTCGTGTGTGGGCAGCTGCCCAAAATGTGAACTCTGGGGGCAGGAAGAGGCTTTTGGCTGAGCTTAAAATGAAAATTAATTTGGAAGAGTTGGCGCCCTTTGAAGAGATAAAGGGTGGGTAGAGCAGATAAAATTTGGCTGCTGAGTAGCATCGTTTTGTCCTCTGTATCTCTTCCTTGCCAGAGGTCAGACAGTATTTATGGTGACACATGGGTTCAGTGCACTCACTGTTTATGTTTGTGTGTATAAATACGAGTTCAATTATGGAGAACTAGTGGAAATGAGCTTCAGGCAATTTCCTCATAATCCCTCATGTAAATCTGTTTAATTTTGTCAGCATGCCACAACAGCCTCTTCTTAGAAAGAAAAAAGAGTGGAAAGAGCAAGTGACTTTTACAGGCTGAGTTTTAATAATAGTGGCAAAGCTGTCTGGGTGGTGGGAAGAGGTGGGAGAAGGAAGGTGCTGGTGGGCAGGATGGTGGCAGGATCTCTGAGCTCAGTGATGTCCAGAGCTTGGCACACATGAGCTCTGTGGGCAGTGAAGCTGGAGCAGCTGAAGTCACCATTAGCCAAGTATCTGCAGGAATGTAACTCCTGTGCACCCCACAGAATGGTGGCTGTAAGTGGGAAAAGCCTGTCGTTGGCCATTCAAGCAGGAATTGCTGCAGGGAATGCCATGCTGTGACCTGTGGGTCCTGCCTTCAGCCAGCATGTGTGTGGCTGGCTGTGTTGGTTCAGCTCAGAGGGTAGAGCTGCTGCTGCTGGCAGCATCTCTCACAAGAGACTGATTGCACTTGGGAAGGTGTTTGAGCTCTGCAAACGTAAACGTCATCTTCCTGACGAGGAAAAGCTTGGATCCAGCCAGTGGGACTCCCGGCATGTCTAATGAGCTGCTTCATCTTTGGCTGATGTGATGCTCTGCTGGGAGCTGGAACAGAGGCTCTCCAGGAGCTCCCTGCACCTTGACGTCTCTGTTGCGTTGGAAAACATGAGAAGGAGCTTTTCTGTGCCCAGTGTTTGGGTTTCTGTTGTGTCTGCTGCGCCTCAGCTGCTTCTTCACCTCACGCTGCACTTCCCTGGGTGCTCTCCAGTGCTGCCAGCAGAACTGAGAAGCTTTGCAATCACACTCATCTTCAAAAAAAAAAAAAACAAAAACCCTTCTGCTCCCCAAGGGGAAAAATCTCCTGGGATCTCCTTGCCTGTGCGCTCCAGCTGAAATCTCAATGCTCTGGAGACGTTTGGGATGTTGGATGGGAAGTGCTGCTGTCACACTGTGCTCTGCAGTGGTGGGACACGTGGGGACCCACGGGGGAAAGCCTGCAGGGTGTCTTCAGTGCCAGCCAGGCTCTGCCAGGACCCCAGGGGAGACGAGGAGCTCCAAACTCTCCGTGGGCGGGTGTACTCTGGTACCACAGCCCAGGAGTGGAGGGTCTGTGATCCAGCCCATGTCCTCACCCCTTCCCTGCTGCTCCTGCCAGCAGCCACGGTGTTTCTGCAATGCTGGATGGGGCACACCTTGCTGACAGACAGGGGGACATCATCCTCAGTAGTTCTGTGCCCAAGCAGGAGTCTGAAGGCACTGATGTTGCCTCTTGCAGCCAGCTGAGGTGGCTCCTCCTTCCCTCCTGCTGCCCATGGCTTGCAGGGTTTGCTGATCCCTGCCCTAGTCACAGATGGATGCAGGAGCTGCCATCAGCACTGTCCTCTGTGTGGCTCCTGTGACAATGTTTGATTGCTGACCTCTGGTGACCAAGTTGTGAGAGCAGAAGAGAGTCATCTCCTCTGAATGCTGCCGGCAGGCTGGTTTAAATCTCCTTTCCTTGTTGGAGCCTGGCTTAAAGTGTTTGCTTTATCACAGTGAAAGGTGCTTTGTGGAGGCTTCCCGTCTTCTCTGGACACCTTATCTGCACATGGCTTGGGTTTATCCCAGATGGCCTCAAGCTTCTTCTGTGGCATTAGGAGTTGGTGACTCTTGGAGGGTTGTGGAAGTAAAATGGAGAGGGGGATGGAAATGGGAAAGCTGCAAGAAGGGGGGATGCTGTGATGTGTTATAGATAAGAGCTGCACTGCCCTCTCTCCTAAGGAAAAGGTTTTCCTCTAATGCTCTGCTCTCTACAGCAGTCATGCTTTCCAGGCCTTGGATGGGAAAAACAGGTACAGTGAAGGAAATAAAAAAAAAAATCTCTTTGCAAAGGGGAGAATATTGCACCTTGAGCTGGTTCCTGTAGAAGAGTTCCTCAGGGGGTACAGCTGATAAACTATCCCTTGCACCTGCTGGCTCTCCTGCAGGAAGCACCCCTTTGCAAATGCCCTCCTTGTCCTCGCAGTAAAACCTCGTCAGTGTTTCCATTTCCAGCTCCCAGCCTCTCGCTGTTCCAGGAGCAGATGCTCCTGTGCTGTCGCGTTTCTGTTGTCGCTTCTCACAGGGACCTGGGAACGAGGTACCTGTCCCAGCTCTGTTGGTGTGTGCCCTTGGTGTCCCTGTCTGTCGTGTGGCCCCTGGTTTTTCTGGCTGTGGGAGCAGGGCCAGCAGGATCCTGCCTCCCTGCTGTTTGTGACGCCGGTGTTGTCCGCCCCGGGTGGCTCGTGGTGCCCGTCTCGATGCTGCCGTGCCGCTTCTGCCTATCTTTCTCTTCTCTCTCCATCCCAAGGGGTTTCCTACCATTTCCCAGAAATGCCTTATCGGACATAGGATCTGCCCCGTCCTGTTTTTGTTTAGCAGTGTTGGCATGGCAGGCAGGTGAGCTGGGGGTGCCCACGTTGGATGTGGCCGGTGGCACCCGCCAGGTCGCGGTGCCGCTCGAAAACCTGGAGGAGACGTAGGGGGACAGCGGGGACGCCTCACTTCCTCCATCCCGCGCTCTGGCACGCCTGGCTGGCCCTGCTCCCCCAGCCCCGGGTTTCTCACCTCTTCCTTTTCCACGGCAGAGCCGGCTGGGATCGGCCGATCCCCCACCGGGGACGTCCAGAGGCCCGAGCGTGGCCGGGAGCCGCTGATGGCGCGTGTCTGCTTTTCCTTCCTAGAAAACGTCCATCTCCGCCCGGGGACGCTGCTGCACCTGAGAGGCTCGAAGCTCTGAAATACCAGCGGATAAAGAAGCCCAAAAAGTCATCCAAGGGCTCCTCGAAATCCAGAAAACAACCCAGTGAGTGCGAGGACCTCACGGTCCCCAACAGCATTCCCTGTGTCCTGCTGTGAGCAGAGCTCAGGCAGATCCCTGCCGCCTCCAGTGCTGGGGGTCTCCAAGCCCATTCCTGGATGCTGCCCTTGTTCCCTGCCTCCCAAAGGGATGTCTCCCCGGGCTGCTTGCCTGCAGTTTGTCCTTCCTTTGCTCCTCCAAACCGACTCCTTTCCATGCGTCTCCTGCATTTAGTCATTTGTTTGGATTTTGAGTGTTAATTTCATTTCCCCTGATTCTCCCTTCTTGCCGCTCTGCGGGTTCAGGGCCAGGCTTGCTGTCACCTCCCTTTTTTCAGCAAGCAAAGCGCTCTGCTCTGCCTGCTGCTGGCTCCAGTCCCATCTGCCTTCTCTCCCCCCTCCCCAGACGGCTCTGCCTCCCAGGTTCAGCACCCTCCCAGCTCTCAGGTACTGTCGCCTGACGAAGCTGTCTGCCTCCGCAAGAAGAAGAGACACCCTCGTCAGGACCCCTTCGCCCGGCTCTCAGCGCTGAAGGACGACCTCTGCCACCGGCAGCTCCCTGAAGACCAGACAGCCATTCTCAACAGCGTAGACCACGAGGACACCAGCGGACACGCCACCCTGCTCTAGCCTAGCGCCGGTCCCAGGAGGTTGAACAGGAGCTGTGGAGGGAGCTGGTGTCACACCACGGGGGGATGGAGGTGATGGGAAGAAGGGGGGGACACCCCAAGGTGATGGACACCCCAACGCTGTCACCTCTCTGAGGGGTTTGGCGGGGACGAGCTGGGGGGATCTGGGGGATGCTTTGGGGAGGATGCTTTGGGCTGGGTGTTCCTCAAAACCACTTATTCCCCACCCCAAGCAGTTTGGGTGGGGTGGGAAGGGGGAGGTGTTGCACCTCGGTTTTGGAAAAGATCTCTAGGCTTCAAAGGCACGAATGGAGATTTTGACATCTGTGTCTGCAGCGCGTGTTTAGGGGGAAAGTGTGGGATTGAGCAGCTGGCCCTCAATCGCTGGAAGAAATTGAATGACACAGGGTGTAATTAAGTGACAAGAACCTAACAACCCAGGCAGGAACTGGTAATCCCGTGAATCTGATTATGATAAAAACACGACCAAATATTCCCAGCAAAGCTGTAATTGTGAAAATCTCCCTGCCTCCCCCTTCCCCAGCCTCCTTTGACGTGAAGGTAACAGCAGCAAAACCATCCGTGACATCCTTCCTTACGTATCTCTGAAAGGGAAAAGCCAGAAAGAGTTGAGCCTTCGAATCAATGTGAGATGTGAGAAATCACCATTTGTCTGCGTGCAAACGCACTCGAGCCTCGGTAACGCGCGCTCGGTGCCGTGCCAGCGCGCAGGTGACGGGGCTGATGTGATCTGAGGGTGTTTCCCCCTCCAGGTGCGGCGTGTGCCAGCTTTGATGAGGGTGGGTTTGATTAATTCTGCCCGATGCTCTGTGTATCTCAGGCAAATGTCCTTCAGTGCCGCGGGGTGATGTGATTTCTCACTTGTGTGATGGTTTCATCTCTGCCGGTAACTGCCAAGCGGGGAGACGCAGGCGTGCGAGCGAACGGGGTTTGGCTGCGTGGTCCCCAAAGCCTCCGTCGGCAGGTGCTGAGCCCCGGGGAGAGCATCTGGAAGTGCCCAGCTCTGTGGATGGACGTGGATGGCTCCGTGCAAAGCTAAGCCCAGCGTTTTGCGCCAGCTTAAAATACGTTGCTGCTGGTTTCACCGTTTTCCCCTTTTCTCCTCCCGCTCCAGCCCGGGTGTGTCGGCTGTGACACTCGCCGGGGTTGGGTCCCTCCCTTTGCCCCCTGTTCCCCTTCAGTAATGCTGTTCTAACTCTTCACCAGAATGTATTTCCTCTTCAGAATAGGGTAGGTTTGGTGGCTGGTGGTTTTCTGGATTGCATAGGCCTTTTTTTTGGTTTGTTTTTAGCAGGCAAGGTGTAACCTGAGAACAGCCGGGCTCACTTTCCTGCTCTGCCTCCACTCTCTGACTGCGTGGCCTTGGGCAAGTCACTTGACCTCTCTGTGCCTCAGTTCTCCCATCTGTAAAATGGGGATAAGTCATATTTGAGCACTTTGGACAAGCACTTGGTGGCCTACAGACTGCAAGTGCTATGTAAATGCTTAGTGCTAATACCAAGCAATCCCTACCTTTAAAATATTTAGAGTTGGTTCTTTGTTTTTTTTTAGTTTGAAGTGGTAAAATCAACCACTGCATCCAGGTTTGCACAGTTCTTCCTCTGCGGTAAAGTGCTAAACCCTCCAGCCTGCCTGGGAATAAAACACCGAGTGTTTCATGTAGATATTCTTGCTTTGAGTGGATTCAGGCTGTAGAAAAAGTGTCAGGAGAGCTGGAAAGCCTGCAGGCATGTTTTTAGCCCCAGGCTCTCTATTTGCAAATGAAACTTTTGTTTATTCCCAGGTAGAATTGCCAAGAGATTCTCTGCAATCTCGCCTTTAATTCTGCTTTGCCTTGGTTTTTGCTCTTGCTGCTGGTTGAACCTCCAAGGGCTGAGATGTTTGGAGAAAGACGTGAGCTCTGGGTTGTGATCCGGCTCTCCGACCACGCCACACTTTTAGGTCGGAGCCTGTTGGTTGCTCTGCCTCCATATACCTGGTTTTAGAGGTTGTGCTTCCTCTCCCAGCAGGATGCTTGGGAACCTGCGACCACCAAAAGCAGAGCACCGTGTCTTTTCCAATCTCCAGGCCCTAAGTAAGATTTGAACCACTGGACAATGAATCCTCTAAATCGATAACCAGATATTTCTGAGCTTTAACAACTTTGTGTAGGTGGTCTCAAACCATCAGCAGGTTTGTCTCGGGAAGGAGGGAGGGTCTGGCAGAAATGCCCCTCTCTTTCCAGCCTGCACTAGGGCTTTTTATTGACGTGACGAGTGACCTGACGTAAGAACCTCAACTTTCAGAGTGAGAACTCAACCTTGCTAACAGTATGACTGTGAATTTCTTTTCTTGGGGTGTGTTTTTAGGGTTTTTCCCTAGAACCTGCTCGGATCTGAATTGATTTAATGCCATTCTCCCGCTTGCTAGCGGGGAAAACTCTGCCTGGCTTGGCCAACTTCAGCTCGCTGGTCACTCCAGCCGGGCTGCCCCTGACGGACAGGACAAATGACCCTCGGGGCCAGGGGGGAAGTGGAAGCTCTGTGCTGCCTGTGCCATGGCCAACTTGCTCTTCCTTTTGCTCTCATTGCCTCAGCCCCTTGAACAGAGGGTTGCTTTTCCATTTGAGCGCTTTCCAAATGATTTACGACACCCATTCGGATGGGCCTGGCGCTGTCTTCAGGCTCTTGAGGTTGCTACCTCAGGACTATGCCCCATCCCATCTTAAGGAGCTCTAGAGGACTTGGAGTGCAGGGCAGGTTGACAGAGCATGCTGGCTTGCTGGGTCAGTCTTTTGAGAGTTGTTTTCCTTTTGCAGGTGTTTTGAGCCACTGGGCTTTTCATGGTCTTCGACCTTTAGAGGCTGGAGCTGCAGCCCTCTCTCTTTCAGCCGTGTACCTGCCACGCTGCTGGAGTGGGAAATCCCGCCCGGGCGCCTCGTGGAAGCAGCTCCTTCCTAAAACCATCCTTAACTCCTTTCTCTGCTAGAACCGAGTTACCTTCCGATAGACTCGGGCCGTGCTTTGGCTGACTGGCTTGCCTCTTGCTTTGGCAACCTCCTCGCTTCTCCCAGCCCTTTGGTTTCCATGCCCTTCAGGGTTGCTCCTCTCTCCTTCCATGGACCTGGAAACATCGAAGCCGTGTCAGACGATGCCCAACACTTCCCCCATTTCACCCCCGTTTGAACTCCGTGTCGCTTTGGTGGTTTGCAAACACAGCTGCTGTTGCTGCTGCTGCTGCTTCTTCATTTTTTTATTTTTTTTTTTCCTTTCATGCTGCAAAATATATCTTGATTTTTATCTTCCTGGGCCAAACTCTCTTATTTTCTAAGCTGGTCTGAGGTAGACAGCTCTTTCTGTATCAATAACCGTATGATTCCTCCTTGCACATTGCAAACGTGATGTTCCATTAGGTCCCTTGGCAAATCCTGGCCCACAGTGAAAAAAATGCCTCTGAATCACAAGGATATTTGTCCCTGGGCTCTGCTGGGGTGTCAGTGCAGGGGTGCCAGCCCAGTTTTGGGGGGTCCTTGCTGGTGAGGTCCCTGTGAGGTGGCCATGGTGGGGATGCTCCAGTGCCAGTTTCATTCTGCCTTGGGGGTTGCAGGACTGGGGCACCCTGAGCAGGGGGAGGTGACATGGAGAGGTGGGTACAGGATGCCACTGAGGTCCTGTGGAAAAGGGGTGGTCCTGGGGTGCTGTCCCTTGCAGCTTGTCCAACAATGAGTCCTGGAGCAAGCAGGGAAAAAGGGCAGGGAAAGTGCTTTGCCTGCTTTTCCAGCAGGACTTGCTGAGCTCTCATCCACGTGTTTCTGAGGTGACTTTGCCATGCAGCCCCAGTGGCGTTTTGCTTCTGAGGTGTTGACATGAAGGAAAATGCAAGTTAGTGTAAGAGAGGGGAGAAGAAGCATTCAGAGCTTGTTTGTGGGGCCCCATTTCTGTGCCTGCCACTAACAGCACCCACAGGCACAGGGAGCAATGAGTTTGTGGGATGGGGGAGTTGGAAGGTCCCAGGGTGTCTTACGAGTCTGAACCTGGGCATGGTTTGCAGTCTGCCCCCTGAGCTGAGAGGTCTCTGTGAGCCCCCAGGGTGTCTGTGTGAGCAGGGGATGCTTTTCCTGGGAGGCTTCTCATTCCTGCTGCCCTCTGCCTGTCACCTGTGACTTGCAGGCTGCTTTGGGGCACTGGTGGACTCCCGGATGTTCATCTGGTGTTTGTCACCTTGTCAGCTGGCTCAGTGCCACCCGCTTTGGAGGAAGGCTGGAGGTGATGCTGTTTGGATATGTAAAGGGAATATAAAGGGAATAACAACTTGCTGTACCTGCCTCTGGAAGTGTTGAGGACACAGGATTTGGGCTCAGCAGCCCAGGCACGGTCCTGGCAGGGCTTAGTCATGTCTGGTGGCATCCGGACATGACACACATTCCAGACTCAGTGCTGCTCCCACCTTGGCGTCTGTATTAGGACAAAAATCTGCCTGGCATTTTGGTTTCTCTTCCTGCTTCAGGCAGTGACATAGATTTGGGAGTTCTCGGAGTTTTGGGCTGGTTTCAGCTGTAGCTCTTGTCTGGAGGTATTTTTCCATGAGGCTGGACCTTCAGGGATTTCCACACGTCCCACATGGGCTCGCTGCAGCCCCAGACTGAAGTCAGGGCTTTTTTGGAAGGCAATCTTCTCAAGGAACCGGAGTAAAACCCACTGTACATATGAGATATAAATAGATAGAGAAGCATAGGACAAAGGTAGATAGGTTTGCAGAATTCAGTAGATTTGCATGTCGGGGTATGTGTGTCTCTAGGGGAGAGTTTAGAGCCGTGCTGGAGCTGGGGATCAGGATGGGCAGAGTGAGGAAGGGGCTGGGAGCAGCTGCAGCCTGAGGGGAATTTGGGGATGGAGAGGCACCGGCGTGACCTGCGCTGCCTCCCTGCTGCACACAACAGATCTCTCTGTTCCATTATTTCATTCCCAGCTTTTAGCTTTGCTTTCTTCATTGTCTGTGACTCACCCCTGGGCTGTGATGTGAGGAGCAGGAGGGTCAGGTCCTGTGCTCTGCGGGTCTGAGGCACGTGGGGTGTGACAGAGGACAGGACATGGGAGGGGGATGTCACATTGCCTCATCTCTGGTGCCATCGCTTAAAGAAAATGCTGCACCATGCAGAAACCCTTCCCTCAAGTCCCTCTAGATGCTGCTCTCTGGTTACTTGTATGAAAGCATTTTGCTTTGCTTCTGTTCTTCCCAGAAAAGCGTGAGTCAGAAGGGATGAGAGAGGGATACAGCTAAATTTGTCCCCTGAGCTGAGGAATGCAGCACCGGCTGTGCCAGCCAGCCCCAGCAGTGCCTCCTGGGAGGGACAAGATGTTCTTGACAGTGTCTTTTTATTTTAAACCTCATTAGCAGGACTTTGAGGATCTGAGGCAGAGAGGGGGGTTTGGTCACAGTGATGCTAGAGCTGGAACTGGCCCCAGCCATGGGAGCAGCCAGATTCAGGCTGGACTCCCACTGTTCTCCCAGAGCCCTCCCTGTGCTGTCTGGGCACAGGGTAGCCCTTACAGAAAACAGGATATTTACTTTCATTTCCCCCCTTCAGCTTAGTTTTGTTGGGCTTTTTTTTCTGTTTCTGACTATCTTGACTCCTCTCTGCCCATGTTTGTGGGAGGGAGAGGTGGGAAGTGCAGTTGTTCCTATCAGAGATCTGTCAGGGAATGCTTGATCCAGGAACTGAGGGCTGGGAAGCAGCGACCAGATTTGGCAGCACTGGTGCCAGCAGAAGAAGAAACTTAACGTTGCACTTAATTCCCATCAGTTGGCACATTCCCAAGCAGGGAGGACCGGTGTGATTGTGGGAAGGCACTGGAGATGGGAGCCTGTTCCCCTGCCTGGGTGACTGGGATGAGAGAGATCCATGTTTGCCTGTTTTCCCCATTTTTAGGTGTTTTGGCACAGCTGGCTGAGCTCTTTTCCTCGGCATTGTGTGGCAGCAGGACGAGCATCCTCAGTCCTGGGGCTCTGGCTGAATTTTTGATATGTGCATGGATGGAGGAAGGACCTGGGGAGGGGGTGGGCAGAGACAGGGTGGGCAGAGGGCTGGTCCAGGCTCGGGGGTGTTGGATGAGGCAAGCATGCACTCTAGGGGTAGCTAAGGATTTTTATACTGGTTGCAGTGGGGTGGGAAATGCAGGATGGAGGGGCTGGAATCCCCCATGGAGGACAGTTTGCCCAGAATTTGGATTTACCATCAAAATGACACTTTCTCTCCCAGGAGAGATTTTTATTCTTGTTCTCCTGAGGTTGCAGGGCTGCAAAAGAGGGTGCCCATCTTCCCGGGTCTGAAAGCTCCTTGGATTTCCACCCACTCCCCCCCCAGCACTTAGATTAAAATAAAACACACACAGAAAAAAAAAAAAAAACAGACTTGAGAAATGAGCCCCAGTATCTCTATCTAAAGAAATGATATTGGTGTATGGAAACCGCATTGTATATAAAATTAAACAAATATATATTTACTCTCTATTTTAGAAGGGGGGGAGAATAAATATTTAAAATAATTCGTTAGTAATAGGTGTCAGAAACTTCTGTGCAGCATGAGAGAGGCTGTCAGAGGTGGGGAGAGTCTCAACAGCAGGAGCAGAGCAAGTATTTTTACATTATATTGCGCTTCAGCTTCTCTGCTTCTCCATCCACCTATAAATAGACAAAAAATATATATACAAATATATATATATAAAAATTATATATATCTAAGTCACATAGCTGTTTTATTTTTGTATCCATGCCTAGTGCTGTTTGAGCAATACGGTGGCGAGGGAGAGGAGGGCTGGGCCAGGCTGGGGGGTCTTGCAGTGCTCCAGAGATCTGCCCCCTCCAGGCCCAGCATCACCACTGTTTGCTGTTTCAATAGGGAAAAACACTAAAAAGGGGAAAAAAAATCCCGGGATGGGGAAGCCTGGGCTTGCTGCCAGCTTGCCCAGGTCCGTGGTGAGGTGGTGTTTCCACTGAGGGCTGTCTTGGGCTTTTTTTTTAAATTTAATTTGGAGAAAAAAGATGAATTTCAGCTCCGAGGGCGCTCAGGGAGGATGAGGCAGCTGCAGCCTGGGGGGTGGCACAGGTTGGGGACACGCTGTGGGGACAGGGTCCCCACGCTGCTGCCTCCCTGGGTGCTGTTGGTCACCTGTCCTTGCTGCCCTCAGAAATCTCGAGGGTTTCTGAAACCCTCCTGCAGTTGGTGGAGCCCCTCAGAGCCACCCAGGTGGCCACAGTGGGATTCTGCAGGTCCCTGCACCCAGCTGGAGCAGGGAACCTTCTCTGTAGGGAATGTCAGTACCTGTCCAGGAGTGTCCCTGGCCAGCAGGGCTTGCTGGGTGTCCCCTGGGGCAGGATGTGGGGCTCTCCCTGCCTGGCTGGGTGGGATTTGAAGCTTTAGATGGGATGGGAGGCTCTCGCTGTCCCTATGGATGGGATGTAGGGTTCTCCCTGTTCAGATGGATGTGAGGCTCTCCCCATCCCTATGGATGAGATGAGGGGCTCTCCCCTTCCTTGTGGAAGGGATGTGGGGCTCTCCCTGTCTCTATGGATAGGATGTGAGGCTTTCCCCATCCCCATGGATAGGATGTGGGATTCTCCCTGTCCCTGTGGATGAGATGTGGGGCTCTCCCTGTCCTGCTGGGTGAGGTGACATTGAGCCCTGGCACGGTGGGAATGTGCTGGGGATATTTGGGGTTTCTCCTGCAGGGCAGTACGGACCCGCCGGATCCCTGCCCCCTTCCCCATGGGCTGTGGGGGGACCAGGAGCCAGTTTGGGACTGAGCAATGCCAGGGAGCTGCAAACCACCCCTCTGCCTTCGCTGGGGCACGATTTGAGGATTGTCTTTGGGCAGTGGTGACTGGGGCTTCACTCCCCTTGGTCTGTGTCCCACAATCCTGGGCTCTGGGCGGATCCAGGTGATGCTGTTTGGGCTCAGATGTCCCCGAGGGGACAGTGGCACAGCCCTGGAGTGCTCACACCCCTCCAGAGGCAGGCAGAGGTCCCTCAGCGTGGTCACCCCCACGGCTGAGGCACGAATGTATCCCGGGAGCTGGCCCCTCGTGTCCTCCATAGGTGTCACCTGTATTTTCCATGATATTTCTCTCTTCTTCGTCGGGTTGGGGTGGGGCTGGGGTGGGGGATGTTTCTAATATCCAGCCGAGATTTGTTCAGCACCAATTCTTGATATTCGAAGCAAAGCATGTTTGGTGGGACTAACTTGCATTTATTAGCAGTAAATACATTAAGTGAGTATTTTATATGTTAAAAAAACAAACAAACAAAAATATGTCAGGAGAAAGAGAAGGGATGAGTTTTCTCACCTCTCGGTGTCCGGGTTGGGGGGCTGCCTTGCCCCCCCCCGGTGGGGCTTTGGGTATTGCTGGGGGTGGGCAGGGGGGCGGGCAGCTTTCTCCTTTCCCCATCACCCCTGGAATCACTTACAGAAAAAAAAACAGGCAAAGGAAAGCTAGAAATGTTTACAAAGCACACTTCCCACAGTACCGTTAACCCTCTGGATGCCAAACAGACACATCAGGAGCTGCTCCCTCCCTCCCTCCCCGCGCTCTGGGAGGGGCTCAGGGGCGGCGGCTCCGACAGCATCGTCCCGCTTTCCGTGGTTTCTTTGGTTTGGTTTTTGTTTTTTTTTTTGGACACCATCCCCGCTGCCTCCATCCGCGCACACCTGCTCGGAGCTTGCTTTCCAGGGGGAGGAGTTTGCTTCCTGCCCCCTCCCAGGCTCTCCCCGCTCGGCTGGGAGCTGTGGGAAGCGCCTGCCTCTGCTCGGGGAGCTTCTGGCTCGGTGGGAGATGCTGGCACTCACTCCTTGCCCTCCCAGGTGCACTTTAAGGCCAAACTTCTCTTTTTTTTCCTTCTCTGGGGCTGGCAGAGAGCAGGCAGGGGATGCTCCCGTGGCCCCAGGGGGGTGCAGGACCTTCCACACGGCTGTGCAGGCTCCGGTCCCTCGGCATTTCCCATGTGGGAAAGCCCTTTGGAAATCCTGGAAATGCCCACGTCGCCCTAAGGTTCATCCCTTGGGCATTTGGGGATCACACCTGCATGCCAGCTCCTCGGGGGGCAGCCCTGGGTCCCCCCGGGAGCATCCCTGGCTCTCCGGGGGAGCCCAGACTTTTTAATCCCCTTTTAATAGGTTTGTAGACTCTCTGAACCCTCGTAGACCTCCATAGGTAGCTCTTGATTTAATCCCCTCCTAACCCCATAGTGTTTTCCCCTAAGGCAGGATTTTCTTCTGGACCCAACGCGTCTCTGGTTGCGTGGGACAACTTTTTCCTCTTTTTAAGAAGAATTTCTTGCCTCTGGATATAAAGACTAGACCATCCAACCTCGTTTCCATCTCTTGACTGTCAAGTATTACAATGTATAACACACGTTAGGGTGCTCTTTGGTGCTGTTTCAATGGTAACCAGTGGAACTGACTTTTTTAAGATAACAATAACAATAAAAGAAACTTTAGTGCCGCTGGTTCCATAACGTTCGTTGTCGTGACTTTTTTTTTTTTTCTTTTTCTTTTGAAAGTTTTGTTAGGGTTTTGGTTGTTTGGTTTTTTTTTAATTATTTTTTAATTTTTACTAAACAGTGAGTAGCGATCAGCTGCTGGGTTTCTGTGGTGTAGATTTTAGTGACTGGTGGCTGCTGAGAGCTGGGCGGGCTGTGTTACAGTTTAGTGGGATTTGGGATCGAGTTGCTTCCTTTTGGAACTGCACACAGCAAAACGAGCATTTGATGGGAGCCCAGACGGCAACTAGAGGGTTAATTTTTGAACTTTCAGGTATGTTCCTCAGAAGAAAATAATAATAAAAAAAAGAATTAAAAAAAAGATAAGAGAAACAAGACACTATTTTTTCAGTAAGCTTTTTTTTTTCTGTAAACGATTTACAAATAAATCTGACATGATGGTGCTGTACCAAAGCCTTATACGAAACTTATTCCGCTCTCTCTATAATCTCTCTGTATCTGTATTGTTGCTCTCGGCCTCCGCCAAGGCCAGGAAATGCCAGCAGGAGGGACCGGTGGCCGCGCTCGGCATCGGCATCCCTGGAATTCCCCGGGATGGGACTCGGCATTCCCGGGAATTCCCGGCCCCGAGGGGAAGGGAAAGCCAAAATTTCAGCATCGCTCCCTAGGCGTGTGCGATGAGGGGCACAAATGGGGGCGGGGGGGGTCCCTCACCTCAAACTCTCCTTCCGACTGGGTGCTATCCTGCCCTGGGCAGGGATCCGAGACCTCGCCGGGATCCCCGGGATAACGGCCCGCCGAGCCCCCTCCTCGGGGGGATTTTACATCTTCCAGCTCAGCCCGACCTCCGCAGTGCTTAGCCAAGGCAGACCCCTGGCTCTTGCCCTGCGAGCCCTCTCCCAGCCCTTCCCCTGGGAGCTGGGGCTGCTTTGATAGCTCTAAGCAATAATCCCACTCTGCCAAGAAAGTTGGGTCCTTTTGGCTCTTGGACTGTTGTCAGTTAACGAGTAAACGCTAATAAGCCAACAAAAATAAATTGGAAGAAGTGAGAGTTTGAAGCCCTGCCTTACTGGGAGTAGCTGGTCCCTCGGTCTCTGCCTGTTGGGATTTTAAGGCCTACTGAGTATTTAATTTATCGCTGGTAACATTGCATGTTCATAGATTGACTTCTTGAGTTGATTATTATTTTTTTTCTTATTTTATTGTACCCACTATAAGAAATTCTGGCAGTGTTGCAATGTTATGTACAACTAGCCATGCTGTAGGAGAATGATGGGTTTTGGAATCGATTAACTTGCTCCTCATGTAACATTACCCTGCTTCAGAAATGTTTTGTATTTTGATATAAATAAACATTTGCTAAAAAAAATAATAAATATATCTATAAAAAGGCTTGGTTGGTGTCATTGATTTGGCTGGAGGGGCTGTGGGGAGGGGGTGTGCTGCCCCTGAGGTGTTTGTGGGGGATGCTGGGCTGTTCTTTGCTCTAAACATCCCAAGTTGTGTTGTCCCACGGGGATTTGTAGCATGTCCCAGCTGGTGCTCCAGGCTGAGGTGGATATGGGATGGACGCTGATGCTCAAGTCCTGGTTTGGGGCAAGGAGTAGGAGGGGACACAGCCCCAGCCCCATCTGACAGATGGACAGTGAGCCCTGTCCCTTGCTGTCCCCTCTCACAGCTTCCCTTTCTCACCCCCCTCCTCCATCCGGGCTCACCCGCACTCCCCTCCCCTTCACCTGCTGCCTTTGGACCATCTTTTTTTGCACTGATTCATCCCGCAGGACCCTCCCCCTGATAATAAAATCTCTGTGCAGCCGTAGAACGTGTCCGGGGCTGCGCGTTGTCACCGCGCTGTCCCCAGCCGGGCTGGTGGCCGTGCCACGAGGTGGCAGTGCCGGCTCGGCAGCTCCCGGCGCTGCTGATGCGCTCGGAGGGAGAAAGGGCTGCCTCGAGCACCTCCAGCATCGCTGTCCTCCGTGTGTCCCCCACAGAGCCGGGATGGAGGGGATGCTTCTGTCTGTCTGTCTGTCTGTCTGTCTGCTTGCCCTTCAGCTATCCCCCAGCGCTGGGGTCCGCACGAAGTCCCCCCCAGCCTCCCTGCAAGGTTTTTAGGGGTGGGACGTGTGCTGCCCTCACACCCCTCAGCATGTTAGGGATATGCAGCATCCTTAGGGTCGGTTCCAGGGTCATCAGGGATGCTCAGCTCAGAGCACTGCTGCATCTTTTGGGTGCCAGCTCCCAGTTAAATCTCCTCTCCAGGAGGGAGCAGGGATGCAGAGAAAGGCTGTCCTCACATCCCCCACCAGCTGCTCCCCAAAACTGGGGGCTGAGGCAGCCCTAGGCCCTGCACACCTCTGCTCTGTCGGTGCAGGGATCAGGGGCCGTCCTGCCGTGGTCCCAGTGAAGCGTAGAATAAGGAGTTTACAAGTAGAAATTGTAAAGCAGGCGTGTTTTATTTCCAGCTGGGACACAGGGGAGGATATCTCCTCCAAACCATGTGTACCTGGTCAGGATAAGGTCCAGGTTTAAACACACAGTTTATAGTTCCCATAAACCCACATCTGCCAGATTTTAATACACATGGATCCCACAAACCCACACCTGCCAGGTTTAAATACACATTTAATCACAAACTGATCCCACAAACCCACACCTGCCAGATGTAAATACACATTTAATCACGAATTGATCTCACAAACTCACACCTCCCCACCCGCCCATTCTCCACCTTCTCTCATTTCATATTCTAATTAGCTGCCACGCCTCCTGATGGTCGTGAGTTGGGGTTTTGGGAGGAAGGCCAACGTCTTCCTCAGGTTGATCTTTCCTTCTAAGCAGGCACAGTGGAAGTTTTTAGCTATTTTTCAAGTCACTTTGCTCTTGCCAAAGACTAAGAGCTTAATTTTGCTAAATTCAAGCCACAAAGTTCTGCTTTATCGATTTTTAACAAATACCTGGGTCCCGCTTTGCTGAGTTTCAACATTATACATCTGACCTATATGACTTCTACTTAGTAACTACCTAACAACCAAGCTTAATAGCTAATCTTCTATCTGTTCTCAGTACAAGCTGTTTCTCTATTACAAAATCACCAAAATCTGCTTCTAAAATCTTGTATTTTTATATTTATAAACATCCTCTGCATCACCAGCACAGGTGGGAAGATGCTGTGGAGCTGCTCAGGTGCTGTTCTCCAGTTTTGTTTCAGGGTTGGTGAAACCCTGAGGGAAGAAGAAGGAGGAATTTTTCCAGTTGGACCTACAGGAGAACTGATCCATGCTGCTTCGGAGGGAGTGAGGGGGCAAATTCAGGGTGGTTGGGCTGTGACTGAGGAATGTGCAGTTGAATTGTGCAGCTTTTTGGGCTACCTAAAAACAGAAGCCAGACAAAACTAAGAGAATAAAAAGCAGTTCTATTTATTGCAGGACCTTGAGGTACATTTAGAGCAGACAAAGCCCCCCAGGGGCTGCACCCAAAATGGACAATGGTCACGGGTTTGCACACTTTGATCAGTTTGGGCCATTGGCACATTGGGGGTTCATCTTCCAATTCCAGCTTCAGGTAATGAAGTCATTTAGCCCAAGTTTGCTGCCCCCAACTCCCTTTTGTTTCCATCTCTCAGGGCTGAGGCAGTGAGGTGTCCTTGACTGCCAGGCCTGGAGAGGAATTGTTGTGTCTGAGCAAACTGGGGAAGCAGCAGCTCACACTGTGTGTGGGGGTTGGAGTTCCACACTAAAGAACTGCAGGGTTACAAATATGTGAAAAATAAAAAAGCTAAAATCCTAAGGCATCAGTATGATGCTGCTGGAGCTCATCCAGGCTGTGTGGGTCACAGGGATGCTCCCTGGGCTGGGGGAGGATGGCACTGGTGTTGTTCATGACAGCTGTGAGCCCCCAGTTCACCCAGTGCAGGTGGGCAGCCTGGGCACGGTCCCCTGGCAGTGCTTTGAGCCTCACAAGGACAGCTGACATTTCCTGAGGGCAGTTTGGACTCTCCAAGGGTGCATGAGCTGAGAAAAAAGCCTTGAGCTGCAATCACCCAGCCAAGCATTTTGAACACCTGTCCCCAGGTAACAAATTTATTTCACCCCCCAGAGCCAGGCAGCATTCCCCTCCTATGGAGCCCCAGATCTGACTCCTGGCTCTTTCCCAGCCCCACTGGGGGCCAAACCTCTGCTGCCAGGGCGGGTGGCACTGGCAGGAGGTGGCAGGGAGGCTCGGGGAGGCACCTCCTGCTCCACAGGGGGAGACTGGGTGCCCTCTGCAGTAGGTCTGGCTGCAGGCACAGTTTCTGCTATCAGTGAATTATTGATTGGATTTACCGCCACGGCTCTGACAACACCATTACTGGCTTTGACTTCATGTTTAAATCATCACTCCAATAGCTCTGAAAGATGCGATCTTTTTATTTAAAACGCACTCAGTGGCTCTTTTTTGATCCCCTGGCTCGATGTGCTGCTGGCAGGGGGAGCACAGTCCCTGCATGAGGGGCTCTGGGGGACACCCAAGGTCACTCTGCCGAGGGTGGAGGGAAAGAAACTTTCACCTCATGCTCCAGATGAAAGGCTGAAGGTGATGAGGAGGGCCAAGAGGTGTGGGGGCCGTGCCATGCCCTCTGCCCCCCTTCAGCCCCATCCCTGTGGGATCCACACGAATCCCTGTGGCTGATGGAGCAAACAGGGAGCACCTCCAGGGCTCTGTGTCCCTTTCAGCCC
>JBBMKD010000085.1:3215932-3245819 GCA_037834095.1 Argya squamiceps | reverse complement strand
AACAGGGAGCACCTCCAGGGCTCTGTGTCCCTTTCAGCCCCATTCCTGAGGGATCAACATGAATCCCTACGGGATCCACACAAATCCCTGTGGCTGATGGAGCAAACAGGGAGCACCTCCAGGGCTCTGTGTCCCCTTCAGCCCCATCCCTGTGGGATCCACACAAATCCCTGTGGCTGATGGAGCAATCAGGGAGCACCTCCAGGGCTCTGTGTCCCCTTCAGCCCCATCCCTGTGGGATCCACACGAATCCCTGTGGCTGATGGAGCAAGCAGGAAACACCTCCAGGGCTCTGTATCCCCTTCAGCCCCATCTCTGTGGGATCCACACGAATCCCTGCAGCTGATGGAGCAAGCAGGGAGCACCTTCAGGGCTCTGTGTCCCCAGCTCAGCCTGCTGTGCTCTCCCACACATCCCCTGGCCACTGCTGCCATCCCCATCCCCAGTTCTTCCCCAGGATGAATCCCAGATGCTGTACCTGTGTCTCCACAGCTTCTTCCCACCGTGACCTGGCTCTGGGGTGTTCAGAGCAGCTGTGCTGCTCTGGGGCTGCAGGGTTTGGGGCATAGCAATGGATGCAGTCACCCATGAGGCCAAAATTCCCCCATGCCCAGCTGTGGGGCTGTGGGGTGCTCTGGTCATCCCACTGAGAAACTGCACTGCTCACTCCAGCAGGATGGCAGGGCTGCCTGCATCCCTGCTCGTCTTTTTATCAGCTTTACCATCCAATATTCCCAGGCTGCTTTGTCTTTGCTTTACATTTATCAATATTACCAGCTGATCCCGCAGTCCCACTCGGTGGGTTTATTAATATTGCCCTCTGATCTGTGGGAAGCAGCCACGCTTTATATTCCTGCCCCATCCCCAGCTCCTCCAAGCCCCCACGCCATGTTTAATTAGATTTTCTCCTTGGCTCAGGCAAACACAAATTGAGCTCCTGGTATCTCTGTGCTGTGCTGGAGCTGGTGCCTGGCTGAGGTGGACAGCATCCTCCACCACATTAATATTCTAGTGCTGGTGCCTGTCTCGAGATGGTGCAGTCCTGGGGGGGGTTTGCCTGGAAAAGGGATTATTTCTAACCCCCCACCCTGTCCTCCATGGATGGCAATTAACTTGGCAGGGAAATAGCTTTTCTACTAGGTCAGGGTGGCCACGTCGAGGGTTCATGATTAGGAAGCAGCACAGGAATCCCTGGATCAGAAATCAGAGTTGCTGCTTCCCCCTCTCCCCTTGCATTCCCCCCATCCTGGTTCTCTGAGCCATTAATGTCGTTTTTCAAGGAATCCTTCTGGGCTTGGCTTTCCCCAACTCAGTGGGGACCAGCATCAGCCTCTCCCACTGCTCCATGGCAGCTTTTCCACATCACAGGGAAAGAAAATTGTTTATGCAAAGTTTGTCAGTCCCTCCAGGCACGAAGGGAAGCGCTGATTGTTCTCCAGCTATCTCAAATCTTTTGCCAGTTTCCAAAATTAAAATTTTTCCCTGTGTCTTGCAGACATATTTGGTGTTCGTGCTTGGGTTTCCAGTTTACTGTCCAGCAGATGAGATGCATTATTGTTATTATTATTATTATTATTATTACTACTACTATTACTACTACTACTAGTAGTAGTAGTAGTAGTAGTACAACATTTTATCTATGTTGGTTTTTTTGGTATATTTGGGTTTATTTTTTTTTTAATTATTTTATTTTATTTTATTTTATTTTATTTTATTTTATTTTATTTTATTTTATTCCCCCCCTCCTGAAAACAAAGAAATAATTTTATTTACTGGATTTCTCCCCCTGCCACGCTCTCACCCTTTGTGTGTTCCTCTTCTCCCAGGGGATACAGGATGGAATTTGCTCCAGGGATGCTCACACAGATGCTCATGCAGGGACCAGAAACCTCTCCTGGGGCTGGATCTGCCTCTCCCAGCTGTGATTCCATAGGGCAAAGAGCTTTCCATCCTTGCAGCCTGTGGTGCTGCTGGGATGCAGGATCTGCTCCCCGGGACGCTGCCTCTCCTTTCCCAGCCCTGCCGGAGGAATGTGCTCACTTGAGTCAATAGGAAGTTAATTAAGCCATTTATCTGGGAGAAGCAGCCACTCCTGGTGAGCTCTGCTGGTGGGGTGGAGGAGGAAGGAGCACAGAGCTGGGGAGAGCAGGAGAAGGCTCTGGGCAGCCCCTGGAAAGGGAGAATCTCAGCTGGGAGCTGAACAAGGTGAGTCCCATCCACAGCATTCCCTGCCAGCAAGGACACTGCCGACCCCTAGGTCAGATCCTGGTCCTCCTTGTGCTGCCTGAAACAAGCCCCTGATGATGCTGCAGTGCTAAAATCACCAATAAACTGCTTTTCTATCTGAGGAGTTGGTGCTGAGTTCTGTAACGCCCATCATTCCCACCCACACTGACAAACAGTGTTTATTCCCAGCTGCCCCTCATGTAGGGGACTCAAATCCCATTTTTTCCTCCCAAACTCCCCTCTCCAAGAAGACCAGGCTTGCTGTTTGCAGAGCATGGCTCTGCACTGAAGCAGGCTGCACTTTAAATTGACTTTTTTAGTGGAGCCCTGGGAGGTTTTCCCGAGGAGTGCAACCTATTCTTCAGGGCTTTTATAAGCCTTTAGTAGCTTAAGACACAACTAAGTTTTCCCTAATCCCTCATAAAAGCATGCAGGTTTTCTTGCCCTTCTGCTGCATCAAGGTCTTAGCCTGGTTCTTTCCTTTTCTGCTGCGTTTGTCTGAAGGATGGGAAGGAAATGCCAATGAAATTTTCCTTTTTAAAGACTTGGATCCTCAGATCAAACCCATCCAGGGGGGCTCTGGGCAGGAGATGGGTTCCATGGGACAGGGGGAATGTCTGATGTGGCAGCATCAAATCCTGTTGGTTCTATGAACATGCAGCACCTGGGGAAATCTTCAGCTGGATCATCCCCCCCAGTGATCCAGAGTGAGAGGGACAGTGTAAAAATATGGGGAAAAATGATTCTTCCAGCAAAAAACCAGTAATCCTGCAGTGAGAGGGGCTGTGCAGCTCTGCCCCCTCAAGAAGATGCCCAGCCATGGGTGAGTTGGCTGATGCAGCATCAGACACATGCAGAGGGTTTTTTCCTTCACTTTGGAGAAGTTTCTTGGGCTCTGGCTGGGGTTTATCCTCAGAGGCATGGCTTTTGTGAGGAGAGATGAAGTGCTGCCTTGAAAGTTTGGAAATGGGTGGATGCAGAGCTGGAGTGGTGCTTGGCTGGGGCTGGGCAGGAATTTATTCCCCAAGAGAATTCTCGTGGATGCTTGCAGGCTGAGCTGTGCCTCATCCCACAGCCTTTTCCCAACGTGGGGCTGCCCCAGGATCACTCTGTGGTGGGGTGTGTGAGTCTTCCTGACCCCAAAATGAGGATTTCTGCAGCCAGGGCAGCCTGTGGGGGAATGAACCCTGTGCTGGGTGTTATCCCTGGCAAAGCATCTTTGAAAACCCCAAGGAGCCCCATGGGGTGACACAGGGGTCTCAGCAGGGCCAGGCTGAATGCAAACAGGAGGAAAAAAAAAACCCTGCACCCCAAAACCACACACAATGAGGGTTTGTCTGCCAGTGGAGGAAAATTCGGGTCCCTCTGGGCCAGCCTGGTGGGAGCTGCCCCATTTGCATATTAGGGGTGAGTTTATGAATTACGCAGCCACCACGGCACGTCCAGAGGAATCGGCTGCAACACAGAAAGCATATTTATCTTTGTGTCTTATTGATTTATTTTTCCTCTCCTGTTTTTTCAAGCTCGAGCAGCTGCAGCCAGGAAGGGAAAACAGCCCAGGCAGCTGAGGGGCTGCAATGGGACAGTGTCTCCTCCCTGCAGCCATCAGTCCCATGGGGTTTCTCCTCAAAACTGGGAGCTCTTTTGTAGAGACCAGCATGTTCTGAGCACTCTGATGCTTGTTTTGGTGGAGCAGGAGCCTGGGAATGTTTCAAAGAGGGAGTGGAATCATTTTTGGTGACAGCAAAAGTGCTCCTGGAGGGTGACATGGACCATGGGGTGGTGAGAGGGACAGTGACCAAGAACTATCCTCTGTGAGCACCATCACAGGTCCTAAACAGGAGCCAGGCTGTGAGGACACGTCAGAACATTCGTCCTCATCTGGGTAGAAGTGCAACCATCCATTACCACATTGTCTCCACTGTCTCTTTGTCCATCCATCCATCTACTCTTTCCACTCATTAACTCCACCATCTGCTCCTTCATTTATCTCCCATCCTGGCCAGTAAATCATCCTTGTCGTCCCTCTCCACCCATGCGTGAGAGAAGAACCTCTTGGTCCCCTCCTCATCCCAGACCCCCAGGGCCTGGTTTGAGCTTGGAATTCAAGGCTCCATCCAGGAGGGAAGCTCCCAGATCCCTTGGGGCTTTATTTTATCTCCCAGATAGCTCCAAAACGCTCAGGGACTGCAGGAGGGAATCAAACCTGCTCCACCCCCAGGTGCTGGACTGCGGGTACCACTCACATCCCCACTCCACCTGCCTTCTCCTGCATCCATGGCAGCATCCCCAGCTCGCAGCCCTCCCGGCTGTGCCCTTTTCCCCCCGGGCAGCAAAGGTTAGCCCAGATCACAGAGCCAGCCGGCTGCCCAGATTCCCACTCCCCGGGGCTAATTACGGAACAACATTAGATAAAAGTCAACATATGTTGCAAAAGGCACCATGTATCAGCGCCTGACAGCTCCTAACAATGTGCTCATGTAACAGCTGTCAGGCTGCAATGCTTGGAAATGAGGAATATGTTGATTTATGGATATCAGATCTGCCCTCACGTTCGCCGACGGCAGCGCAGCGCCTGCCAGGACGGGATGTTCCCAAACCCCGCCTCAGCCCCCTGCTTTTCCCTCCTGAAGGGGATGGTGCAATTCCAGATGTGCCCACCTTTGTGTCGCTGCTCCTACAGAGCAGGAAAATCCCCAAATCCTGGTGTTTCTGTGGTAGGAGGAACTGACCCCTCTCCATGGAGAGAAGAGAGGTTCATCCAGCTCAGGAAGGACCTGGAGCTGCTGGAGAGGGGCACCAGGATGATCAGAGGGATGGAGCAGCTCTGCTGGGAGGAAAGGCTGGGGGAGTTGGGATTGTCCAGCCTGGAGAAGGGGAGCTGAGAGGGAATTGAGTTTCGGCCTCTCAGTACCTGAAGGAGCCAATGAGAAAGATGGGGAGAGATATTTTACAGGAGCCTGGAGTGACAGGAAAAGGGGGAATGGCTTCAACCTGACAGAAAGTAGGATTAGATCAGATATTGGGAGGGAATTCTTCCCTAGGAGGATGGTGAGGCCCTGGCACAGGGTGCCCAGAGAAGCCGTGGCTGCTCCATCCCTGGAAAGGTCCAAGGTCAGGTTGGACAGGGCTTGGAGCAACCTGGGATAGTGGAAGGTGTCCCTGCCCATGGAAGGGGGTGGAACAACATGGTCTTTAAATTGCCTTCCAATCCAGGCCATTCTCTGATTCGTTTCTATATAGGACTGAAGGAGAACTTGAGGAGTTTTGTAATGGAGATATTTCTTCCTGGGAATGGGGTGGGACTGGGAGTTTTTGAGGCCAGCTGGGTTTGCTCCACTGTGGGAGGGGGAAGTGTGGCCAGGGATCCAGCAAGACTCCAAGATTCCTGTTGGGAAGGCAGTGGATCCAAAATTAATTTCGGGTGGGGATGTTTTTTCAGCCCTTAATGTCAAGAGAGATAATTTTTCCTTTCCTTTTCCAAATAGTGATCCCTAGCAGGATTTGCATTGCTTTTTAATTTATTCCAGCCATGTTTTCATGTATGTGCACACTGGTTTTCCAACATTTCGTGGGGCTGTTTTCCTGATTTTTTTGACAAATATGAACAAAATCTGATCTGTAATCGTTCTAACTCTTTTTATTTTTGAATGCTGGGGTCTCATCCCCTGTAACAACCCTGCCAAGCTTCCCCTACTGCAGGGGGAATGTGTAAATCCCAGTAAAAGTGCTCATTCCATTGAAATTTGAAAATATAATGAAGCTGGTTATATCACTTTATAAAAAGTAATAATAAAAAAAAGGTTAATGTCCTTCCTCAACTTGCAGCCTCTGTGTTTTAATCTGCAAAACAATAATGGAAAACTCCATTTATGGAGCTGCAGAGTAGGTTGGACTGAGCCTTTACAAAACCTCACATAAGACTAAATAAACTCAGGCTCCATTGCAATTTGCTCTTTATAGGCTGATATTTACCAGCCTAGCAACCCCTCTACTTCCTAACTTGAATATATTTCATTTTTTTTAATACATATTCATTATTTACAAACTTGTTTCCACTCTCCAATTTCTGCTGCTTTGTGTGATTTCTCGTGGGAATTCTTTTAATATGCAGATTTCATAGGAAATATTTTTATATATAGGTATTTTGGCTATGTAATTATCTCAGGTCTATTGTGTTTAATTCCAAATATAACTTTGCAATTCCCCAAAGGATTACTCTATTTTGGGTTTTCCCCTCTTGGGGGAGGTTTTATTAACCATAGGGATGTGGGTGGGAGTTTTGGGGGAGAAGGTGGATGGGGGAATTACCCCAAATTCCCCATGAAGGGCAAATCTGGGTGGAGGAGATGGTAAAGCAGCTTCAGGATATTTTATTTTGCCCCAATGGTGGGAAAAAGACCTCAGGGAATCTTTGCCTTTCCCCACTTTGATGCTCAGATGGGGAACAGGAACTGGTGGCTGCTGGAGGAGCGAGAAGCTCCCACAAACTATCAAAAGCAAGTGCACGTTAATGGGCTTTTTCCTTATTTTTAATGGGGTTTGGACACTGAGCCTGGGATTCATCCAGGCTGGACCAAGAGCTCTGTGGCATTTGGAATGCAAATCACCCAGCCATGCCTTAATCATTACCACCGGGAGACAATTAGGGTTAAAATATAGATTTTTCTACAACAAGGCCAAACTGTAGAGACATAAAAAGAAGAAAGTCTGGCTATGATTCATTTATATCAGCCTGTTGCTTTGAGGAGGTTGTTAGAGGTTGGGAAAGAGCCTAAATCCAGAGATCTGCTCCAAAATAGGGGAAAAAAGTGGGGTTGAGGTGGGTTCCCCCTCCGTGGGATTCAGGGTTGGCTGATCCCACAGAATTCCCCCTCTGTCATGAGAACCCAGCAGCAAAAAAGGGCTGGAAACAGAGAAATTAGCCAGCTGTGCTGGAATCTGATCGAAAGTGCAAAGCAGAGGATGAGGGAGGTGAACAGAAAGGGCCTTTTTTGCATTTTGAAAATCTTGTGGGGTTTATGAGCAAGGATAAACTTAATAACATGGGACAAGAGCCTTTCTGAGCACTGCCTGGGGTTGTGCAGGGAGTGGGGTGAGGAAAGGGGCTGGGGGAGGACATGGGGGGCACTGGGGGCACATAGGGGACACTGGGGGCACATGGTGTGCACTGGGGGACCCTCAGGATCTGGGGGTGAGTGGCTTGTGCCAGCCTGAGCTTCCCCTTTTCCCCCTTGGCTTTTCTCCAGGGATTTACCCAGCACTGATCCCACTGAGGGTCTGAAACTGCAGGAAACTTTTTTTTTTTCCCCCACAATATCTGGCCTTGGAGGGAGGAGGAGGGGGAAGAAAAGAATTAAATTTTTTTGATTTCACAGGTCATTCCCAAACCCAGCTCCCTGTGGTGTCTCCTGTCCCGCCTCAGCATCATCACTGATGCTGGTGGGTGGGATCAGGCTCCCCACGGACCCACACAACAATTTCTCTGCCTTTTCTCCTTCCTCTTGCTCTCTGCTTTCCCCAAATCAGCACCGAGGGTGAGGAAAGGGAAGCAGCACGTCCTGCCCCTCCTCTGCACCTTGAAATGACCTTTCCAAACCCAAACCCCGTGGCCGGAGCCAGCACACGGCTTTGGATAATCCCTGCCCAGATTGTGGGAGTGTCCCTGTGGGGAAAACCCAACAACAGCCGCGCTCTAATCTTTAATTAGAGAGTTAATTACCCTCGGAGGCTCGTAAGGGGGCGGCTGGACATGGAGGGAAGCTGCTTTGTGAGTGTAATAGGGGGAAAAGACCTTTGGGGTTGGGGGTGCTGGAGGCTCCTGCTTTTAGCTGGATGAGGGGTGGGCACCTGAGCTGTCCCCTTGTCCCCTCTCCTGTCCCCAGGGATGGATCCCAGCTGGTGAATGCTGGGTTTGGCTGGATGAGGTGTCCTGTCCCACTGTCCCTCCTCTCCTGTCCCCAGGGATGGATCCCAGCCTAAGCCCAGCTCTCCATTCCCTGTGCCTGGTGGTGTGGGGGTCTGGGTGTCACCACCCTGGTGCAGGGGCTCCAGCAAGTGGCACATGGCTGAGGAGCTGTGGTGGCTCATGGGGACGTGAGCTCTTGGTGGCCTCTCTGTCACCTGCTTGGTCTCTGACACTGAAAGCAAAAAGCAGGAGCACACGTGGTGTGTGAGAGCCCAGTGCTGTGCAGGGCACAGGGGACAGGGGACAGGGCACACGGGACAGAGCACATGGGACAGGGCAAAGTCTCCATGGTCCAGAGCACATGGCACAGGGTATATTGCACATGGCACATGTCACCCAGCCCCTGTCACCCAGCCCATGGCACACATCAGACAGCCCATGTCACAAAGCCCATGGCACATTGCCCATGTCCCACAGCCCATGGCATGTGTCACCCAGCCCACGTCACACAGTCCATATCACAAAACCCGTGTCACACAGCCCCATGGCTTGTGTCACCCAGTCCATATCACACATCCCATGTCACAAAGCCCATGGCACATTGCACATGTCCCCCCAGCCCATGTCCCCCAGCCCCTGGCACGTGTCACCCAGCCCATGTCATCCAGCCAATGGCACACAGCCCATGTCACATAGCCCCTGTCACCCAGCCCATATCACAAAAGCCATGTCACACAGCCCCATGGCACATATCACACAGCCCATGTCACAGGCCATGGCACATTGCCCATGTCCCCTAGCCCATGTCCCCCAGCCCCTGTCACAGCCCATGGCACAAAGCCCATGGCACAAAGCCCATGTCCCCCAGCCCATGTCACAGCCCATGTCCCCCAGCCCCTGTCACGTGTCCCCCAGCCCATGTCCCCCAGCCCATGTCCCACAGCCCATGTCACAGCCCATGTCCCCCAGCCCATGTCCCCCAGCCCCTGTCACAGCCCATGTCCCCCAGCCCATGTCACGTGTCCCCCAGCCCCGGGTGTCTCCGGGAGGGGCCGCAGGGCTGTGCGCGCCCGCAGTGACCAGAGGAGGGCGCTCTTGGCTCAGGATTGCCCCACCCAGCCCCTACCCCGCCTCCCTGCAGACCCCCCCAGTCCCCCAAAATCCCCCCTCCCCAGCTGCAGAACATCCCCCCCCGTCCCCTTTCAACCCTGCAGCCCCCCGGGCTCCTGACCCCCCACCCAGCTTGGGGGATTCGGGTGTGGGAAGGGGGGTTCACCCCAGGGCACCCCCGGGGTGCTCAGTCCTCCCCTGGAGCATTGGGGACCCCCCAGATGCGGGGCCCAGCCCAGAGAAAAGACAAAACCAGCAAAGGGAACTCGGTGCCAGGGAAGGGGAGCGAGTGTAATGATGGGAAAAAAGGGGAAAAATAAGGGAAAGTAGGAAATCAGCACAACAAAGTTGACTAAAGCAAATATTTCCATCCCTGCAGGAGGGAGCCGGGCTGACTGGAATGCTAAAAACGCCCCTATTTGCATCTTTTTAAATAGGAGCCGATAAAAGCAAATACTCCACCGCCAATAATTATAATATTTTAATTGCGTTTCTTCAGGGCTTTTGTTTTTCAGCGAGACACAAAAGCTGTGGGTAAACTGGCAGAAATAAATATCCCTGTTGGTGTGGATTTGGGTGAGATTTCGGGGCCCTGCATGTGCTCCTCAGGACGTGCAGCACCCCTGGGGTTCAGCTGTGACCTGGGGAGTTGCACATCCCCATCCCTGGGGTGAATTTTGCTCTCCTCTCCCTCCCAAATTCCTGGTTTTGGGGTCCTCCCCATCCCTGTGCTGCTGCTGCGATTTTAGAGCACTTTTAGAACAATTTTGGGTTCGGGACCCAGACCCCAAACCCCCAGGTCTGGGCAGGATGGGGGTGCTCAGGAGGTTGGAATCAATGACCTAAGAGGTCTTTCCAACCCAAATGATTCCAGAAAACCCCTCCCCAGTTCTATTCTAGTAGGAAAAATGAAGTTTTTTATTAATAAACAGGTGATTTGGGGGTTGTGGGAGGATATATATCCATGTTTTCTCCCCGTGTTTTCAATTCACAGCACATTTTTCACTTGCTGTCACAGGCCCCATCCAGAGGCTCCCTTGCTTTGGGGAATTTGGGATGGTTCCCCCAGCCCAGCACACCTGGCTGGGTGTTGTAGGATGGGCTGGGAGCTCCAGAGAGAGAATTTCATCCTGCAGAGTGGAAGAGCTGGAGGATGTGGAGGAAGCTGAGGGTGAGTCGTGGATGTCTTTATTTTTGGGTTTAATTCCTTAGCTACAATAGAAAGGTTGGAGTTTTAAATAGATGAATGGAGCTGTTGCTGTGTGCAGCTGCCTCCTCTCAGCTCTGCTGGTTCAGGAAAGGGAATTTTGGTGTTTTTTTCCCTCTGAGAGGGAACCACGTTGTACAAACCCCCCCCTAAACTCTGCTGTGGGGTGTCCGAGAGCTGCAGTGAAACAAACTCATCCCATCCACTCCTGATACCCCATGGAAAAATGATTTACAAGGAGCATTCCCCAAAATCACCCCCCTGCAAGTGTAGGGCTTGTGTTCAGTGTCACCAATTGTCCCCAAGTGTGCCCAAGTATCCCCCAGCTCCCCAGAGAGCTCTCCAATGGCTCAGCCTGGGGCACAACAAATTAATACTGAATTCCCAGAGGAATTAAAGTTTTGGGGTTCTAAGCAGGACTGGGTTTGGTGGGTTCCACCCCCATGGTGATGGCCCTGGAGCTGCTCCAGCACCAAAGGGCTGGGTCCTGTTTTCCTTTGGGGATCCAGGGAGTGTCCTGGGGGAGAGAAGGTCCCTCCATCCCCTGGGCATCCCCAAACTGCCAGGGAAGGAGGGAGAGTGCAGCTGCTGAGCCCTCAGTTTGAGGTGAAACCTCATTTTTCCATGGGGATGGGGCTGGAATTGCCCTTTGCTGCCCAGGAAGGATTTTTCTCCCATTTTTGGTGGGTCTGGCTGATACTGAGATATTTGTAGGGTGAAAAGGGGGCAGGATGGCTGGGCAGGGGTCCTGGGGAGGGTGGGCAGACTGGGAAGAGTAGGAACAAGGTCACCCCTGTGGGATGGAGGGTGTCAGGCTGGGGTTTTGGGATGGGAGGGAGTTGGGCCCAGCTGCTTCTGTGGGGAAATTGGGAGAAAGAGGGAGTAAAGTGGAACAGGAGCAGCGTGGTTTGACACAGGTTTAGCTTTCTGCTGTGTTGAAGGATTTAACTGGGACTGGGGGATCCCAAAAGTGCAGATCTTGAGCCCCTCTTTGGGGAAACTTCCCCCAGCCCCAGCTCCACAGGCTGTTTCCTCTGAGTCATTCAAGCTCCAGACACAAATCCCGAGGGAAGCAGGATTCATCAGCTCTGGTGCTCCTGGGATGAGTTGGTTTATTTAGATTTTCATTCCTGGAAAGATAATGAGATGTTTCCCCTCTCTTTTCAGTGTTCCACTTTGATATAATACAGAATTTTTGCTGTTTCCTCTGTGCCTGGCCCCAAAGCAGTGGGGAACTGGGGGTGGAGCAGGAAGGGATTTTTCCTTCTCTTCTCCCAGCTGTCAGAGGGGACACAGCAACATCCCCTGGCATCACCCAGAGCTGTTGAAGCCTCTCCTGACCCTTCCCCACCCCATTTCCAGCCTGTCCACCCAACCAGTGGGTGCTGAACAAACAAACCTCAAATTGGCCTCTGTGCTGAGGGGGCATCACCAGAGTTTGTTTCTTTGGAGCTCAAATTAATTTACCTCCCCCTGGGCCCAGGGCTGTTCTCACAAGTGCAAATAAACCCCGGGCACGTCTCGCTTGTGTGCCCCAGGATCCACGTGCAACAAGATATTTGCAGGGTCAGGGACTAATAATTTAAACTGCTGAGCAAAATAAATAAGTGTAAAGCAAAACCCAAACCCAGAGCGCCACAGGAGCCGGCAATATTGTTTGCTTTTCAAATAGACACACAAAAAATACAAACAGTAGCAGGAGGGATACAGAGATTAAAATTTTTATAAAAACAAAATAGCAGCAATCCCACCAGGAAGCGGTGTTTCCATTTTGTATGTGCATAAGATTAGCAACACTTTGCTGCCTGCTACGAGCATCCCTCTTCCCCTCCTCCTGGGAAACTTTGACCAAAAAAAGAAATCTTTTTGGACCAAAAGAAAAAAAAAATACGCCAAACAAAAAAGAGATGATTGAGATTTCCTGCAGAAAATACTGACTTTTTAATTTGGACGTTGCCCCTGCTCTGGCCTGGGGGGCAGCCAGGAAACATCCCCTTTTTACTTCTCCCACACAAACCCTGAAAATTTGGAATTAGATGCCTTCCTTGCAAATCGTGATGTGTCATAAACCTGAAATCCATATGGAAGGGGGAGAGGGATGTGCTGGCTCTGTGACAGGGAATTCTGAGCCAGAGGGGAGCGAGGTGTGCTTGTCTGGGTGGACACTGCAGCCACAGCAGTGTCCACCTGCTGGGCTTTGAGTCTTCCTGCTGTAAATTGTGATTCCTGGAGTGTCACCACAGGGATTTTCAGTGGCAGGTCTGCAGGTAGCTGTGCCTGAGCAGCACAGGGAGCCCTGCCCTGAGCCCACTGCCATTCCTGCAGGTGCTTTCCCTTGGTAAGGGAATGTTTTCTGCCCGATGTATTTTAAGGACCTCCGAGTGTTTAACTTTTGCAGTTTCAAAATTGAAAAGAAAAGGCTGAAATCGGTGGTTTGGTCAATACAAAGCTCCATTCTATTCCCTTTTCAACTTCACTTTTGCCATTTAACGCTTGGACTAGCCCTCAGTTCTGTGGTTTAGTTGACAGGGCAGTGATGGGTTAAACAGACTCCATGACCCTGGGGGTTCTTTCCAACCTAAGTGATTCCATGATTTGGTCCAGTAACACCTTGTCCAGCTGCTTGGAGTCACTCCTAAGTCCCCAGGGCTCCTCTTTTGTGCTGTCATGCATCCAGAGTGAGCTTGGAGACGGAATTTGGAGTTTTTTGGACCTGGCACAGCTGGTACTGACCCCATCCCCTGCCAGCTCCCTGCAGCCCCCCAGCTTTGCTCCCGTCAGACACCCCCATTCTTCTTGGATCAAACCTAAGCCAAGGCATGTGTGGGGTGGGAACTACAGGGAGCTGCAGGGGTGGCTTTGACAAGCAGATCCCACCACATCCTCACCTTCCCCACGAGCGTTTGTCACCGGCGGCGGCTGCGGGGGGCCGGCAGCGCCCGTGCCCACCCCTCTGCAGCAGGCTGGAGCCAGCATTTGAATAATGAATTCTGCTTAAGACTGAAAGCTCCGAGATCCATCTGTAACAAGACTCGAAATAATTACAGCTGATGATTGCCTGGTACCTCAGCCAGAAAAAACAGAACAGATTTTGGCCGCCAGCAATTACAAGCAGCACCCGCTCGAGCACGGGGAGAACTTTCTGAGCGAATTCATGAATACATTTGTGTGGATTGGGAGTGCTGGGGATGGGCTTTGGGGTGCAGGGGTGTGGGGAGGAGGTGTCTGCGTTCACATGGATCCCTGAGAACTTGTCTGGGAGAGCAGTGGGTGTCTCCTTGGGGTGTGTGTCTGTCTGCAGCATCATTTGGTGCTGGGAGGAGCAGGGAATCCATACCCAGACCAGCGTTTGGGGTTGTTACCCACACCAGGGTAAGGATTGGTGGGGAGAAAGGAGAAAAACAGGGGGAAAGTGTGGCCAAAATTCTTCCCAGGAGCAGAGAGGGACACGTGGAGGTGGCAGAAGAGGGTGATGAATTTTGGACTCTTCCAAACATCTTCTCCCATCCCTTTTTGGATTTGTGGCTTCACAGGCAGAGGCTGGGCAGAGCAGGGTTGTTTCTCCATCCAACACAACAGCCCTGCCCTTTGCAGCTGCCAAAACCGCCCATGCTGTCCCTGCTCAGATTTGCCTTCCGCATAATGGGGATAATTTATCAAATAGTGAATAATACGCTTCCCTTCTTCCATGTCTCCTCCACGTATCATTTCAACTGACTGAAAATTGTCAAATTAGACTATTTTCCTTGACTGTTCCATTTAGGCGCAGGGGGAGCTGAAGGCTCTGATAGTTGTGCTGCGCGCTCCGCCAACGTCTTGTAAAATAACAGCGAATAAAACTGTTACTGCCCGAGCTCCAGGAATGCCCTCCTCGGTGAAGCGTGGGTTTCTCTCCTGAAAGTGGATGCTGATGATCCTTAAAAGTCTGTTTTCTTTGCCCCCAGAGCATGGCTGGCTGAGGCTGACTCGGGGGAACCTCGGCTCGGGGACTGTAAGGACGCAGCGCTATCGCGTTTTCCCATCCGCCAAAAATTGCGTGTGCTCAGAATTATCCCGGTGTAATGTGCCTGTATTAATCATTGCTCCCTTATCTTGTTCTCCTCCAATCTACAAGGATCTCCTTGGTTCTCCTCTGCACCTTAAATTCTCTTTTATCTCAACTGGTGTCACCGCCGAGCCTGCAGACAGCTGGAGCAGCTTTCCTCCTGCAGATGGGAAAATGCGGGTGGGACTCCCTGCTCTGTCCCCATCCCTGGATTTCCCGTGGGATGTGGGACTGTTGTATGGACTGGTTGGAGCAGTGTTGTCATTTGGGAGGATCTGATGGGTGTCTCTGCTCTGCAGCTGTCCTGGTGGCTGTGTGTGATCCTGTGGAGCGATGATCCTGGTGGGAGGAGTGATCCTGGTGGTAGGGATGATCCTGGTGGGATGGGTGATCCTGGTGGGATGGGTGATCCTGGTGGGATGGGTGATCCTGGGGAGAGGGATGATCCTGGGGAGAGGGATGATCCTGGTGGGAGGGATGATCCTGGGGAGAGGGATGATCCTGGTGGGATGGGTGATCCTGGTGGAGGGATGATCCTGGTGGGATGGGTGGTCCTGGTGGGAGGGATGATCCTGGTGGGATGGGTGATTCTGGTGGTAGGGATGATCCTGGTGGGAGGGATGATCCTGGTGGGATGGGTGATCCTGGTGGGATGGGTGATCCTGGTGGGATGGGTGGTCCTGGTGGAGGGATGATCCTGGTGGTAGGGATGATCCTTGTGGAGGGATGATCCTGGTGGGATGGGTGATCCTGGGGAGAGAGATGATCCTAGTGGGATGGGTGGTCCTGGTGGAGGGATGATCCTGGTGGTAGGGATGATCCTGGTAGGATGGGTGGTCCTGGTGGAGGGATGATCCTGGTGGGATGGGTGATCCTGGTGGAGGGATGATCCTGGTGGCAGGGATGATCCTGGTGGGATGGGTGATCCTGGGGAGAGGGATGCTCCCAGCCTTCGGAGGGGTGATTCAAGAGCTCCAAAGAAATTTTGTGATGGGAGAGCCACGTGCTCTGTCAAGTTGTTTCCCTCCCCCCTGGTCACAATGACCTCACTGACCCCCCTGTTTCTGGTGCTGAGTCCATCTGGAAGTAGGAAAGACAAAGATGGGAGACCTCGTGCATCCCTGGGTATTTCCACAGAGTGTACAGCAAGGGCCTGGGGGGCTTTTCCTCAGGGAATCTCTTACATTTGCATTTCCCACCCAAGCTGAGGTGGATGCCAAACCAAAACCACTATTTTATGCCAAAGCAGCCTGCCAGCCCAGAGCAGATATGCAGGGATGGTTTGCTGATCCTTCCCGATGTCCTGAGCTTATCTTATGCTGCCAGTGGGGTTTTTGGAGGCTCTGTATTTCTGTTGGTATTGGGATATTGGCATTTCTTCTTCAGCGATTCAAGGTTTTTTTCTCCCTTTCCATCTTTATCACTGGAGCTGGTTAAATAAAACAGGAGCTACAAAATGCCTACTGAGTCCAGGTGCCCAATTTGAATTATGATGATTCTGTTACAGAATCCCAGGATCTTTAAGGCTGAAAAAGACCTTTAAGATCATTGGGTCCAGCCACTACCATGTTCACCATTAAACCATGTCCTCAAGTGCCACATCCACATGTTTTTTGTACTCTTTCCAGGATGGTAATTCCACCACTTCCCTGAGTAGTCTTTTCAAATGTTTCACAACATTTGCTATAAAAAAAAAATCTTTCCCTAATATCTAAGCTGGTGAAACTTGAGGCCATTTCCTCTCATCCTGCGTCTCTGCACCACCCTGTTTTGGATGAAACACAAGGTGCTGAGTCTGCCACCCCAAACTTCCCACAGCCTCTCCTGAAAAATCTCCATTTAAACCCAAAATACAGGAGCTGCTTGGGCAATATAGACTGTGCAGCTTAATGGGGCCCCAAATAAAGGAAACAGCTGGGTAATCAGTTCGAGTGGCTGGGAACCAGTTTACCGTGCATTAAGTATTCTTTGATTCCATTTAATTGGGACATTGCAGAGACCCTGACGTCCAGTAATAAGGACAGTGGGAAGCTGATCAGACAGCTCGTTAACACTCAATTAATGTCGCTCTGCACGGTGCAGCAGTAACTTTTAAAAAATGTATGTGCTTAGCTGGGGTGGAATGGGATTGCCAAGGCAATTTCCAGAGGGCCTGAGCCCAGGTTGCCGGGCGGGAGCAGCGCTGCCGCGGTGCCCGCGTGCAATTGAAGTGGAATTAAAAGTTGAAGTGCAATTTTTTTAGGTGAATGCAGTCACTTTACACAGTGCAGAATCAGTTCATTTTTAATTTATAGGCGCAATTAAAGCGCACTAAGAATAAAATTCATAAATCTTTAGCTAACTGACCGTGATTCTTCTGAAAACTCTTTTTGTTCCTCCTGATGTGGGCGATAGGGGCACCTGGCGTGTCTGGAATTATATTAACAGCCAGCTCTTCCCCTTCAGCCTTTCCTTGTCAATCCTCCAGGCTTTATTAATCTTCCCTGGATGTGCCCTGGCCATGCTGGGGTGTTTGCTTTGCACCCACAGTCGTGCAAAGCCTCAGCAGCAGATTTAATGTTGGCTTTGGCTGAGGGACCTAAGCCAGGAGGGTGAATTCCTGCCTTTGGGAATTGTTGAGACACAGAGATGGAGCAGGGGATGCCAGATGCCATCCTTCACCTTGCTCCAGGGGTCTGTCACCTCTGCTAGGCCTGTGCACCACCTGAGAGGCAGGGGGACAAAGGGCATCTCAGGGCAGGGAGTGGTGGCTGTAGCTCCACTGGGAGCACTGAGAAGGACTTGGATGGAGAAACATAACCTGGCAAAGGAGGTAAGGAGCTCTCAGAAGAAGCATCTCAGTCTGCAATAGCTCTGCAGGGCTTTCCTGTGGCATGGGTGGGGGAAGCTCTCAGTGGTCTGGGTTCAGCTTTTCTCTCTCCCAGTCGCTTTCCTGTCATTTTCCCTCTGGTCAGACAGAGTGCACGCTTGGCATAGCATGGCTGGAGGGGTAATTGCCATCTCTGCATTTCCCTAATGAGCTCTGGGTCTGCTAATGAGCCTATTGCTCCTCACAGAGGAGGTCTGACAGAGCACCTCTGCTCTGAGAGGGGCACAGCTTTGACCTGGGGATGTCTCTTGCCCCCTGCATGGTCAGAGTGGGGCAATTCCCTTCTGGCCTCTTAGTGACTTAACTCCTCCAATCATTCCTTGCCATCAATCATAGATTCATTTAAGGGCCTGATTTCCTCTTTCTTTCTTTTCTTCTTTTTATTTATTTATTTATTTTATTATTATTACATCTGCACACTCAGTCATGCAAAAAATTACGCGATTTCAGAGCTTGGGCTGACTCCGGTCTCGGAGCGTGGGGGCTGCTTAGTGCTGCCATCACCATTCAATTAGCCCTGTGCACAAAAGGGACACGTGGAATAGCACAGCCTTGGGCTGAGAGGGGCTCTGTCCTGTCACTGTAGGACACGAAAGAAAGATTCCAAATATTTCAGGAGTCAAAGAGGATAGAAAAATAAGGCTTTTATTGTCTAATTCTTACAACCTTTTATAAGGTGTTCCCATGCAGACTTAACATGGGTGGTGAATAGAAATGACACCTCTCTAACCCCATTGGTTAAACCAGAAGAAACAGCAAAACACCACCTGGAGAAAGATTGTTTTGAGAAAGGAGAGTTGTTTGCCAAGATTGTTTTGAGAAGAAACTTTCTTGAGAAATTTTGCCTTGGGAAAAAGTTAGCAGCTGCCAGCAGGCTGAAATCTCTCAGACCCAGAAATATCAGGCCCACACTGTCCCATACAGAGCACTCCGTGGGGAGCACTGGAGCTTTCCCAGTTGATCCTCAGCACATCCTCTGCCCTCATCCATTGGAATAACAACAGGTTTCAGAGTCTGAGTCTGAACATGCCAAGAGATGCAACAGGTGGGGATGGAGGTGTTTAAGTGCTGCTGACTCCCAGACAGGTGCTTTGGTGTTGCCTCCTTTGCTGGTTGTGTGTCTGCTACAAAATCCAGGGTGGATGGAGCCACTTTGAGCATCTTCCTCCTCCCAGGGGACAGATCAGCCTCCTTGCAGCAGCAATCCCAGCGTGTCAGGCTGCAGAATTCCCTCAGCTCTTTAGCTGTGCCCTGGAGGATGCTGAGCTGTGGGGAGGTGTTGTTAGAGGACATGAAATGAAGGACATACACAGTTAGTCGTCTGGGCAAAAAGACAGAGTGATTTATTTATTTTTTACTTGGGTTTATATAGATTTTGGACAATGACCAGGGATTGGAGTATGAAGGCTGCCACTTCTCCAGCCACACTGGTCAAACTAGAAAGTTATCAAGAGAGGAGTGATAAACAATCACTTTGTTTACCTGAAAGTCCGCGAGAATCTCCACTACAGAAATGCAAACATCAGAAGGCTGAAAAAGATCAGGGTGACAGGGAGGGCCCCCAGCCCTGCTGTGGACTCACCCCTCAGCCCGGAGCTGCATTTTTGTCCTGCCTGTGCAGCACTGGCAGGTGGGCTGCAGAGATGGGGGTGAGATTAAACACATGTCTGGAGCCAGCTCGGGGAGGCGGTGTGAGCTTTTCCTTGCAGTTTATAGACTACAAAAACCCGCCTTTTCCAACACTTCCCCTCCTTCTCTGTGGAAAGCCTCAGTTCTGCTGCTAAAATGTGGTTTGCAGGAGAGGCAGGTGAGCACATGTGTCACTCCCAAGATTTCTCCAGCCATGTCTTCTCCAGGGAGATGAAACACCACGTCACCTCTGTCATTCATGATCAAAACCCCTGTATTTTTAGGTTGGTGATGACTGAAGATATATCTGTAGCTTTGAAAGGAGGGGCAGAGGGTAAAAGAAAAGTTATTCTTCTCCTTCCACCTCTGCCCTTGAGTAGGAGCTGATAAAATCCAAAGGCTCTGCCAGGAGATCAGACTCCACTCCAGCTTTGCCCAGGAACCATGTGGATGAAATATTAAGCACTGGGGCTGGAGCAGGTAGAGCAGGAATAATCAGATGAGTAGTTAAAGGTCTGGTATCCTGTGGGGACACATGTGATTGATCAGCCTGGCAAAAATAAATAACCCGGCCCTTTAGATCTATGTAGCAATTTTAAATTTTTAATAAATCTGTGTGTATGGTGAAGGATAAGTCGTCACCCTGCTCTCTGTGCCTCTGATTCTCTGGGTGAATTTATCATGCTCTCCTTTTTAGAGGCTTCACATCCTGCTGATAAACAGTTTAAAACTCCTGTCCCATCTTTATCTCGTCGAGGTGCGACAGAGCCTGGCTGGGGATGCTCCATCTCTGAACAGGGAGAAGGGAGAGCCCAAAGCTGCTGCCTCTGGCTTTGCCAGCCCGTGGTGCCCCCGGGTTTGCTGCAGGAGGACAGAGAAGAACAGGAGTGCAGAGGAGGGGAATGGAATCCTCCAAAGAGGGGCAGCGTGTGGAGCAGAGGGAGCTGCTGGCCGTGGTGGCAGCAGAGATAACACAGCAGCCTTCCAGACATGGGAAATGATGGCACAAGGTGAACAGCACCTGCAAAACAATCCTGGCAGGCTCTACAGAGCAGAGTTTGGGCTCTCTCCACCCTCCTGCCTGGAGCTGAGGCACTTGGGGACGATGGAGCCTGGCAGAGCTGATCTGGAAAGTGCTGGGAGTTTCTGCTGGAAAGAGCAACCAGGGGCCTGAGAAAAGAGTTTGCTCCTCTGGGAGCATGGAGTTGGAGGCAGAAGGATCCAGGTGCAGCTGAACTGCACATCTGAGAAGCACAGGATGAAGGCAAAATGTGCCTTTCCTGTGGTTTGGTTTAGGGCTCCTGGGAGGAGCTGTGGGTGGCAGTGCTCTCCTGGCATTACCAGAGCTTTGCAAAAGTCTTTTGTCACTTCAGTGCCATTTTTGTGCTGTGCAGCTGTTCAGTCACATCCCTCTGTGTCCCACCTGAGCTGTGGAGTGAAAGCTGCTGCCATCCCACCCCTAAACATGCAGGGATCTGCCATCCTCTCCTAGCTGGGGTTCCAGCAGCCCTGGATGAGGTTTCCCAGGCCCCTGATCTCTGCCATGGTCTGTCACACCCACCCTAGAGAACACATTCTGTGGGGCTCTGTCCTTGCCACTGGCTGTCCCTTATGTCCGGGCTGTCCCTGTCCCCCCTGGGACAGAGCTGCTGTCAGGGATTATATCCCAAACTGGCAATACAACCTCCATGCTTGGCGGGGAGGCAAACCCAAGCTGGGAATACTTTTGGATTTTATTTTTACCATTGTTGTGGGAAAGCCTGTGAGATCTGCAGAGCCATGGCAACGTGGATTCTGTCATTCCCCCACGCTTGGTGGGAATGACACGTCTGCGTGTGTCACCTGCGCAGGGCCCGTGCTCCTGCTGGAACCTCGTGGTGCCTGCCATTAATTCCTACTTTAGCCCAGATAATTACTGATTTTTGGTGGCTTTTTTAAAAAGTTTTTATTGTACTGTGTGTCTAACAGCCATCAGTATTTTTATAACTTGAGCTGCCAGCAAATTTCAGTCGTGGTAGAACCTCTGGAGGAGGTGCTGGTGCCTCGTGGATGCTCTCAGCGGCTGCTGTCAAGGAGAAGGCAGGAGGAGGTGAGAGCTTAGCTCAGCTGGATGTGAAAACCTTCCCCTGCTCCCCTGATAACGTGGCACTGTGCTCTGGGCTTGGGTGGTGGATTTGGGACCTCCAGGAGGAGGTCCTGGTGGTGCCTGGTCTGGCCACAGATTGTCACTGGCAGCGTAAATGTCCCCCCCAGCCGTGGGGACAGCGAGCACCGTGCGGTGACAGGCAGAGGGAGCCCCAGGCTAGAGAGCCACGGGATGAGCAGGGAAAGGTGTCCGAGCCACCCAGGGATGTGCACGGCCCTGGCACAGCCGGAGCTGCCGCCTCGGGGTGTCCCAGCCTGGCAGAGCTGTGATATCCATCCCTTTCAAGCACCGCTGCTCTGCTCTTTAGGAAAACTTATTAAAAGCAAACATCTCCCGGCTCTGCAGTAATTGAGAGCTATCACTGGAGCACCAGGATGCTCTTTAAAGCCTTATGGGGGAGGAGAGAAGGTAAAAGCCCGTGGATGAAGGCCAGCCAGGAAGGATGAAATAGCATTTAACAGTGAGCAGGTTTGCTTTGGGCATCCTGGCAGGCATGGCAGCTCTAGGTGGGAGGCTGCTGGCACCCAGGTGTCATTTACTTTGATTTCCTGATGGTATTTTTAACCTCTCAGGGGTCAGGAAAGCCAGCCCTGCTATCAGCACAGATGAGGGGCTTTGGTACCTTTGATGATCTACAGTAATTTGTTTTCCCTCTTCATCTGAGGCAAACCCTGGTGACATTCTCTGTGCCTCTTCCTCTGCCACAGCCAAACGGGAAGCCAGGGACCTTTTTCTGGGGTGGATTTGGCCCTGTGAGCATTGCAAGCCTTCCCACTGGTTTTTAAACATTCTCATCAGCAGAGCCCAGATCTGGCAGCCAGATTCCTCGCTCAGGTTTAAACGAGGGATTGCCTCCCTCCTGTGCTGTTTGTTGTCTCAATTTCTCTGATCACCAGCAAAGATGGTTTTTTTAGACTTTCTGCTTCTTGCAGATAATATTCCTCCTTGAGCAGACCTGCTTGGACTTAAATAGGCAAAGTGTTGGGGGCTGTGTGTGCAGATTTTGCTGAGCTGCTCGGTGGTGATGGTGTGGGGGCCCAAAATGCTCCTCCTGAGAGAAGAAAAGGATTTGCAGGGACAGTGGGTGGAGGTGTGGAGGTGAGGAGGTGGAGCAGAGCTGCCAGGGAAGATGATGGCTGCGGAGAGCACTGAGGAGGAAGGCAGTGCCTTCCTGAGGTGGCAACATCAGCCTGGGCCCGTGCATGAGAAAAGTGATTCCCAAGCATTCCCAGTGTGTTGTTGTCCCAGCTTTTTTGGATGCCACAGTGCTTTTGGGCATGGCTTTGCTCTGCTGCAGCCCCTGAAAGCTGTTGTCCAACACGTCTCACTCCTGTACGGCCAAAATAATTGTATGAGTGGCATGCAATGCTCTCTTCACTCCTTTTTGCATCCTCCCTCTTGTGAATAAAAGCCATTTTCATCTCTTGCCTTCTTTAGCATTTTCCATCCCATTCTTTTCCCCCCTCCCTTCTTTTTTTTCTTTTCCCACAAAAAGCAAAATTTTTGAAAATGAAATGAGAGAGAAAGAGAGAAAAAGAAAGCTCAGATGCAAGTTTCTTTTTTTTTTTTATTTTAGCTCATGAAAAGCAAAGCGTGGAATACAACAAATTAAATAGCCACCCGGTGAGAAAAAAGGGAGTGGAGTGAAAAATGGACAGGGGGGGGGATAAAACCCAGATGAAAAAGGCAAGCTGGTGCTGGAAGATGCCAGACAGGTCTGGGAATAGAGGCATAGCATGGCGGTAAAATAATTGTCCCCCTTCGGCTGAAGTCCAGCGCCGCTTTCTGCCTCGCTGCCCCAAGCCTGCCATCCTCTGTTAGCTCCTGCAATATTTTATCCACCAGCCCCGGCTCTGTTTCACCAGCGATGGAGAGGACTAGATTAATTAGGAGAGATCTCTCTCCCACAGCCAGCCCGGCTCTGCGGGGGGAAGGCAGGGAACTATTTAAAGGGATGAAGATGTACTGCAGCAGCTGCCATCTCTCTGTCTGGTAACGTGCTCACTCACCTAGCTGAAAATTCATCTCCTTTTTGCCCTCTGCCAGTAATTCCCAGCAAATAAAAGCTGGTGAGCTCCAGGTTGAGCTCCAAGGCCAGCTGGGCTGGGCTGGGGGTTTGGGGAGAGCAGGTGTAAGGGAGGAAATGGGAGTGAGATGTGTCTGGATGGAGCTTGGAACCTCGCAGAACGTTCAGAACCTGAACACTGCTCTCGTTTATGACAGCACTGCCCATCATGGGAACGGGGCTGCAGGAACCCCGGGTATCCCCCCAGCCAGGGTGGACCCTACCCAGCACTGCTCCCCCATTTCTCAGCTCATTAAGGCCCAGCCTTGCCTTCGAGTGACACAGGTAATGAATCCTCTGCAGGGTGCCTGCTGGCTTTAATAAGCTGGAATGAACTGAGGATGAGAATTAACCTGGCAGGATTAGCTCGCTCTGCAGCGGGATGCTGGGGATGTCTCCTCGCGGGCCGTGACGGGAATTTTAACACCTCTGCTGCCCGCACTGGTTCTTTGCAGAGCATCCAGCAGCTCAAAGCCCCTGCGAGGCCCAGGGGGAGCAGGCAGGGGAGCAGCACCCTGCCTTGGATGGTGCCCTGCTGCCCGTTTTACCCCTGAGCCTGGGGAGAGGAGCCACCCCAAGCTCTGCAGCTGCCAGATGTGCAGCATCCCAGCCCTGCTGCTGCCTCCTGCCACCAACCTCCCTCCTCCAGAGCAGGAGAGGAGCAGGGAGGGTTGGAGAAGCTGTGTGTGTTTGGGAGGTGTTTCAGGCAGCTCGTGGGGTGGGTTTTGGCGAGGGCTCCCAGAGCCTGGCTGATCACAGCAGTGTGTGCAGACTCGGAGAGCCTCAGGCCTGCAAACCCTGCAATTACCCTGTCTTTGCTTGGGGCTTCAGGCTTTTTATTTTCAGTAAATGGCTTTGTAATGCAGCCCCCCTGCAGGGCACACTCCGTGGGACACAGTACGTGCTTCATGCCCTAAAAGCCACGGGGATGGCAGTGTGGGGACAAACAGGGGCTGTGCCAGGGATCCCACACACATCCAGGCCTGACCCTGGATCAAGGATCCTGGTGGGATCCAGGAAAGGGAGCACTGTGTTCCTGCTTAGTTCAGCACAGATCAGGAGCTTCCCTGCTGTCCTGCTTTCAGCTGGGGTAGGATTAATTTTCTTCCTAGCCCCTGGAGGTTTGGATTTAGGGTGAGGCCTGCTGTGACTGCCCTGCTGCCTGTCAACCTCCTCGCTAGGCAAAGCTGATCCTGGCAGCTGGGGTGAGCCCTGGTGGGTGCCCAGCTGCATGAAAGACCCCTCAGGTCTGGAGGAAATGAGGGGAATGACTAATTGGAGCACACTGCTGGCTCCACGGGCACAGGGATGCGGGAAGGTGAGGAGGGATGGCACTGCTGTCTGCCAGCCTGGCAAAGCCAACATCCAGGGAGCCCTGCTCTTTGCCAGGCTGCTTCCCACCGGGCTGGCAGTGCTGGCAGCCTGTGGTGTCCTCTGTGGGCATGGCACACACATATTAATGGGCTTTTCCTGCCTTCCAGGACCCTCTAAGAACAGACACGGAGTTTGAGAAAGCCTTTATGGCACTGCTTGTAATTAGAATGTAATTGGAGTAGTGGGGAGCCCAGGGGCTGGTTTGCGTGGTTTTGGTTGTGTTGAGGCTTGTGGGGGTTATCCATCTCCCCAGGACTAGTTTTTGGGGGTTTAGTGATGCTACTTTGCCTTGGTTTGGGTCCTTCCTCCTGCCTGTCCATGGGGAGCAGGAGGAGAGGAGAGGGACAAGGACTGCAGGCACTGAGCAAACATCTCCTTGTGACCCCATAGCCTGGGTTGAAGGATCACCATAACTGATAAAATCCACGCTGTAACGAGCTCCCAGTCTGGGCTAGGAAACCATTTGGAAGCTGATCTGGATTTCCATGGAATGTCCTTGTCTGCTGAAGGCTTTTTCAGCTCTTATTAAGAGTGTGAATGTTTTTGTCTGTGCATGGATGGTGTAGCAAGGAGGGAGTGAACACCACATGCCTGGGTATATTGTCCCCAAGAGGCTGAGGCAGGGACAGTGCTCCTGTCCCTTGGCGTGGGGACAAATCTGGTGGCAGCCACCAGCTCCAACACTGGGGCTGCTGGTGGCTTGCAGGAACAAAGCCCAAGTGTGGAGCTGGAAGTGGATGGAGCCTGGATAACCCAAAGTGTTTTGAAGAAGACAGTTAATGGTGAGAGGAGACAGCTTTCAGCCACTTGAATTTTCCAAGGTTAAACCTGGATATCATGAGGGTACATCCCAAATTCCATGCAAGGTTGGGTAAGGTGGCTGTGCCTGCCCACCTGTAGCCTTAAATCAAAAGTGCAGTCTTTGATGAGAAAGGAGACAGGGAGATTTTTATTCCAATGCTGAATTTCAGAGACTCGCAGGAAGGTGTCTGTTTTTCTCTCCCAATCCAGTTTGTGGAAGAAGAAAAACAACCAAAGAAGCAGGGAGGGTGATGTTCTTAAATCCACCAGGGCTTTAGGAGGATATTGTTTGTGCTTCTTGAATAATGGCTTTTGATATGTAATAATATTGTACGGTGGGTTTTTTCTTTTTTTTGATGGCCAATATTGCATTTATTTTAAATGATATAATCAGCCCTCAGCGTCTCAGCTGATTTAGTCAATTAAGTTTTTAACCTCATGTCTTCAATCTCGTCTGTGAGTAATTTAAACGTGGTGATTTTAATGAAAGTACATCTACCTGTTCATTTATCCACACACACCGTTGCCCTTTGGAGCTGTGGTGAGAGGGACAGGAGATGCCTTTTTCTCTTCTGCATGGAAATGTTTAGCAGGGCTGAGGAGACAATGCAGTGATTTGCATTAGGGAACTAAAGGGTTTATTATATTTTTTTTTTTTCCCAAAGCAATCCAAATATATCAGATGCAGCAATTTCCAAAGTGACTGTACATTAAGGCTTTCAGAAAGCCTTAATTAAAAGTGGGATTGCCTCGGATTCTGGGGGGGTGTTTTACCCCAGGAGATGACAATAATGGACCATCCGAAGCTGGTGGATGCACAACATCTCAGATGCACGTGCAAATGCTGTGGTTTGCCCTGATAATTACAGCAGCTCTGCTGGGGCTGAGATTCAGCCCCAAACCCCTCTGTGCTCTTTGGGAAGCTCATGACAGCGATGTCCTCAGGGAGATGGCACTGGAGATCTCCTCCCTGGCAGGATGGGGGTTCCTGGGCTGCTGCAGCCCCTGGGGCAGCCCTCACAGTGCTCGTGGTTTTTGCCTTGTGCTGAATTTGAGCGCAGCAAATGCAGCTGATGTTTTCCAGCCTTCACCAGCACTGCAAAGAGAAATCAAGATAAATGACCTGGGGCTGCTCGGAGCCCAGCTTTGTGTGCTCCTGGACACACTCATTCCTCCCCACAGTGTTTTTTTGGCTCAAAAGTGAATCCTCTGCAGCAGCAGCACAGCCCAGCCTGGGGTGGGTGATGGGGGTCCTTGGGCACACACCCTGGAGAAGTGGCTGCTCCACAGGGGATGTCTGAGGCCAAGTTCTTTGAAACCAAGCCCAGAAGCAGCAGTGACAGCTTTTTGTTCCCATCTCATAGGCTGACATACCTAAAATCCCTTTTCTTATTTGTTTTTGAAGTAAAAATATTCCAAAGGGGCATTATATGTGGTGTTCTCACAGAAGGCAACCTGCCTCCCCCTGAAAACACTTGTTTCAAAATTTTCAGTGAAAAATGTGAACAGTTTTTTTGATAAAAGCATTTCTATTCATGAGCAGTAGCTCAGAGAGATTTGCAAGAAATAAATAGGTTTTGGCAGCATAAAAGTCTCTGTTGAACAAGGGGATGGGGAAGGTGTGAAACTTGATTTGGTATCGTTTGCCCATGGAATTTCAGCAAAACTTCTTCAGCACAAGTGTCAGGGGATATTTTTCCAGCAAGGCATTGTCCAAATCTCCTGGTGCTGGTGAGAGCTACAACACTCCCATGTCAATAATCATCTTCTTGGCTGTTGCAGGGCTCTGCTCCTTGGAGATTTGTCTCCATCTCACCCTGGGCCATGTTTGCTGCTTGCTGGGTGTGTTGGCTCCCTCCACATTTCAGCTGGTGAAGGTTGTTGTGCTGTGTCTCAGGAAAGCTGATTTCTCCTGCACTTCCAATAAACATTCTGCCTTATTAGTGCAGGTTTTGAACAAACTCTGTGCCTATCATAAAGCAGAGAAGGTAGGGACAGGGCTTGTGTTTGTCTGAAGCAAAAGTGAGGGGTTTATTTTGCAGCCCTCCTGCTGACCTGGGATGAAGGTGCCTGGGACAGGGCAGGTTGGCATTCTCTTGTCTGCTAGAATTGGTCAATAATTCTAGCTGGGGGTGAATGAGTGATTAGCCTGTCAGGAATTCAGCAGGATCCAGTTTTCAGCATGCCCCCTGCTTCCATCCAACCCTCTGCTGCTGTAGGGAACACCTCATCTTGGACAAAACCTTGTTTGGGTGTTCTCATGACAAGTTTTTGGGCTCTGTCGTGCCCTAACTCTCCCAGCTGAAGTTTGGCTCTTCTTTCCTTGCTCATCTGAGGCTCTTTCCCTCCTTACTGCCATGGATGGGATAAAACAGATGATATTTGGGAGTGTGAGCTGGCCCTGCACCTCCACACTCTTTATTCCTTCAGAGCTGCATATAAGAAAGCTCAATTTTCTTGAAAGCTGTCTAAAAAAAAAAAAAAAAAGGTATTTCCATGTCTGGCAAGGAAGCAGGAGGATGCAGGGATGCTTGGAGCTGCCTCTCTACCTCCAGCTCTTCCCCCACATCCACGTGGATGCAGCTCTGCTCCCCTGTGTGGAAGGGAGAGGGGAGGAGAGGCGCCTGCACCGCTTCCCTTTAAGCAGAGATTTGGCTGTGGCTCTGAAAGCAGAATTAGAGGTAGGGTTTAATCATACAAGCTCTGAAATATGGGAGATTAAATCTTTTTAAGGAGGGCAGCTAAGCACTTTATTTTCTGTGCAGGAATCTTCAGGGGGTCGGAGACCAGAGAACTGGATTTAAAGCTTTTAAATTACTTTTTTCTTCTTTTCTTTTTTTTTTTTTTTTTTTTAACAAGTTTTTTTCTTTTTTCCCTCCCACAATACATAGTTGGACAGGAAAGACTTTAAAGTGATGGTTAAAAAAAAAAGAGAGAGCGAAAAGATGGGTGGAATGGAGATGCTTGTTGAAAAAAGACATTAATAATGTTGTGTGGAGTTGTCCAGGCACATTTAATCCTTAAAGTGCACATCTACTCTGGGAAGTGATTTTTGTGGAAGGAGGGAGATCTTTCAGGTGTTCCTTGTCATTTCTTGCTGCATTTGATGGCAGATTTACTCGGTGGCAAAGGGATTTGCAGCCCCTCTCCCACTGCAGCCCCCCAAAGCCCTGGAGGTGTTTGTGGGTGCTGGCGATACCGGGTGCTGCAGGCCCCCTTTCCTGGGCCTCCAGGGGGGAATATTTAAGCTGAGATTGGCATTCTGGCTGGAATTGGGTTTTGTTTTTCCCTGCCAGGCACTGCCCCAGCCTTGCTCGGGGGAATTGGTTGCCTCTCACAGAGGCTGCTCGGGGACGTTCGCTTGTGTTTGTCTTGCGTTTTTCTTAATTTCACGGAGCTGAAGAGATCGATGGGGAGGTAGACCTGGGATTTAAGGCTGCCTATAGCACAACTCTGTGACTGATGACCCCAGCTCTGCTGCTGCTCTCCGGGCTGGGATTTTGCAGGGCTGCCAGTGCCAGGACCAGCTGACAGTGACATCCACAGGAGGAATGTTGTGTCCTTCCCACGTGTGGGATACCCGAGTGGCTCATGGTGCTGTGACCATCCTGGGAAAGGAGTGCAAAGTTGGTTTTCAAGCCTCTGAAAGGCTGAGCTCCATCTGGACCCAGCGGGACCTTTCCTGGGGTGTCAGCAGAACGGGGCTGGAATCTCGGTGCCGCCGCTGTGTCGGCTGCTTGTTGCCATAGAAACACCCCGTGGCACCGCGATTGTTTGGAACGAGGTGGCATTGGCGTGTTGGCAGGACACGCTGCACTTTTCCCACCTGGAGAAAGTGCCTTTGGTCACCGGGAGTTGTGTGTGAGGGGGAAAGAAGGGTTGGCTTGGGTGACTGTGCTGGAAGGGCTCCAGCAGCCAACGCTGGAGTCACTCCAGGCGATGGGAGAAGGGAGAAGGGAGAAGGTCCCATTGGTGGTGCTCCCTTGTCCTCGGTGGTGCAGGCAGCACCCACTTTCTCCACTCCAAAGGCTTTTCCGCAGCGGTAAAATGGGTTGTGCAGCCCCGGATGTCCCCGCGGAGATGCCGCCGCATCCCTCAAGCAGCGGCAGCCTCTGCATCCCACCCTTCCTTTAATGGCCCAATTCCACCGAGCAAATGAGGCAGTGCCTCCGATCCCTCCCCTCGGTCTGCCAGCTAATTAGCACTCCATTAACTTAACGAGGCTCTGCCGGCCACCCTGGACACGGACACGGCGTGCAGGGCTGCCAGGAGAGGGGGAGGCGGGAGCCGGGCTTGGCTGGACCTGGGGGCTGCGGCAGAGCCTTGGTGGCTGAGCAGGGAGGGCTTTGCCCTGGGGTCCGGGGGCTGCCGGGGCTTTTCCGTGCCTTTGGGTCCCCGGTGGGAATGGCCAGGACAGGGAATGGTGATGGGAATGGCCAGGGCAGGGAATGGTGATGGGAATGGCCAGGGTAGGGAATGGTGATGGGAATGGCCAGGGCCAGGGAAA